>OY744482.1:136290017-136890017 GCA_963556165.1 Tipula helvola | reverse complement strand
CCTATGGTTGGTTTTTAATGAATTGTACAAGTTCAATTCCATCTTGAACTTGGCAAATTCAAATAGTTAATGTGAACTGGTTTGAAATTCGGGACAGGTTATTGATGATGCTACATGAACCCCTCTTGTGCTATTGGATGATTTGGAATGACCTTTACTTGATGCCCTTATGCATTCCAGTGAATCATCTCTATTACCCAGAAATTCATAAAATCTAGTAAGTGTTGTAAATTCTATGTCAGCCGATTCTCGCATCCATTGCTGCTTTCAGTCTTCATCAAGTTATATTAGCCAAATTTCATCGGCAGTGACTAACAGCTTCCTGATGTTTATTGCATTAGTAGACTGAATTGAAGACTGTTCCATGACTAATTTGATGAATGCATTGGCACTTAATTATATTAATATTACTTTTCCCATTAAGTTGGGGCTTTAATCGTCCAGAGTGCAGTTTGAAACCTCCATTGTCTTAATGCCACTTTTACTAGCGTTTAATGATACACTAATATTTGGCTGAGATAACGTTGAATAGCCTATTTCGGTTAACTGGTTGTAAGTAGGTGTTTCTACAGTCGGACAGTCGTTCTTCAAACAAGTTAGTAGTTAATTTTCGAATCAAATACAACGTAACGTAGCTTACTTTTTTGCTTTTTTTTTAGCCGGTTTGTTGAAGGTGATATATAGTGTGCAATTTGAATAACCCTGCATTTGAAAAGGGGCAATAAAATAAAGTGCGATATCAATTTATGACACTACGCTCACCTGTTTTTTTCATTTTTAGTTCGTTACGGGTTCGCTAAGGTTATCTCCCACAAAACCCTATTCGTTATACGAAATAAATCGTAAGATCTGTCTTGAGGGTAATATGATTTTAACGGATTAATTGTATGTTTCTCTTTTCTTCTAAGGCTCCTTTTTAGGTTTAACAATTACTCGGTCAGCATGAGCCTCTTACTGGCAAAATTAATCGTCTGATGGTTTTAATAAGTGTCATTTCTAAACTGTAATATAACAAGTCACTGGGCTACAGGAGATAAATATTTGAATTTTGAGTATTACCGCTAAGCGTGAAGCGGTCCTTTGATATTTCATCTTATCCCGACCTTTAATATTAATTTCAACTTCTTTTCAATCTTATAGTCATCAAAGCAGAGATTTCGTTCTTGTTGGAGGAGTCTTTGAATTTTTATTCCTATCCTGTTACTCATTGTTGTCTCGGCTTCTTTTATCGATTCTTCCAAAATGGTTATTTTGTTTAGAATGCCCAGAATTTAGCCTGCTTCTGGTTTACGTAAGTGTCAATCGGAACAATAATAATATTCAGAATAAGTAAGCATCGCAGTAATGACAATACTATGAGGTGTTCCATTCTGAACTAATTTTTAATTTTAACAGCTTTTGAAAAGATAAGTTTATCGGTCTAAAAATGTTGTCCATGTCAAAATGGGTGTCGTGGACTGCATGGTTGATCAAAATTCAAAACCAAACTCGGTATGGATTTATCAAGTTTATTTATTAACACGATGAATTGAAAATATAATATTAAATTTAATTATTAAGTAAATGTTAACTGTTTAACAAGTATAAGTCATCACAACTCTCTGCTAAGATGAAAAGAACTGAACTTAAAAAAAAAAATCACTCCAATCGACTAAACTTTATCTAAAGTATCTATCTCATTCGAAAACCATAAAATAATCTTATTATTATATTCGATGCCATGGTGGCAATATTGGCTTAAATGAATATAGAAAATATATTTAAGTATGGTAAGTTAAGCCGCTGTTAATTTAAATTTATTTGGTAAATGCCATAAAGTTTTCGTTTAGGTTTAGAACTATGGTGAGTATTTTCGTTATCGATTACGAAAGATAGATGGAAGCACTTACAATTACTTTTTATAATCTACTACATTTTGATTTAGCGTGTAAAACACAAATGTCAAAAAATTAATATAAACACAGTGATTTGTTACAAAATACATATTGGTTTGTTTTTTTTCTAATTAATTACATTTTTTGTTAATTTGATCGTTGAACGCCTGTATGATGTTGCTTGGTTGTGAACAATGGGCATTTTTTCTGATAATGCATTCATTGTGGTTCGCGAATTCAAGAACAATTAAAACCAATTAGTACTTACACCACCCAATTAAGTTTTGACTGATACAACAAGTCCTTTCTTTATTAAATAATGAAAGTAATAATTAAAATTCTTCCGGTTAATTAAGTTTTACTTTTTTACGAACGAAAAATTAAGTGATATCATAATTATGAACCGAATTTTTTTAAGCTATGGTTTAGAAGTAACAGCTTTCGTGCATTTTTGGGCGACAACTGTCGTTATTTTTTTTACATAAATATTGGCGATGAACGCTCGATAGTCTATCTCCGTAAGTGAAATTTTATTTTGTTTTATTTTAAATTTAAATTTTTATTTCTTGTTGAAAATTAATTAAGGCTAAATTTACTTTATGTATACATCGAGGAAATCAAGTAAGGAGTAATATATATTTTGAAAATTTTTGAATGTAGGATTGTGTATGGAAAAATAGCTCATTTTCCGGGAAAATTTTCACTTTTCTATTTTTAAATTATGTATTATTTTATTCAAAAGATGTCAAAATGTGCAATTTTTATAAAAATTTTGATATTATGATCGATAGGTATCTCAACAGTTGTTCGAGAGTGCAAGTAATTTTTCCGGGAAAATTTTGCAATTTTTCCAGGAAAATTTTGCAATTTTTTCAGTTTTTTTTTATTTAATTTAAAATTATAAATAAAATTTGAAACAGAAAGAATTGTATAAATTCTAGAAATGCGGGGATTTGCGGGCGGCAGCCCCCATCCTCTATTATATGAGCCGTTCAGTGCACAAATTGATTAACTCCATAAAACAAAATGTTGAGAAATGCGATGAGAAAATGTACTGTTTTTTAAAATTCCCTTTATAATGTAAATTCAAATTATATTGTAGAATGCATAAATATAGATATACCTTTCATAATGGTATATCAAATTAATAAGAATGAATAGCCAAAAAATAATCCTCAGTAATGTTACAATTTTTATGTGTCTAGTGGAGTTAATCGATTTGACAACTGAAAAAAGTAATAAATGAAGATATTCAATGGCCAAAAATTTTTTTCAGTTTAATGGTGTTAATCTTTATTATTCAGGAAAATTATTATAAATATAAAAAGTTATGACTATACCAAGTGCTTTGACACTTAAATTTAAGATTTTTCAAAAAGTGGAGTTAATCGATGTGTGCACTGAACGGCTCATATGTATTTTACGCATAAATTATATAATTCCAAAAATCTATTAAACATTATGAAAAACTTGTAAAGATTTGGCATAAGGAACTATTAAAAATTTGATGCTTCTATAAAAACTCTGGTACTAAATATTTTAACTAGACATATGAGTGGAACGGATCAGATAAAGAAAGGACTAACTAAGGTTGAAGCTAAACATTTTTGTGCTGACTATTCTGGATAACTCGAACCTAATTTGCTTCGTTTTTAATTTTAGCGTCAAATGGTTTTTACTTGGGTATTTAATACCAAATTTGGATATAATTCTTCTGAATTATCGAAATATGAAAATTCTAGAAATACATACTTGAAACATAAAAAAAAATTGAGTTTTTCTGTACAAAATTCAGAGTTAGCAATTTTATATCCAAAATTTGAAATTTTGAATATTTGAGTTTTTTTGAGCTTAACCTTAACTTGCTTAGTAGTATTAGTAAAATTAAATTACTTGATAACTAATTTCAAATTTACCCCAATTTTGGGAATTTTTAAAAATTTTCGTAGGTTTTCTAAATTTTTACGGTCTTTTCGATATTATTCATTAATATTCAGATTTTCCTGTATTATTGAAATTGTTCGAATTCAATCGACATTCACATAATATAGAGATTTTTCTAATTTTTCTGGGGTAATCGAAATTGTTTCGCGGTTTATTCTAGATTTCTTAAGTTTTTGGACATTCCAAGGGCTATTCAAGATTTTTAAAGATTTTCGAATTTATTCGAATTTTGTAAGGTTATGTTCTGTGCTTAGCTTTGAGTTGTAAGAACTTGCAGAGTGCACACATAAATATAAATGGTGATATTTAAAATTTTTTTGAGATTATGCCAAAATTTCGATTATTCTCCGATTTCCTGTAGGTTATTTTACTGTAGGTTATATCCAGGTTATTTCAATATATAATAAATGCAAAAATATACGGAATTTTGTATTTTCTTATTTATTGCAAATGTATTAGGGATTCATTTTTTTATTTTGGCAATAAATTGTTTACCGGTAGAAAGATTATACTGTGATTTATCTATTGTTGTCATTAATTTGAATTTTTTTAAAAATGGACTTAGTCCACTTTCAAAATAAACGGCTCATTTAGAACTCGTCATAGCATAGAGTTGCAAGATGTTTCGTTTTATTTGGGGCCATTTAAATGAATCATGCTCTATTTCATCTACTTTTGAACGATGGCCCGCATATGTCCACAAAAAATTAAATTTTGGTTTACTCAGATTGGTTTTCTTACACATGGAACGCTCGAAAATGAAAACACATTTTGGATGAAGGATTTTAACATTGAAAACACATATTCTGAATTTTTTCCAAAAATCTACCTTTTTTAAGATAAAATTATCTTTTTTTTAACTTTTTTAAATTTCTGAGTAAAACGATTTGAGTTGAAAAGCTTCGATAAGTGAAAGCTCTTAAAACTATAGCTGTTAACAATTTTTTCAAATACATGCTGATAAAACATTTTATTAAAAACCAAAAATTATTAAAAAGCTCAAAAATGTTAAGTTCAAACCGAAAAAGTATAAATTTATTGTCAAGCTTAAAGCTTATTCTAAATTTATTTCAAAATCCCACCTTCTTTCAAACTATCGAATTTCAGAATAAAAAGTAAATGAATTGGGCTAAAATGCTTCGATACGTGAAAGCTCCTAAAACTAAAAGTTCGACATTTTGTGCAAATACAAAATAAAACGTTTTAACTAAAATCCTCAAATTATGAAAGGCTATGTTAAGTTCAAACCCATAAATATAAATTAATTATCAATCTTAAAGCTAATTGGAAACAAACATTCTAAATATATCCCAAAATTTCGTTACAAAGGGTGATTTTGAGAAAATTGTTTAAAAAGTTTCGATCAGTGAGAGCTCGTAACACTAAAAGATCTTGAAACTTTTTGCAAATACATATTTTTTGCACATAAAACAGTGTAACAAAAACCTGAAATTATTAAAAGTCTGAGAAATATAAAGTTTAAACCCAAATACATAGTAGCCGGCCGCATTTCTTGACGTTTGATCTGATCCAGATTAGATCATGTCTCATGAACCGACACAAAAATGCGTAAAACAAACTAACATCAAATTTCAATTTTCTGTCTCGTTTTGTTTTGAATCTTCTTCTTCATACTCGTACTGTATTCATCTTATTCTTTGTCGCTTTACAAAATATTGTTCAACTACATTTTAATAGCTGAACTAATTTTTAGATCACCATTTGTGATCCAAAATGAATTTTGGATCAAGTGTTGTTGTTGCTGAAATGCAGATAATATTAATTTATATCTATCAATCCCAAAGCTTATTGTAACAAATATTCTTATTCTATAATTCCAAAATGATTTGATTAAAAATGCTTCGATAAACGAAAGATTATAATAATACTAAGTTTCCTAATGAAATGGTTTGGTTTGATTAAAAGCTCTTGAAAATGTACATTGAGAACAAATATATTAAATTATCCCTAAATTCCGTTGCTCCATGTAAAATGGAATTTCTGAGTAAAATTCTTTGGTTTAAGAAGGTTTTCTACTTGAAAGCTCTTAAAACTAATACTGCTTGTCATTTTTTACAAAACATAATTTTTGCTCATAAAACATAGAACAGAAAAACCTTAAATTATGAAAATTCTTCAAAATGTTAAGTTCAAACCCAAAAGTTATAAATTAATTATCAAGCTTAAAGCTCATTGAAAACAAATATTCTAAATTTATCTGAATATACCATTTTCCTTTATAATTTCAAGTTTCGTAGTAAATTGGTTTGGTTTGAAAACCTTTTAAAACTGAAAGCTTTTGATGATTGTTGATTAACTTTCTCAACATTAAAAGTTAAAACCCAAACTTATTTAAATTAATTATCAAGCTTAAAACTAATTGACAATTTTTGCAGATACATATTTTATGCTTATACCATTTTTTAACAAAACTTGCGGTTAATAAGATATTTGAGAACTTTCAAGAATATTCAAGATACTTTGAAAATTCTACATTTTTGAGATTATTTCGAAATTCTTGATATTTTTCAAATTATATTCGAATTTTGTGATGCTTTATCGATATATTTAGAAATCATCAGAGCATTGGGTTGCAAGATGTTTCGTGTCATCTACTCTCGAAATCAGATACTTTTAATAAATGCGAGACTAGACAATAGGAAGAAATAAGTTTTCACTTAAAGCATTACTTGTTCATAGGTACAATAAGCATTTTTAGGGGCCCGAAATTTGTAGTTACGCCACTGTAAATAATAGCAAAGGGTTTTATTCCTCAAATCTAGTGGCTGCTTTTTGCTTCATTGCCAACTTTTATGGTAAATTGTTCGGATTAATTAAATTTTCTTCAAATTTGGTAGGTTTGGGTAGATTTGCAAAACAATTAAAAGACTTTTAGTCTAAAAATTAGAATGGCACCAATAACGAATATGATCTTTTTATGTGTAAAACCAAGGTAAAAGTTTCAACAAATTTATAAAACTAGTTAATAATTTGTATTTTAAAGGCATTTTGTCTGAAGATATTTAGATAAATTTTCGGCAATAATATTCGCAAGGTATTCGAAAAATTTACCAACATTTCTGTAATCAACCGTTTTACCGAAAATTGGTATTGGATCCGCTACAAAAAACTCGGCATTAGAATCATGGAATTTTCGATTTGGAATTCTCAACACTAACCTGATATACAATTTAACCAAATTAAAATTTTTGAAGCCAAATTTGACAAGCTGCCATTTGAAATTTTAAATTAAATTAAAGTGCTAGTAATTTTTTAATGTTACATACTAAATAAGTACATTTTAAATATCCAATTTCGCAAATTTTCATAGACCTACATAAGTTAATAACTTTTACTTTAAATTTAGCTCCAAGAAATTACTTCGGCTATCGACCTCTGATTTAAAAATGTTGTTACTTCATAAAAGGCCTCAATTTTAACCATGATTTTTTTGTCGCGCAGGTCAAGGGTTGCGATCTGAAATTCCTGTTCATGTTCATTATAGAACAAGAACCTGACCACCAAAATCATCGTGATTTTGGAATTCATGTACACATTTGACATCATACAAAAACCATTAACAGAGAAAACCATAGCGGTAATTGATCATAGGTAGATTCAGAAATTTGTGTACGAGAAAATTGTGCAGTTTATTAGAGATATTAAGGCGAGGTTTTAAGGCTCCCTGGCAACAGCTCCACGGCACCCTAGGGGGCTGCGGCACACAGTTTGAGAAACACTGCTCTAAGGTATACAACGAAATAAAATTACCTACGTTAAAAAAATTGTTATATGTATTTACAAAAGTTATTGTTTTTAACATTTGTGGTACAAAAATGAAGCGATAAGAGCAATAAAAACTCTTTGATATGTGTCTGCAAGGTTGACAAAGCAATTATTATTAATTAATATACAATTCGAACGTCATAAATTTATCAAAAAATTTACATTTTACCTAATTTTGAAAAATAAAAAAAGTGAAAGTTTCCCCGGAAAATGAGGTGATTTTCCGGGGAAATTTGGCTTCCACCGCCTATAAACTATAGATACACAATCCTACATTCAAAAATGTTCAAAATATATACTCCTTACCTGATTTTCTCGATGTATACGTAAAGTAAAATAACACCAAACTTAATTAAATTAGTGTTACTATGTGCTGTGTCGTTATGTAGTGTAATAGTCGTTATGTAGGAATTAAATAAAATGGTTAAACATGATGTCGCTAGGGTAAACTTTTATAAAAATAAATTTGATAGTGTTAATGGAAATATTTCAGAATGCTGGAAACTAGTTGATGAGGTTCTTAACAAAAATCGCAGAAACGCTCAAATTGAGAAAATTGACACTGATGAAAAATGTTCTGTAACTGACACAAGTGAAATATGGCAGATATATTCAACAATTACTTACTTTGTTAATGCAGTTCATAATTTAAAACGTACCGTAAGTAATGTTAGTGAAGACTTTTCGGACCTAATTTATAGCAATTCCTTCCGCTGTCTTAGGAATTATTTATTTTGCGCTTGTCGATTCGAGGCTATCATATGGATTAGCCTGCTGGGGAGGAACTTATTATTCAAGAATTCATCCGCTTGTTATAGCTCAAAACATATTATTCGTATCATGCTAAACGCACAGAGGCTATCTGGTTCGTGGCCTTTGTGTTAGTTGTCTGAGATTTTTCCTATTAGACATTTGTTTGTCTATAAAGTTTTAAAAGCATTTTTTCCTATTAAAGTCGGTCAGTCTAATGTTAGTATCAATTACGACTTGAGACATAAGCAGTATATTCGGCTTGAAAAATTTACATCAACAAATTTCCAAAATTCGTTTCTAATATTGGCACCTAAAATAGTCAATAGACTACCGGTTCAATTAAAAACTCACGGAAATTAAATACATTTAAGTCAGGTTTAAAATCATTTTTATTTGAAGCCTCAGCTGTGGATGATTAGTTGCATTTCCAAGTGTAGTAAGTAACATGAAAACTTTTTTGTTAGTAAAAATTTTTTTTTATTCAAAAGATCAATACATGGCATTAATATTTGTAAATAATTTCGGGCATATGGGTACCGTGGCTGTTCTTGATGAAATGCATTCTGGACGTCCAATTTTGGGCCACTTTTTTGAGCACTGCTGGCCATATGTTATGAATAATACGAACAATGCTGGCCTCCAAGGCGCCAATTGTTGCTGGTTTATCAGCATAAACCAGTGACTTCAGGTAGCCCCACAGGAAATAATCGAGAGGTGTCAAATAGCACGACCTTGGAGGCCAATTGACAGGTCCATTTATCGAAATCACTTATCGCCAAATTTTGATTTTAATAAGTCAATGGTTGCGGTCGCCGTATGGCACGTAGCTTCATCCTGTTGAAACCACATCTCCCCCGGATCAATGTCATCCATATTTTCAAACAAAAAATCATTGATCATGGTGCGGTAACGATCTCCATTGACCGTAACGCGATCCCCGGCCTCATTTTTGAAGAAGAGTCTATTTATGATGATTTGCCAGAGTATACTGAGATATGCCAGAGTATATTTTTCATACAAATTTAATTTTTTGTTTTATTTTTTACAATTTCAAGTTCTATCGGGCTTAAAAAAACACCCTTTACAAGTAACAATTTTTTCAATCGCCACTGGATTTTTGGATTCACAGATTGAATAAAAATAAATAAATAAATAGTTTAGTGTAATAATAGTTTTGATGTGATGTGTTTGTGTTATGTAGTTCAGAAGTGGTTTTTCTCATGTATAGTATGTATGTATAGGGTTTTATTTGAAAGGTTACATTCTGCCACTATGTATCGAAAATAACATCATTTCAAATGACCACCACGACTTCTCCGTACGTTCTGCATTCTGCCAGCCCAATTTATTATCACTTTTTCACATACATTTGGCTGTATTTCATCAATAGCACGTCCAATGTTGATTTTTAACTGCTCAATTGTTGTGGGATTATCAGCATAAACTTGTGACTTAACATATCCACAAAAAGAAAGAAATCACAAGGTGTTAAATCTCATGACCTGGGAGGATAATTAACTGGACCAAATCTAGAGATAATTTCATCACCAAATGTTGTTTTCAATAAATCGATTGTTAAGGTGGCTGTGTGGCAGGTGGCGCCACAAAAAGAAACCACATATCTTCCAGATTGTTCTTAACAACAGCAAGAAAAAAAATCGTTTAAAACTGTTCTGTATCGTTCTCCATTGACTGTTACTCTTTAACTATTTTTTCAAAGAAATATGGACCAATCACTCCACCAGAATAATTTGCACACCACACAGTGACTTTACCTGGATGTAATGGTGTCTGAACAGTTCGTGTGTATTTTTATCACTCCAAGTTCCGCAATTTTGTTTGTTTACATAACCATTTAACCAAAAATGAGCTTCATCACTGAATACAATTTTTCGATAAAAATGTTCATCATTTTCAAGTTGTTCAAGAGCAAAATTAGAAAATAAACGACGTTTATGGTCGTCTAATGGCTTCAGTTCTTGAACCAGTTGAATTTTGCAAAATTCTCCAGGTTGTTGTTTGAGAAAGATTTAATTGTTGAGAACGACGTGGAACCGATAAAATTGGATTTTCTCTTACACTTGCTGCTACCATATCTATATTCTCTTGTGTGCGTGCATTTCTTTGTCGTACTACTGGTACTCTTGTATCGTGTAAAGAAAATTCACTTTCAAATTTGTTTACAATACGACGAATAGTTAGTCGATTAACTGAATAATGTCGTTCATGAATTCTTCTTAAATTTCTCTCAGTATTCACAAATAAGCACTAATTTTGATAAAACAATTTAACAATTTCTAAACGTTGTTGAAGCGTTTATCTTTCCATGATTAAATGGCATAACCTACTGAACACAAATGATATAAGAAATGTCAAAAAATAATACACAATTGATACTATTGGAAAACCCTTTATGTACTATATGTATATATAAATACATATAATATATATGTGTAGTCAGTGCCATAAATAGGTTTAAGGTGAAGTGATTTTGAACAAGGAAAACGAGATCAAACATGATCAGAAAATAATTAACGGTGCTCTCAAGTACCGTTAGTCAGGTATTGTATTTTCGTATCTCACTTATTGGGCTTTATATGTGTGCTGACGAATTGTGTAAAATTTCTTTTCTATCTTTGTTGTATAAAAAATAAAGAAAACAACTATACATGGGGTATAAAAATATACATTGGGGTATGTTAGTGTTAGTATTCTATGAATACGATAAATACTAGGTATTGTGAATTTTATTATATTAAATACATATGTATAGTATAATGAATCTCATAATGCTGTTGAAGGTATTTTGCGACTGGTGCATGTGTGTGTGTGTATAGATATTTATTGTTGCATTGATGAAGAATAAGAATCTCGGTTATATGTTGGATGTGTTGCTTATTCTAGAATTACCGTTATTCATAGTCATAGATAGAATTTCCTTCGGTTTTGTGTGTTTAAGTATACACATAACAAACACAAATGCAGTTGAATTTGTATACATACTATAGTAGTTTTTCGTTTACTGTACAATGGTATCGAGCGCGATCGATTTGTTATGGTTTTTCAATTTACTCTACTCTTTAACACGTTCACGACCATAGGACGCATATATGCGTCCTATAGTTTTCTCCATAGACCAGGGACGCATATATGCGTCGCACTTTTTTATGTAAGTAATATATTAAAGTTTCTATATTGGTTTAAAGATTCTCTTGAATTTTTTTTCGGTTTAGGGGAAAACTCGTATATGCGTCATACAATTAATAACGTCACAAACCCCACAAAACACCTAGATAAAACATTTATTCTACCATTAGGCTTCAATTAGCTTATTTCGTGCAAATTTATCATCTGGTTTATGGGCACCCCTAGCCTGAGCACCTCGGTCGTGAACGTGTTAATATGCGATGCAAGTAGATTATGTTGATAGAAATTATATTTTATGTTATTTTATTTTAATCGTCCAAAATACAGGAGTTTTCAAAACTTCAAATCCAGTAGTTTGCTCAAACAATTTTCTTTGGGACAAGGATGGTATAGTTTTGGATTCTATTGATCCTGAATTTAAGTTTCAGGTTATGAGTTTGAATTTTAATTGAGTTTATGAGTCCAATCATTGATTTTGTGCTAATGGTTTTTAAGTGGTTCAAATAGGAAAATAATAGTTTTTGATTTATATTTGAGTTATTTAATATAATTTAGTATGGCAACTTTAAACGGTTAATATTTAATGTGTTCTTGGTTGTGCAGTGAGATTTAAGCGGAATAGAGGAATAAATAATTAATTACACGAGCACACACAAAAAAAAAAGTCCTGATACAGAAAGGTGATGTACCTTCTGGTACGTTTTTCGGTGTGCTAAAAAGGAATCTCAGGTCAGAACTGACCCAACACCCTTAGATTTCGTCCCAGCACACCCTAGCACCCCCAAATGGTCAAATTTTCACATCATATAAGAAATCAAAATAAATATCTCATTCTACGTTTTTGGGTGTGCTAAGAACGATTCTGAGGTCATGATTTACTCATCACCCTTAGATTTCGCCCCAGCATCTCCCAGCACCCCCAAAGGGTCAAAATTTTACTTTATATAAAACTTCAAAATAATTGGGATGAGGGACTGGCCGCGGTGCCGGGGGAGATACGAAAATTAAAACTACTTTTTATTTGCCATATTCGGTTTCTGTACTCCAAAAAAGTAGAATGAGTTATTTATTTTGAATTTTTATACAAAGTATAAAATTTTGACCCTTTGGGGGGTGCTGAGGCGAAATCTAAGGGCGATAGGTAAATCATGACCTCAGAATCGTTCTTAGCACACCCAAAAACGTAGAATGAGATATTTATTTTGAATTTTTATATGATGTGAAAATTTGACCATTTGGGAGGTGCTAGGGTGTGCTGGGGCGAAATCTAAGAGTGTTGGGTCAGTTCTGATCTGATATTCCTTTTTAGCACACCGAAAAACGTACCAGAAGGTACTTCACCTTTCTGTATCAGGACTTTTTTTTTTGTGTGTGCCTGTGTTATTATTTAATTTGATTTTAGAAGTATTTCTGGAATTAGCTAATTAAACTTGTATGGTTTCAGGTTTTAGAAGATTTTAAATTCGAATAGAATTTGTTTAAAATTAAATAATTATGTTAATTTTTTTGTGTTGGGATTTAATTAATTGATAACTAGGAACGGATTGGATGCAATGGGATTTTCAGATGAGAAACTGGGCGCGGCTTCTTAGTTTCTTTATTATTGTTCATTATTTTAATTAATTGTTATTGGATTTTCAGAGTGGAGAAGTCCGGCATAGCATTTTATTTATTTATTATTCATTATTTATTTATTTTTATTATTTATTTTTATACTTAAATTAAATTTAATTTAGTATGACAACTTTAAGCTATTAGTATTTAATATGTTCCAGGCCAATTTAAACTATTTTGCGATGTATTGGTGTTAATGTTAATATTGATATTTATATAAAGGTTAATAAATTAACAAATAATCGTTAAAATGATTTTAGTTTAGAAAGTTCTAAAAAACTCGACCAAGCTGGCATTGGCTTAGGCGATAGTGCGACTGGCGAGGTGGTAGTTGGTTAAACTATTGTTATACAAACTATTAATGTCAATTTATTGCTAATTTACATAAAGATTAATTTATAATTTATTTCAGAGAATTAAATTTAAATTTAATTAATTTTGGAATAGTTATTATAAAGGATTAATGCAAATTTAGGAAATTTTTGAAGAACCTGGACAACTTTCTAATAACTTAAGCAGAAAACGAACTTGAAATTGAAAGAGAAGTTTAGTTGTATGTATTAAATCAATAAGATTCTTTCTGCTTTTTATAGACACAATATATTAATAATAATGGCATTCACAATCACAACATTTTCGACTTGTCAATCAGAAAAATGAAGAGGCCAGTCATTTATAATATATCTACCAAAAAAAGTAGAAATATCAAAATCCCCCCCGTACTTTAACCCCAGAGTTATTACAAAATGTATTTTGACTCTAAAAAAGAAAACCTTTCCTTGCGTTTTCGTGGGTAGTTTGGTTTCGTACTGATAATCTCAAAACAAAAAGTTCGATCTACTCATCAGGTAGCTACGACCAAACTACAAAAATACAATTCCAACTCCACACTTTAAGTATGAAGCAAGAGTGTAGTTGACTTAGCGAATTATAAATAAATTCACCAAATCAAAAAACTTAAGGAAAACTTTTCATTTCTGTGTGTTTTATGCCAACACGAATAATAGAAAGAGAAGTTTAGTTGTCTGTATTAAATCAATAAGATTCTTTCGGCTTTTTATAGACACAATATATTAATAATAATGGCATTCACAACATTTTCGACTTGTCAATCAGAAAAATGAAGAGGCCAGTCATTTATAATATATCTACCAAAAAAAGTAGAAATATCAAAATCCTCCCCGTACTTTAACCCCAGAGTTAATACAAAATGTATTTTGACTCTAAAAAAGAAAACCTTTCCTTGCGTTTTCGTGGGTAGTTTGGTTTCGTACTGATAATCTCAAAACAAAAAGTTCGATCTACTCATCAGGTAGCTACGACCAACTACAAAAATACAATTCCAACTCCATACTTTAAGTATGAAGCAAGAGTGTAGTTGACTTAGCGAATTATAAATAAATTCACCAAATCAAAAAACACAAGGAAAACTTTTCATTTCTGTGTGTTTTATGCCAACACGAATAATAGAAAGAGAAGTTTAGTTGTCTGTATTAAATCAATAAGATTCTTTCGGCTTTTTAACTCTGGGGTTAAAGTACGGGGGGGGATTTTGATATTTCTACTTTTTTTGGTAGATATATTATAAATGACTGGCCTCTTCATTTTTCTGATTGACAAGTCGAAAATGTTGTGAATGCCATTATTATTAATATATTGTGTCTATAAAAAGCCGAAAGAATCTTATTGAACTTGAAATTGTATTGTCTTGTGCTAAATAATTTATGAAAAAAATACTACATACTAATAAATTTACTAACTGTCAACTACTAGGGTGTCTGGAACCGGGTTGATGGTTTCTTACCAACATACCTTTCCTTTCCTTCGGTTTTGCTATGTGTAAAGGGTGTACGTAGGGCCCGGTGTCATCCGGGAGTCTTGCGCTTGGTCGTACATGCTGATCAATCAATCAATCAAAATAAATATTTGTAACGTTACAGTTCACCTCTCTATTTAGTTTTTAAACTATTCTGCAATTTAATTGTATTTATTTTCAAACGTTCTGTAAAAAAATATTCGAAAAATACTGACGGCCTACCGTTTTTCGGTAATTTACCTGTTTAGTACTCCTCGCTAAGCTTTATTAGTGTCATTTATCGTTCTTTGTGGTTATCACGGCACAAACATTTATAGTGCCAGAACACAATCTTGTTATGAAATTAGCGGAATCGTGATATTTTTGGAAGAGTTTGATATTTTGATAAAAACGTTACATACATGTACATTCAAAAGCATTTTTTAGAATGTAAATTTTGGCGTAATTCCTAAAAGCTATATTGTATAGCTTATTTACGCCTTAAACATTAAATCGATTTTTGGACTAACTTGGAGATGATTTAATTTCTAATTATAGAAACTCATCCTCCTTCCCAGCCCAATTAATCCCCTATTCTATTTAAGTATACTTTTCATATGATACCACCGTATCCAGCATAAATAACATAAAATAAACTTTTTTTTTTTATATTAATTATGACTGCGATGATTAATTATTTAACATTACCATATATACACATTACACACGCACAAACCAGATAAATAAGATAAAACAGCATAACAAAACTGAAAATTCGTAACACAAATCAACAGTAACAAAAAGAAAAAAGTTAAAACCATAAATTAAAGGATTGGTTACATTCAATTAGTCTCATTTGGAATTTTTTTTTTTGTTGTTGTTTTAATTCTGGTATAAATTCCATAATTACAGCATACTTATGACATGGAAATTTAAATTGTAAATACAATAAAACGTTGAGTGTATTTTGTATCCATAAGTACACAAGCGATTTGAATTATTAAAATTGCGCTTTATCATCATATAAAATTGATTCTGGAAAATTCTTTGAAGTCATACTCTTTTCTTGCCTAAGTGAATACAATAATTACGACAATCAAAAAAATGATCCCAGAGTATGCTTAACGAAAAATCGACAAAAAAAATGAGGAATGATAATAAATCCACTCTAGTTGATTACATATTATATGTTATATACTTATGCTCCATCAGCGGTTCTTAAACATAATGTCAACATATATTTTGACAACAACAAGTACTCAAGTAACTCAAGCAAATAAAAATGAATCAAATTAAAATTTTCACTTCGATGATCATGTGTTATATTAGTAGTATGTACATATAAAAGCATTGTTGGTTTTTCATTTTTATGTTCTATGTTTACATAATAATATGTAGTATGCTGCTTGCTACTTTTTGTTCTGCAAACAAGAACAAAAAAAAAAAAATTCTCATAGAATCGTGTGCGACGATTTTTTTTGTTTTATTCTCTCTATGTGTACCCTATACATACAGTACATATTCGTTACAAGTATGTACGTTTATGTTGAAAATATGATTAATTGTATTAAAGATTTTTTGTCTGTACATAGTTAGAGAATGAAAACGAACTTATACGGACGATTGTCTGATGTGTGATATCGTTTTGTACATTTTATTTTTATTTAAGTAAATTGTAATTTGTTATATGGGAAAGAAATGAAAAATATTTAAAAGTAATGTTCGTACTTATACATTATATCAGAGGCGAGATGAGAAAAAAGTTTTTAAATACGATGAATTGTGGTAATACACAAAGTTCAGTAGTTCAACGTTAAAATAATATGCTAAGGTTAAAATTGAAGCAGCAGAAGTGAAGAATGAGTATTAGTAGATAATGTGTAGTTGTGTTTTTCCTGTTTTCATGAGCGCGTACAAAAACGAAACGAAACCTACTACCATCATCATGTTGGCATCAAATATGTTTCGATGGAAAAATTGCATTTAAAATATCACATTTGTGTGAAATTTTAAATGTGTCATATAAGTTCAGGTCTCAATGTGTTGATTTTACTGAATATGTTCCCAACAGTTGGCTTATCTGAATTCTTCGCCCATTGGTGCATAAAAACAAAAAATTAAAACTGTGATTTATGAAGCGCCACTCGAATATGAATGTTGTTTGGCAAATACCCTATTATGTGGGTTTGGTCATTTAGGCTAATGTTTGCTATTTGCCAAACTCCGACAATTTTCCATCAATTGGCGGTAAATCGACTACATTAAATTAAGCAATGTTTAGTAAACAACCATTTTATTATTCAATTTTCATTAAATTGGTATTTAAAAAGAAAAAGTGAATTTCAAATTATTTTCATAAAGAACAATGAAAAATTGAAAATCAAGTGTTATTCGTTCGATTAAGGGCTATATCACTACAAGGGTTAAATTGAGAATTTCGCTAAAACTTTTCAATTTTCTTTTACATTTGCCCTTTAGGGGTCGTGTATTTTTCAATATGGCTGACCTCGCAGCTTTGAAGAAACAAAGAGGCAACAATAAAGACAAACTAGCGAACATCATTAAGTTTGAGAATGAAGCCAATATAGACACTTCCCTAGAGCAATTAAATGTGCGCCTACATCGCGTATAGCAATTGATGCAGGAATTCATGGATTTGGAGCATTCGATTCAGATTGACAAAAATGAGTTTCTTGATCTTGTTTATAAAAAGAATTACTATAACGCAACCGAAAGTCTCAACGCTTTAATTCGAGAGAAAAATCTCAACTTGGAAAACGGCGTTCAGAATTTGAACACGTCGCAGAATGCAACCCAATTCGGTAAGCGCTCGGAAGTGAAGCTACTAAAGAATCACATTCCTTTTTTCTCTGGCAAGTATTCAGAATGGCAATCATTCTTTGAACACTATACTGCAATTTGGAGGGATTACTGCTTGGAGAAGCCGCGGCATTACTACGGCATATTAATGTCACTGAAGGTAATTATATTGGGGCTCTAAATAAACTAAAGGAAAGGTAAAACCGGAAAAAGCATATAATAATTTCCTTTATTCGCACCTTCATGGAACAATCACCCATTTACACTTCGAATGCAGCCCAAATCAAGCGACTTATGGATACTTCAGACGAGGTAATCCGTGGGCTCAACGCATTAGGGGAAGTCGCTAAATCACGTGATCCGTGGCTTATTTACATTTTGATGAATAAGCTAGATGATAAATCCAAAGCACTGTGGGCAGAAGCAGCCGCCGATCTGGAAAATCCGGATTTCACACAATTTCTTAAATTTCTAGCACGGCGAATTGATACGTTACGGGAGACAAAGGTTTATTAAGCGAAGCATCCGATGTCTAAATTGCTTCAGTAGCACTCATGCGATTTTCAAATTTCCATCACGTCCACGGTCCACGATGCCAGAAATGTGGCATGAAGCATCATTCACTATTTCATCAAAATGAGCAAAGCAAAGATTATCTGTTTCATCAATACATACTGCCATAGTAAAACTAATGGACGGTTCGGGAAAACTCACAGCTTGCCGGGCACTTCTAGATTCATGGTCGCAAGTAAGTTTTATTACAGAATCCTGCACGCAACGTCTTCGTATTAAGAAGCAAAACCTTCGTGTTTCCGTGAGTAGATTAGGCTAAACCGCTGCTTTAATTTCCAAAGATCTGGTTACCTTAACAGTTAAACCAAAACTGAGCCCATAATTTCAAATCAAAGCACTTGTAATGTCAACGGTTGCTTTGCTAGCCAATTACCACATCAAACTTTGGACATTAGAAAGCTAAACTCGTGGCAGGAAATTAAATTAGCCGATCCAAATTTCCACAAGGCAGGTGAAATTGACATTCTTATTGGAGCGGATCACTTTCTCGATATAATTCAAGATGGCCAGATGAGAATTTTGATGAGAAAATATCATTTTTGGTTGGATAGTTTCCGGGAGAATAAACGATACTTCGATCAAGTACACTACTTCGATGTTGGTTCGGGAGCCAATCAAAAACAAAAAATTGTCGACATCGATAAAAGCCTAACGCGATTCTGGGAAATTTAATCAACGAGCAGAAAGTTATTTTATATCCAGAGGAAACGTTATGCGAAAACCACTTGAAGGAGAATACAGCGAAATTCGGAAGGACGATTTATTGTGCGACTAGCGTTCAAGGAATCACCCAGGTGTTTAGGACAGTCCCTATCTTCGGCAATTTAAAGATGAGGGGAATAGAACGGCGATTTGAACGTGAGCCAAGCTTCGCACGACTATTGTTTGGCTTTTGGCCCCACGGTACAGTCAACCTTATTTTCCATTGTATTAAGATTTCGGGAACACAACGTCGTTTTCGCCACAGACATACAAAAAATGTACCGCCAAACTGTTATGTATCCAGAAGATACTAATTTTCAAAAAAATCATTTGGAGAACAGATTCATCTAAGCCAATCCGGAACTTTAAACTAAACACCCGTGCCATAAAGCAAGTTGCCGAAGAAAATCAATCGTCTTCACTGCTGGCGGCTAATTCAATCACTAAGGACGTATATGTGGACGTGCTCCTACTGAAAGTAATGAAGTTCACATCAAAGAGCGTCGGGACCATGAGGAAGAAAATACGAAAGTTTTGGGTGTAATATGGAACGCCAAAACTGATCAGTTTGTTTTTACTTCCAATTTACCAGATACGACCAACTACACGAAGAGGAATGTTCTATCTAAAGCGTGTCGCATTTTTGATCCTCTGAGTTGGCTAGCTCCTGGATCATAAGCACAAAAATATTTGTGCAAATGCTTTGGGGAGATTAACTCGAATGAGACGATCCACTTTCTCGCAAGAAAAGAATTCTCTGGGAGTAAATACGAAATAATTTGAAGCACGTTACCTCAATAACCAAAACGAAATTATGCAAAGTAGATATACACGGTTTCTGTGATGTAAGTGAACTAGCCTACGCAGCGATTGTTTACTTCAAAACCACCAACCCAGACGGAAATGTTTTTTTCAATATGATCTCGGTAAAACCTATAGTCTCCCCATCAAGCAACAAACGCCCCTCGCTTCGAATTATGCGCTGCAGCTTGGTTAACTCAGCTGATCAACGTGATTTTACGAGGAACCCAATCAAATATTAACAACGTTTACGCTTGGACCGATTCCCGAATAGTTCTGGGTTGGTTAGGAAGTCATCCTAAACGTTGGAGTACGTTTGTCGGTAGCCGCACCGCAGAAATTATAACATCTTTCCTCGAAATTATTGTAAAAATGTCAGTGGCGTAGCCAGAAATTCGTCGAGAGGGGGGGGGGGGGGGAGTTTTATCAAAATATAATTTCTATAAGGAAATAATGCGTTCGAATTTATTTGAATTCAATTTTTATTAGTTTTTTATAGTTTTATATTGATTCGTCGTAGGCCAATTCATCGAGGGCACAGTCTATTTATATAACCACATCTCTGTGAATATTTAATGATGTCAATCCATTTAGTCGCTTCCCACCGATTGTGTTTCTTAGGTAATACTTAAGGCGCCTGAACTTCTTCGAACTCTCTAATTGGAGAGATTATCCCAAGTTAACAGTACTAGTAAAAATCTGATAAATATTTTGTGCTAATTTTGTTATTATAGAAAAAGGTATACACAGATCTATAAGAAGCACTGCTAATATTATGCCGCTTTGTTTACATTTCTTTTATGTGAAGAATCAAAAATAAGTTACATGTATTCTACCTATAACAGGTAATGATCATTTGCCTTATTCGAATTATAAATTATTTTGTGTGGATCAATACATCACTATGTAATGATTTTATAATTTGTGAAACTCAGAGGAGAGGGAGAGGGGGTTCGACCCCCGCAACCCCCCCCCCCCCAGCGGATTGCGCTTCGAATGGCTTATCTTGTCGAGAACTGAAATCACATAGCGGTGAAACGGACCAGAATGGTTGTGTAAGTCGGTCGGGTTCTGACACCCTCAAAAAACACAGCATAGTAATCTCGAAAAAAGGACCAAAGAAGCGTTCGCCCTTACGAGCATTATAAATCCACCAGATGAAGTTGTGTAGGTCTGTCGAATGTGCAAGTCAGTCGAATGCATCCGCACAATGCACATTTTCGGTAGATTGAATAACGTTTTGTTTTAATTTAAAATCTTATGTCAATCGATGACTACTTGGCAGTGGAAGTAAAGCCTGCACCTAGCACAACAAAATTAGCGTAATAATTTCAATTTTTGTTTTATGTTTGATTTTTAACTCGCATCCATATAATTGAAAAACCTTTTTATTTTCATATTTCAAATTAATTTAGTATTTACAGTGACTCCCATAATTGATCACACGTAATAATGTTTATGTTAATTTATTATTGATATTTGTGATGTTGAAAATGAATGGTTTTTATAATTTGTTAAATAAATATCTAATAAACTGTTGAATTTAAAAAGAAAAACTAAGAAATTTAATTTTATTTTGGTGTAATAAAATATTAGCGTCTTATGAAATCGTGATCAATTATGAGAGTCACTGTATTTGAAATCGTATAATTTTTCTAACGATATTTGTCTTACCAAAATATTTTACCTTCACTCATGATATATTCTGCAAATTCATCTCTGACAAGTTTTATTTAAATACTTGGCTTCCTTGGCACCTTGTGGTGATGTCCAGGAGAAGATGGAATAATATTACTTTCTTCCATAGCATCGAAGGTTCGTAAAGATGAATAATTTGACCGATATTTTTGACTTCTACGCAAACAATTGAGAACCTAATTCATTGAGACAATTTTCACCTGTCCTAATGGAAGTAGTATCCGTTTTCTTAAAATAGGAAACACGGAAGCCATTATATCGAAAAGATTTCTAAGATATGTCGAGCGTACGATATTCGACGGTTAAACACTGTGATTTCTGTTTTTCATTTGAATTCCCAAATAGGACTTTAAAATATGAATACTTGAGCCAAATGCATCATCCCCTACGAATACGAATGGCAAATAGCTCATCTGAAGTGTCAGTCACAGGTTCAATTGGTTTGCTTCCATTCGTTTAAATATTTCTGTATTTCGGATACATCTACGCCACTATGTCTACCTTGTCATCCGCAATTAACAAAAAGGAACCAGTAATAATTGGCGTTTACAGGTGAAGGATTCTGATCTACCATTCATTGGCGATTGTATTACAATATATTTTCCGTCTGTAGAACCTTCACAATGTGGGAAGTTCTGTAGGTTTTCATAGCCTGCTGCTTTTTTCCTATTTAGCAGTACGAATCTACCAAACAAAATATTTTATTAGCTAGCTCATAAATACTTACGTAGATTAAGTATTTTACTATTGAATATCGAAACAATCACAGATGACAACGACGAAGTATCAATTAAGTATTTATACGCGAGAATCAAAGAATTATGTATAAAAGCAACAGTACAAACAAACGAATGTGCTAAAAACGTTTTGATGTTTCTGTATTAAATTATTTTTATTTTATTGCACCTAAAACACCAATTTACAAATTTAATTTTTAAAGTGACAAACTGGTTACTTCATTAAACAAACGCGTGATATGTCAAAACTGTTTGTCATTTCTTTTGAAATTCGGACGCCTCTACTTGTAATTATGAAAACTTCTTTTTAGAAAATCGCTAATTAATCCACCTAATTTAAATTTACAAACTTTTGTTAATCTATATAGACAGACCAGGGTATATCGATACCCAAAGCACACAAGTGCCATGTCCATATTTTGAATATGCACAACAATGTCGCTAAATTCGAAAATATTTTGAATTTTCATTCAATGTCATGGGAAATAGTGTTTTAAAAGACTGTAGTACCAGAAAAGTGAACTATAAATGATAAAGAATGCCTTTCTGACACCTTAATTTTGTAATTACCACAAATTGTAAAAGTGGACAAACCACTTGTGTGCTTTAAGGTATCGATATGTTAACCCAAATGCCCTAGCCTCTTCAACATTGATCTCTACAAAATCATCCTCAATCTACTCCTAAGCCAACGAGCAAGAATCGTATATAAGTGGATCATCTCCCTAAGGCGATTTCAGTGCTCAAAGTTTTATTGGCAATTTTAAGGAAAATTTACTTAGATTTTTATTGTTATAACAAAGTATACTTTCACGGAATGTGAATAGGTGGTTTAGCTACTGGTGTGGCATTTTGCTTTAGTCGTAATATGCCATTCAGAAATGTTTCTAATCCAGTAAAGACATCCGGATTCTGTTCAATATTTTTTTTCTTTTTCTCTAATAATGTCATCCGATTTTACATCATATGCTCTACTAATTAAACCCCGACTTTGCCATTTTACTTATAATAACAAATTCGACCATGAATTTTTGACTTTTAAATTCTACTTCTAAATTCATCTTTCCTTTATTTTTCCTTAATTTATCTTCACTTTAATCGTATTTAATTCCGCTCCACATACCAATCCTTTTTTATTTATTTCTTATTTCCTCTACCAATAACATTAATTTCATTAATTGAATGTGTGACCAGCATATAGGTTAGAAAATGATCAAATGGTTTCCCCCACTTTTTGGCTACGAGTGTAAAACTTATACCTCTCATATAATAAGTTGGTAATAACAAGTTACTGAGCCGAGAGATACAGTAATTCAAATAATAACTCATATAAACCCAAAATTAATTTTGATGTAACGACGCATAACAGAAGCATGATAGATGTCAAATTAGTAAATAAGCGCTATCATTTTGCAGCGTGGAGACAATTTTGTTAACCAGCGCGCGAGTGATCTTTCATGATCATATAATGAAGTAAAATGAAATAGAGTGTAATAAAGTGAAGTAATGGTGATGCCGGCCTCATATAATTTGTCAGACGATCCGGCGAAGAAAGTAGTACGAAAGAGCCTAAATAAAAATTCGTGGTCACGAAATTTTTATTTCGCTCTTTCGTATTGTTTATTTTACTAATTCCTTCGTTGAACTCGTCGGACAAATATCATCATGAAACGGTAAATAAGAAGGAAATCTAGTGATCGAATTGAATATAGCCCACACATCGTAACAATATTAATGTTTAGTTGCGTTTGTTTGTTTGGAACTAATGGCACAAAACGAGTGGAGAGGTGCTAAAAGTCTCCCATTTTTATTGTTCACTTTTATGATAGTTTAATTCATGTTCTTTTTCCGATTTTACATTATTCTAGCATACAGTTACTTGGATTTAATAATGTTTGGTGATCACTTCGGCTTTTATGACTGCGACAATCAACTATCTCTTTTATAAAATAGTACTCCAATTCGGTTTTTTTTTCTTCAACAAGTCCTGAGAAAATTTTTATTCGAAGAATTATGAAAGGTCTTACTGACATTCGAACATGACCACCAGACGGTGGTAGTTTTTTGAGTAATCAAAGTAAAGTAACGTAATAAGCCCCTTTCCATGATACAAAACTATGTTTCCTAGTTTGATCAGATTAATAGGGTGGGATTGGAATAGTATCCAAATTGTTAAGCCCAAAATATAGGTTGAGCAAGGAAAATATACGGAACGAACTATAATATCGGTTCTTAATTATGAAGTGATTTGCGAAGCCTACATAACCAATACTTGGAAAAGTAAGACAAGATGGGTTAAATTTCATGGCTCAGATTTAAAAATTTGCAAAAGATTACACTGTTACACAAGCAATAGTTCCAGCAATCGAAGTTCCAGACAAGAGTTCCGATATCCCAAGAATTGTGTTCACGAAGTTTTGTTTATTTTTCTTCTACCTTCCGCAGCTTCAAACGTTTCAATGAGTAGCTCGATTTGGTTTTGTAGTCGAATCGCTTCCGCCGTGGATTTCACCGCTTCGCAAGCGTCGTCGTACAACCCCTCGCTAGTTTTTAATCTTTTCTTTGGTGTATCCTCACTCCTTTAACTACTGGAACCTTCAATATCGCTTTCAAATACATCTAACGACGTATTTTGAAATGAATCGAGTTCAATTTCGGTAGGAAAAATATTTTTCCTAGTTCTGCAGATATAATAATAAATTGCGTATATATTTAGACATCTATATTATATAATATACAAGAATTAGAGCGAAAGAAAGAATTAGAGCGATGCGCTTTGAAGTTAAAGGTCTCGAGTTCGATTCCCGATAACTTCGTCCTTTTTTTTCAATTTAATCTAATTTTTTTTTTTTTATCAGATTAATGTTGGCCTTTATTAACAGTACATTCTTTTTTTAATTTCATTTCATGCACATGCATATGTAAATTCCTTTTGCAGAAGTTGTTTGTATTTATTATGGCAAAAATGTTTCACATAAATAATAAAATTGTGCAATTGCACAGGGGTCCCCTAGTATAATATAATATACTTACACTCTCGGCTGGACAAATTCTTTCAAACACGCCATATTATCATAGAAAGGCCAATCTTCTGCAACAACCGCTTGGCTGTCCGTTGCTAAATTCCGTTTTTTTTGCCTCTTTGTTGTACCTTTCCCGTAATGTCATCCATTTTCGGCGGCATTCTTCCACTGCAAGTACTTACATAATAAAAACATTTCAATTTTGAAACATTTTTTGAATACTATATTTTTTACTATTTACCTGTTTGACCAGTAATTTCTGCCACCTCATCCCATGCCTTGTTCTTTGTAGTGCTATCCTTGTATTATTGATTTTTTTATCATATACGTATACAAGGGTGGTGCCGCACTGCTTGAGTGCATCATAAAAATATTCCATCCGGAAAAACGAAATATTCGTAAATTGTTTAATGAATACGTAAGAATATTTTTTTTTTTGCATTTCTTACCTTTAAGAAAAAATGTCAATATTGCAACCTAAACCGAAATTAATATTATGTATTTCACAATTAAGACTAGAAAATAAAATTAAAATGACTTTGAATTTAAAAAAGTGTGCAATAAAAAAAATGTTTACCTAATTCATCAACAATTTGTTTGGATTTGACGTTTATTTCTTAAGTTTTGAGGCAAAATCGCGGGTTCCTAATTTTTCTTAAGTGACAGATTAAATTAACCGAAGCTTCGTTAAATTTCTTAATTGTCGTTAATTTTTCACTGGGCGAGAATACAGAAATGATATCTATGGCATTTTTAACTTTTGTTAATTTTTAGTTTATAATTTTTCGCTGGTCACCACATAACATGATGTTCTTTAACATGAACGTTTCTTTTTTGTCAAATTCATATTCTGTTAAAAAAACGTTCACAAATACCGAAAAAACATGGAAAACTGAAAAACAGAAAAATTGTTCTGTCAAATTAACGTGTTATTGACAGCGATTTTAATTTAATACAAGTCTATCTAGGGATTATTTACCATATTATATTCATTATAACTAAAATGTACCTTTTGGCGAACCGACAATGACACAGGGAAGCTGCGGTACTCAAGTACGTATTTATTAATTTTAATATAGAATATGTAGTGATGATTTCATTGGAGTATTAATGTTTAATAATAATAAATTATCAATAGCAGTTTGCGATCATTGAGACGAATGCGTGAAAATCGTAGGGCCCGCGATCCTTTTCGGGATCTATCTCACAAGGCATATAAGTAAGTCTGCATTCCGGCTGACTAAAACGGTATGCCGACAATTAATAGAAATACTGAGGTCCCTGACGGTGTCGATGGTAGGGATCGACATGCACATATCAATGACCCAGCCATCTGTGTCACTGTCTATTCGAGAGGTGGCAAAGGCGATTGTGAATAGTTTGGGAAAAATCTACATAAAGTTGAAGCGGAAAAAATATCTTATTTCACAATAAGGAGCTGCTTGTTGGCGTACAAATATATAATAATAAATATTTGATTAAATAAATATTTTTAAAAATTATATTATTTGGCTTTAATTAATTTATAGTGAAATATCCACAAGCACCGGAATCATGGATTTCGTTAATAATAATCGTTGTATTTTTCTGGAAGTTTTATAACTCTGTCCTATCTAGTTGTCGTTTGCGGAATGACATTCTGATTTTGAATCAGCTGGTGATTTACATTGACGACTCCTCCATCATAATTCTTGGATCTGTTCAAATAATTGGGTTGTTCAGATTCGGTGCTCCTAAAAGAATTATGAGTATTACTTATCCTACTAAGAGATACTAGTTTTGTTTTCATCAAAACTCTCATCTGCAAACGCAGTATGTCTAGGTTCATGTGGAGGTTTTTTCAAATGATACATATTTCGTCTTAATACCTGACCATTTTCATTTTTGATAATAAACGACCGTGGACTTTCGTCTTTTTATATAATTTTAGCTGATATACACAGTATCACCCAAATTGAATTCGTATCGAGACTTACCTACATCGTTGGTCATGGAAAGATTTTATTTTTTCTTGATTTCGAGTTAAAAGATTCCTAATATTAACTTCAACTTTAGGCTTTAAGAGAAATTCTTTAATCAGTACCTTAGATCTTGTTCGTCTGCTCATTAACAACTGTGATGGAGAAGCAGAAAGATTTGAAACTGGATGATTACGATATTCAAGCAAGGCATACTCAACATCTTTCTTATCATTCAAAGATTTTTTGACAATTCCCTTTGCAATACCTACAGCTTTCTCGGCTTGCCCATGTTTTTTTTTCCGCTGGCGCTACATCCCATAGAGGGATTTGGCCGCTTCATATTGAAGTTTGGTAATCATTTTTTTAACGGATAATGAGTGATTAATTCATTGATCCTACATTAACCAACCGTGATTTTTTCATCACCCGCCGGGAATCGAACCCGGGACCTCCGGGGCTTAAAGCAAGCATGCTAACAACTGTTCCACCGGGGCGGCAATGCCCATTTACGCGAGGATAATTTGGGCTTGAAGTTGTTATCTCAAATTGCCAATCCTTTGTAAACTCTATACATTCTTTAGATGAAAAAGGTATATTATCACAAATCAATATCCTAGGAATTCCATGACATGCGAATATCATTTTCAAATTCCTTTTGATTTCATTTGATTGCTTGTTACAAAGAGGCAAGATTTCCAGCCCCTTTGTAAAATAATCCGTTGCAACTAGGTAATCCTTAGTCTCTATACTGTCATTATATCACACGCAATCTTCTGAAAAGGTAACTCTGGAATCTCATGTGGTATAAGAGGCTCGTGTGTGTTAGATGGTTGATATTTCTCACAAATGCGACATATACTAATATAATCTTCGATATTCGCATCTATGCCGAACCAGTAGAAAATAGTTCTAGCCCTCATCTTGGTTTTAGTTATACCAATATGAGCTTCATGCAATTTTTAAGCATATCATATTTTAAACTATTTGGAACTATTATTATTTCGCCAAAAAACAAAATACCGTCATCATAAAAAATGCTATCGCGGAACTTCTAATATGGTTTGACCTCATCTGGAAGATTCTTTTTGTCTCTAGGCCACCCGTTTTGATAAACTAAAATCAATTTAGATAAAGCAGGATCTTTATTGCACCTCGACTTGAAATATTTCTTTGTGCCTATCAGTCATATTAATCGCATGTGCCACATCTGTATATTCTAAAAATTCGGTAGCATGTTCGTCCTTTAAATATGATCTAGATTATTGGTCGGCTATATGCAGATCTTTTCCCGGAACATATACTACATCTAGATTATACTTGAGCATTTTGATTTTCATCCGTTTTAATAGGGATCATAGTATAAACACATATAGTACTACAACCCTAGCTTCACCGGTGAAGTGTTAGATGGCGATACCGATATCGTTTTTAATTTTTCAACAAATTTTTATTTTCAAATTCGCCTAACTTATAGTCAAAATCGCCTAAATGTCATCTATTATTTCTATCTATTAAACTACAATCAAAGTAGTTGCGTCGAAATTTTCTTTTTCGTTCAACCAACGCAAAAACCATATTTCTTTCCTTTGTTCGCGGATTATTCTAAAAAAAAAAAAAAAGAATAAAATCGTAATATTTTTATCAATGAACAAAACAAATTCATCCATCATGAAAGAATGAAAAATAAAAATATTTTCACAGCCATTATTTTGTTGTAAAGAAAACCGGTTTTAATATTATTTTTGGTTAAACATTTTTATTCAAATTCAGTTTCTCTGTTTCGTTTTGTTAACAGAATGAATGCCATTTATTGATTATTAAAGTAAATTAAAATTGCTTTTAAATGATGGCTGTTAACATGTTAGAAGCTACTTTTGGAAGCAACAAAAAAATTGGTTCATCGAAATACAATATGTACATGGGGCATTTGCATTTAAATCTCACATGTTTTTGTCCCCAAGGATTTTTTTAATGAATTCGATTTTTTTTCTAAATATTACACAGATAATTTTTAAAGAGTACAATTTTACTTATAAAGATCATAATACAGAAATTTATGAAAATGTATTTTTTTAAATTATTTTGGACTTTTATCGTCATGAACCTTGCTTTACTTATTTTAGATAAATTGTGAAATTCAAAAACATAAATTTAATTTACCGATGATTATTCGCATTGGTAATAGAGGTCTACTTCCAAATGGTATACATATTAATCTTTTGTATTTTCAAATTAATAATTTTAAAAATAACGTAATAACGTATTTTTAAGTAACGTTCATGAAATAGCACAAAATATTAATAAAAAAAAAATGCAAAACACAAATCTGCTCACGCCCAGATTTAAAAGAAAAAGAAATATGGTTCAACATTTATACTTTAATTTTTTTTAATTCGTTTATTATAAGCATGAAACTTGAAAACATTGAAATGTGAGATTTGGACGTGTGGACGTATGGTATCTAAACCCGACAATATTTTTCTACAAGGAAATTTTTTTTCGTTGCGTTGATCAAATGCATTGTTTTATTATTCTTGTATTTTGCATTATAATGTACAACATAATTATAGTTATATAAATACATATATCTTATTTACATTTTTTGGACTAATTGTTATTAAAATGGAAAGCAAAACATACATACTTCCGAATTAAAATCTAATTAAAGTTTGAAATTTATTACAGGAGGTTTCAAATATAAAACATGTAATATAATAGACTTGTACATTAGTTAACAAAAAAAAAAAGGTACAACATTCAAATCATTTTAAGGGAGAACACCACTGTGAGATTTTCAAAAAATCGATTTTTTTTTTTGTGCCTTTAAAAAATCCTTTTGACCCTCAAAAATATGATACAAATTCGTTTATAGCTAAAAAAAAAATTTTTTAGAAGGTTTTCAAGCATTTTCCTGAGAGCTCTTATTGAGAAGTTATTGATACCAAAAACTTTAAACGCGTTTTTCTCGAAACCGTGTTTTGGAAATCTGCACGCAGCAGAACTCAATCAATTTTTGTTCAATCGACTTGAAAATTTAACTGTAGCTTCTTAAATAGATTTTAAATCGAAGTACATGAGTTTTTTTTGATTCATTAAAAATTAAAAAAGATATACAACTTTTTATACGAAAATTATAGTCGAAAAATGAAACTTTTTCTTCAAACTTGTCTCAATTTTTTATTTTTTCGAATTTTTTAATTTCCTCATGTACTTCGATGCTAAAACTAATATATTTCATGAAAATATTTTATTTTTTGTTCCAGGAACAAATTTAAGACATTTCTACTGCGTGCAGCGGAGCGACTCTAAGCAAAATCACTTCTATTAAAGCTACTCTAGCGCCGCCATTTTGTATTTTTTTTTACAAAAAAAAAATGTTTTTGTTTACTTAAATATATGCCAAATATAGCCTAAACGTTTTTTTTTCTCTAAACCCATCCCATTTCTCAAAAAAAAATACCAAACTAAGCACTTGAAAATGGTAGGTCACAGTGGTGTTCTCCTTTAAAAATCAAAAAGCGGAAACCAAATAGGACACAATCCAAGTGGGACAATATCCTGTATTTGACATTGTATTTTTTGTATTACAACTGGAATTTTCTCGGTTCCCTGAATTTATTTCTCGTGAATTAATTCCGCCGAAAAAAATTAATTAATTTTGCGACAATTCCACCGAGAAGTTAGGTAAATCATTTGAATTAAGAATTAATTCCGCGACATTATGTATAATTAAGTATTAAATCGATTGCCCTTCGTGAAGGTATAATTTGTAAAATTAATTAACACTACAGTCCGGGCGAATTTCGCAAAAAATGGCAAACACTTTTTCGTAAAATCGGTATAATTCTTAAACCAGCGAATCAAATAAACAGTATTGTAGTTAAATTCTCAGATTAATACGAATTTATTCCTTGAGAACTTAATTCATTTTCAAAACGAATTAAATGCGATAATATTCAATTTTTAAATTCGAATTAAATCTACAAAATATGAATGACTAAATTTCTATTTAGTCAAAAATATTTTAAAATTTTTCGGGATTCCACAAATAGTTGCAATATGCATCAACATTATGAATCACAAATATTTTTGCATCAAGTTCAATTCAGTTTGAAAGATGAGTATTCTTCATAATATCGTACTTTTCCTCGTTTCTGACCTATGTATGTATATACCTACGAGAGGAAAAATCATGCAAAGAACACACGTCTGAACTAGGATTCCTCAAACGGGATACTGGTCCCAGAAGTATGACCGGGAAATTCCGGGATTTCTCGGTTTTCAGTTTATTTAGTGTTAGTTGTCTTTAAATAAATCTCAAGTGAAATTCTGGGATCTCAATTTCTGTATCAAAAGTATGACCGGGATTTCCTGGTTTTCGATTTGTTTATACATATATACTGGTTTAACTACATAACGACACAGGAATAATATATTACTAATTAGGGATTGTCCAACTCTGATTTCCGATTGCCCTTACACCTGAATGTCGAAAGTTTAAATATCCCGTATACAAGTTTATCCATCAATAGCATTTTCAAGTCAAATTCAGGCCGATTAGGAATGAACTTGGTTATTACTTAACCAATTAAGATGAAATTCAGGATGCAAGATGGAAATGGGATTCTAAAACTGGTTTTATATGATTTCTGGAATATGGCCAATTACGAAGGAACTTAGGCGTTTCTTAACCGGTTATTATCAAATTCAGTCTGCACTATAGAAATGGGATTATAAAATAATTTTGCATAGGTAAAGTTCTGGAAAATGGCTTATTAGGAAGGAACATGAACAGTTCTTAACATATTATGGTGAAATTTGGCATGCACGACGGAAATGGGGTTCTAAGATGAGTTTTAGTTGAAGTTCTGGAAAATGGCCAATTAGGAAGGAACTTGGTGATTTCTTAAACGATTATGATGAAATTCAGGATGCATGATGGAAATTGGATTGTAAGGTGAGTTTTATATGAAAACCTGGAATACAACCGATCAGAATAAGGAACTTAGCCGTTTCTTTACTGATTAGGTGAAGTTCTGGAATACGGCCAATTTCCTTATATCCAGTTTCCAGAACTTTGAGTAAAAATCATTTTCGAATACCATTTACATCGTGTATGCTGAATTTCATCATAATCGATTAAGAAACGGTCAAGTTCCTTCTTAATAGGCCATATTCCAGAATTTCATCTAGAACTCTATCTCTATGGTTGGCGATTCAATCAAAAACACTTTCACAGTTTAAAAAATTGTGCCGCTGAGAATGATAGAATGTACCGTCGAAACGTCGGGTTTTTATTAAATAATTAATAAAAAATGAAATATGAAGCAAAAAACCAAATAAAATTATTTTATTATAACATAAAGCTTAAAAAAGTGAACTAAATATAAATAAGGACCAAAAACGAAAAAAATCTTCTACAAGCCTCAATCTTTGTAAAAGGCACGTGACACGGCCCACTGTTAGGTAGAGTTACATTTTTAATTATTTTCTTTTTTGTGTAACCGCCTCTTTTGTAAACAATTTTAAAATTTTATAAATGTTGTTACAGATTTCGCAGATTCAAAATATGAGATATTCTGAATAATTCGAAACTATGGTGACGCGAATTTTTAAAATTAATACTTCTTACAGCTGATTTTTGAATACTTGCGGTACTCCGCTATCAATTGTTAAATAGTCACTAAATACGTCGTGAACCTGAACACACCGAGTGCGGTCAGATAAACATGACTCAAGCAGGGCATAGGGAGTACCTCCAAATCCAGCGTGCTTCAACTTTAACAGTAATGCTTTGAATGATACGGTATCAAAAGTCTTTGTAATATCCAAAAACAACCCAGTAACCTTCTTACCACTATTCAAACCATCTTAAATAGTGTGCAAAAAATCTATAAGAGCATCCTCTGTTCCAATATTATACTGATATCCGTACTGTTGCTATAAATAATATTTTTTAAAGAAATGCTATAATTCGTGATTATATTTTTGAAAATATTTTTGAAAACTAGAAAGTTAGGAAATTGGTCGATAATTTGAAACACTAAAACGAGAACTTTTTTTGAATAAAGGAATAAGAATGCCAGTTTTCATTTTACTTGGAAATACACCAGAAACTAAAATCACCATGTTCCTTCCTAAATGGCCATTGTCCAAAACTGTATGTAAAAAACATTTTAGAATCCCGTTTCCATCGTACATGCCGAATTTCATCATAATCTGTTAAAAAATTTTCATGTTTCTTCCTAATTGCTCATATTCCATCGTGCATGCCCAATTACTACATTATATACGGCGATTGTTATCTTAAAGTGCAGTGTTTGCACAAAAATCAAAGCAGATTTTTTTAAATTTTTTTCTGTATACAGAAAAATTTTATTGTATAGTGAAAAATGGTGGTTTTCTTTTCTCATCCTACCTGAAAATGTAGAGAGATTTTCTTCTACGATTTTTCAATCATTAATTCTAAACATATTGAGGATGCAATTTACCGAATAATATTATTCAATTCGAGTGAATTTTAGTTCATAAATATTTAAGCCAAAAGTCCAAATTTACATTAGTGGAAATTAAAGAAGTAATATTTATGCCCGTATTACGGGATTTTTCTTCTAGTTTCATCATAATCGGTTAATAAATAACCAAGTTCATTCCTAATCGACCTGAATTTTATTCGAAAATGCTATTAAACTGCTATGGATATTTAAACTTTCTACATTTGGACCTAAGGGACAATCAAAAATCAGAGACATGCCAATCGCCAATTAGGCTAATAAACCGACTGAACCGCTGAATAAAAAAAAGCATTGATTTTATATGGCACTTAAACTATACATATTTTAAATTTTTCTCATCCAATTAACACATAATGCAGTCAAAAATAATCTTCAAAACCGGTTTTTACAATAATGTAATGACCTAATGACATTGGCAATATATTATTGTTTCATTCATCCTTCATTATGAATGTACATATTTTTATTTTGCTATGCGTATTGCGGTTTTGTTGATTTTTTTACGAAATTGTGAATGACGACTACCTCGCTAATCTAAATTAGTAGTATTGGTGTATTTTGTATACACAGTATTACGCAGTATTTCAATAATATGAAATATGTTAGAGTAGGATAAAACATGTACACGTGTACAAAACCAATACAAATGTCTATTAAGTATTGTGTGGTTTTGTTTCTATTGTATTAATTGGTTGCTCTTGCATATATTTAGGCGACTACTAGCGTTTTATCCTAAGTGTTTACTAGCGATCGACGCGACGTCTGGAACTTCACCGGTGAAACATTTTTTTCGTATGATGGTAGTACTATATGTGTTTATACTATGTAGGGATGAATTAACTTTTGACATCTCGCTTCTCATAACACTCACCAAAGGTTTGTGGTCAGTATGTATTCGTTAATCACGTCCATAAATATAATTATGAAATTTTGTACATGAGTACATTGTACCTAAAATCTCTTTTTCGACCTGCGCATAATTCTCTTCGGCCGACGTAAGGCTTCTGGATGCATAAGCTACAGGCAGAGGCGCGCCAAGCGGGGGTGCAAGGGGTGCACGGCACCTCGGCGCACGAAGTGCGAGGGCGCTCGTGTTTTATTTAATACAAAAAAAAATGCAATTCAACAAACAATCAATAATTTTTTTTATATCACGATAAATAAATAAAAAATATTCTGCCGCCGGTTAGCCGTCTCTCGCACAATAGTAGTAACATAAACATAGAACAAAAAATGCAATATATCATTTAGCCTGTTTAGTCGTGTGTTCATCACATCATATTCTTTCGCCGTTTGTTTGTTGTTTACCTACAAACTAATTTAAGTTTCTACAGGTAAAAAAGAAAGAAACGAGCAACGTATGTGACTGATGATACTCTTCTCAACAGGCATATTCGCAATGAACATACAGGCACCAGCGGACTGCAAGAAGTACTAAACGAATCAGCCCCTCTTTAACTTTAAAACCACTCAACGAGATGGGCAAGTAGAATCGATGCGATTAAGGTATTAAGACACAATTTAGAATTCGTCTATGACGCATTATATATTCTCCATCACGATACATCTAGGGATGCTAATACTAGAAATCTAGCTAATTCCATATTATTAAAAATAAAGTCTTATAAATTTATATGTTCCATAGTGGTATGGTACAATATTACTTTCTTTTACGTAAGTAAAATAAAGTATAGTAATCATGAAAATTTTCGACCTTGAGATTATTGAAGATTTATCTGTTTTGAGGTCCCCTGAGTCCGAAAAAGTGGGTTTCGAAATGATGTCTGTCTGTCAGTCCGTCTGTCTGTCCGTCTGTCTGTCCGTCTGTCTGTCTGTCAGTCTGTGTCCTCTCTACAGCCCAGATGGCTTAACCAATCGAACTGAAACTTCAGATTTAAGCTTTTTGAATAAATTGGGAGGTCCCAGTGAATTTTACTTCAAATCGGTCCACCGGAAGTGGCCACTCCCTTGGGCCAGAAAATTTGTTTTGGAAATATCTTAAAAAGTATAAGGTTTACAAAAAATTACTAATACAAAATGTTTCCAAAAATAAAAAATAAATAAAAATAAACAAATTAAAAATTAAAAAAATTAAAATTAAAAATTTAAAAAAAAAATTTAAAAAAAATTTAAAAATTTTATAAAAAAAAAATTAAATATTGTTTTGCCAACACATAAATATATATGTATATATAGCCTAATTATGCTAATTATAATTAATTTGCACACTACAGTGACATACTTCCGATTTTTAATGCAAATATTACATAATTGAATGTGGATCATTTTTTCATGTTTCTTAACTTTTTTAACGACTTATTAGGGTTTGTAATACTTAAGTATATATATCGTTTTATAATTGCAAAAATATTTCGCAACTCCTGCCCCCCCCCACACTTTTTTACAGGGAGTTACAGCAGTTCTTGCATTTGTCATTTTAATTATTGTGTGTATTAGCCCAATTATGCTAATTATAATTAATTTGCACACTTCAGTGACGTACTGTATGTTATAAAAATATTTAGCCTACATGTATGTTAAATTGCCAAATCGGTCAACCGGAAGTGGCCACTCTCGGCCCGAAAATGTGTTTTGCACATATTTTAAAAAGTATAAGATTTACAAAAAATCACTAATACAAATTCCAAAAAATTAAAAGAAAAAATTTAAATTCATAAATATCACCTTTTATTTCTTTTACGTGTGTACTAATGAGTTCAAAAAATTGAGTTTTGAAGTGGTGTCTGTTGGTATATACATATGACTGTCAATTTGTAGTCCAAATGGTTTAAGCAATCAAACTGCAACTTCATGTTTAAACTTTTTACATAAATTTTGGGGTCCCAGTTCCCAGCTCCCAGATTCCGTAAAACAGAAAATTTATTTTGCAAATATTTCAAAAATATACAATTTACAGAAAACATGAAATAATAAAAACAATCTTAATTAAGTTTGCGAGAAATTTGAATTATAAAAGTTTTTCAAAATTCGCTGTTCGTAAAAGAAAGTCGTGTGTTGGCCACACCTCCATTTTTTTATCTAAAATTAATGTAGTTAGTAAATTAATGCCAAAATGGTCTAATATGGTCATAACAACCATATTAGATATGCTAAAACAAGTAAATACTTACTTAAAACAATCTAGGCCAGATGATAGTTTTAATGAGACATTAAAAGAAGCCAAGAAAATTGCTGAAGAAATAGAAGTGAGGTTATATTTCCTTCTGCTGATTTAGTAAGGCCACGTAAGAAGAAAATAATGTTTTCTTATGAAAATGTAGACGAACGTATCACTGTACCAGAAGTTCATTATAAAGTAAATTTTTATTTTGCAATATTAGATACTGCCATATCCAAAATAGAAGAAAGGTTCGAGCTAATGAACGAACACAATAACTGTTTTGACTTTTTAAATAATATTTATTCGTTAATGCCAATGAGCAGAGAAATAAAAATGAAATATTGCATGGACTTGCATATTAAATTATCAGACAGTTCTTTAAACGAATCGGATATAAATGCTTTAGACTTATGTGACGAAATAAAAATTCTTTTAACTTATATTAAACCTAATATGAGCGCATTAACAGTTTTAGAATATATAGTTTCCAACGGATTGTCAAATATGTTTCCCAATGTTGTATGTTTATTTACGTTCTACCATATCTCAAGAAAGGTTGACTAATCTGAGTATAATAAGCATTGAACAGAAAATGGCATCACAAAATCGAGGAGAGCCAATTTATCATGATTTCTCAATTTACGGAATGTTTAATTTATAGTAAGGATAGTATACAATTTATAGTATATTTATATAATTTATGAAATGAATTTAGTATATTTAAATGATTTAATTTATTTATTGTAAAATTATTATTTTATTAAACATTAGATACATGAAAAAATATTTATTTTGTGAAATAAATTTTTGTTTGTCAATTTCATTTCAAAATGTTTGTTTTTTCTCATTAACCAGCGAAATTTCCTTACTTTCTTTGACTTCCACCGTCGTACATTCAATAATTTAAAATAATAATTTTTTTAAGCAAATATATTGGCCTTGGCGCGCCCCTGATTGTTGCTCCACCACTCCATAATGCTAATATATCTCTTGCTCCATAATAATAATAATCGTAATCTTAAGGTCACTGTAGCTAGAGAACGCCTAATAAAGACTGTTTCATGCTATACTGCGTTTCTAATACAAGATAATGCATTTAATGATTTTATTCAATAATTTGGGAAGCACTTGCCTGGATCTCACATTCGTCAGGCATATCACCGCTGAGGCCCTGCGCTTCCTATCGTACTTCTCGTACCATCGCCCATTACTTAATCGTTTACAAATACCCGCTGAACTCTCATTTCATGATACAAATATGAAATAAATTTATTTTAATAAACTCATACATCGTATCACACATCCCACCCCGAAATTTTTGTATAGTTGTTGTATGTTAATATGATGAACAACAAAATTATTTTCGTCATATTGGAAAAGCCTTTAGTAGAAATGAAAAGTTCTTCTTAATGTTGTACTAATAAATTTTGTTTATTGATAAAATTCGAAGTCGGTTAAATCATCATACTTCGTTACTTTATTTTTATAATCGTATAAATCTATCTGCTTGTTCTTATGGAAAATTTCCAATTTCGTCATAAATTCATCGAAACGAAATATTAAATGATCCAACGAAACATGAGATTCAATATTCAAGATGGTTACTTCTACATCACGAGTAAAACTGAATTCCTTCTTTCTTGAACTAATCAATTGTTTCGTAATAAATTCGAACAAGTATTGCCATGTCCATTCATCCTCTCGAATATCAAACTTCTGTAATAAAAATAAATATATTTATTGCTTATAGGGATAATTACTCGTAATAGACTAATGTACAAACCATTCTATGTTTTACATTGTTAAGCAATTCCCAGTTTTTCACCTTATTTTCCAACATACAATTGAAAAAATCAAGATGAATTATGCGCGACAAGTTGCATTGAGTCAGATCGTGAAGTATTTTAGTATTAATAAATATGCTATAAAAATGTAAATGGTTGCAAATAAAGTTATCAAAAACCGTAAAACAACTCAGGCGTTGGTTAGTCGTCAAATTCAGTTTTTGTTTTGGATAGGATAAGGTTTTCAATGATAGCACAAAACCTTCGATAAAATCGTAAACATTATCACCGATAAATTTAATACATATCTTCCCGGAATCCTTAAATTTGTTTGTTATTAGGGGCGGCACTTCACTGATCCAACGATAATTTGTGCCCAATATAATATCGATTACATTTTTGTATGCCCATAAATCAGTGAACAAGCGAAATGTCATTCGATCGAAATTTTCCCCATCTATGTTAAATTCTACATTAGTCTTTGAATCTAGCAACTGTAAAACATCGCTTTGCTCTGCCAACTTAATTGTACTAAAATTTAAACGGAATGTCTTTTGAGGCTTGTCATAATCGGTTAGAACAGATTCAACATAATTTTGAAATTCGTACAGAAAGTATTCTATAGTTAAATCCTTAGGCGTATAATTCCTATCATATACGTATTGTTGTAGATCAAATTGCTTATCTTTTAGATACGTTTCATCCTTATTCATTTGACGTAAAATTCGAGTTATGAAATAATCTATTTCACATCTTAAATAATTTGCAGCCAATGAACGATCGTTTATGGTGGCTAATTTCAATGAAATTAAATCGAATATATTGAGCTCGTTTGAATAGTTTGTTGAGCTGAGATGGTTTAAAATTTGTGGAAAAACTTTGAATATTAAATGGTTGCGATTATTCCAACCTATTTTCGCTCTTTGCATTATATCTTTGTGAGGTTGAAGCCAGCGAAACGCAACTGTAAGAAAGAAGTAATTGGGATGCAGCCTGTACAATATAATCTCATTAAAATATTGTTTAATTAGATCTTTCTTGTCTACTTTATCGCTAAAAGTTACAACACGTATGTCACTTCCGTCACCTGTTGGGCCCTCCTCATCGATTATGCTGACGATCTGTGATCGTAATCTGTGATGATCTATAAATTTCTGAGTATACGTCAAATTCATAATATTATTATGGAGGAAATAGTATTAAGTGTTAATATTTACCTCTAGAAAGTGGTACGAGGGCAAATCACTGAAGAATGTTAATCTATGCAACCAAGGCATGGAAAATTGTGAATCTATAATTAGATTTAGTACCAACTTAGACATATTCATTGGTAAAAACATTATTTTCATTTCAAAAAATCTGTTACCAATTTGTAATTGATAATCCCTGTTTCTTGGTTGATATTTTATGCCTAAAATCTATTTTGATAAAATTATTATTGTAATTCTTGAATGATGAAATTTTAACAATGCTAGACTAACGTTTAAGAATTCCTGAAATATCGATTTATTGACAAAAATAGCAAATTCGTCAGTAGGAGTGTGAGGGTCAGGGTGTACTAAAATATTTCAATTACATCATAAATATTTTATAGAAATTTTACATACTAAAGTGTAGATATATTTACAGGTGGAATATTGCCATAACATGTCTCTAATTATGTCCTTAGTGTAATGCACTTCTTTCATTTGTGATCTTTGTGATATTGTTTATTGGAAATAAAGTTACACAATTCAGCCCTGTAGTTTTGATTAAACACAATGCACCGGTTTTAAAATGTTTACACTTAATGTTTTATACACTATCAAGCCTCGCCAAATACTAAATAAAAACTTGTGCCCTCATATCATGATATAGTTAGTCTACGTATATATACATAGGTATATCTTATCTTAAAAGCATTATATTGATTATTAAATATTTCTACTTTACAGGGTGTCCCAAAAGTGAACAGTAATAAAAGCAATTAAACCACCAACAATTGGATAAATACAAATAAGAAGATTTTGGTTGGAAATGACCTCCCTCATCACTTTACTTCATTAGATCTTTCACTTTTGGGGCATCCTGTGTAAAAACAACAAACAATTATTTTAATATACGCATACGAACCGAAACGCCGATAAAACCAATAGACACAACCAGAATGATCGACACAATCACATATGCGAGGGAGCACGTGATCCAGGCGGCAAATCGGCAAGGGCGGCATTTTCCTTTTGGAATTTCCTTTTTCGTATTCCATAAATCATTTGATATAATAAATAATAATTATTATTCATTAAACTAAAACAAACAAAACAAACGCCCTATTTTATGCAATAATTTGATATACAAATAATTATTCAGTAAATTAAAGTTTAAACATCACAGTTTTATTTTATGTAAGAAAGATTGGAATATTGTACTAATTTACAGTTAAAATTATCTACCATAATAAACAAAATGAATCGGACATCAACGCTTCTGATATTATGTGCGATGAATTAAATATTTTGTTAACTAAGTAAAACCCAACAGGAATACCACAAGTGTTCTTCAATTTTTATGACATGATACAAATGATATGATAACTATCTTTCCAAATACTTCAATAGCTTTACGAATATTTCTGACTATGCCCGTAACAGTCGCTGAAGATTTTTTTCGAAACTTAAGCTTATTAAAAATTATTTAAGGTCAAATATGAATCAAGATAGACTTTGCAACGTAAGTATGATTAGTATAGAAAAAGACATTGCTTTAAATTTAGATATTGCAGATATTACTGAAAAATTGACAATTATGAAATCAAGAAAAATTAACTTCTAATCTCCGCGTTAATGTAAACTGTAATACTTTCTGTGTTTAATTTGTGATATTATTTTTATTGAATGTATATTTTTAATTTGTAGGCCGATTAAAACGAAATATTTTCAATCAGGCATTTATTTTATTATTGATATGATTGTTGTTCAGAATGGAAATGGAATGTTTTATAAGTTAAAATAAATACACACAAAAAAAATATTGCGGTGTGAATGGTATTTTATCCGAAAAAAACTTTATTTTTTATCCAATAGTACCATATTAACTCCGCAAGATCGGGTACAAATTTTAAAATATCCAAAAGGATCGAACAGTATACTTTTGCACCGTTCGGAGTAAACGCAAAAGTTGTCAACAGCGGATTTTTTTAAAAGTACTTCCCAGAGATTATTTTCGTTCTATCGGAGTAAATATTTACACCGTTTGGAGTTTTCGTGAAAAAGTAAAATTGTAAGAGATTTTGGCTGTATTAGTTAAATTCGCTAAAGCAACCTGCATATTCCTTCTGTATAATAGAATTTAAATTGTGATACAATCAGTCTAGTCGCAGCGGCCTGATGAGAAGGTTCAATTATCTTACAATCTTCGGAACATATTAAAATCATATACATTAAAATAAAATACCAATGGATAAAAACCATACACTCAAAAAATGTGCGGTGTTAATTGGTTTTTTATCCGAAAAAGTATTATATTTTTCTCCAACTGAATATATTTTATAAAATTAAATACGCATCAACGGATAAATATTTTTATCTATCCGAAAAGATAAATTTTTATAAAAACTCCTTTTGGATTTTATAAAATGCACCTCTAGGTGTTTTCCTAAAGATGAATGTTCCTGTTTGGGTTTTATGCGGTGTAAAAGTTTTTATCCAAATGTATTTTATGCCATTTTTATTATAATATCCGATTGGATTCAAATTATAAATATCCGATCGGTGGGACACTATGTAACACCGATTCGGTGTTGTGGTGACCTTTTATTTTTTTGTGTGTATGTACATAAATACAATACGTGACCAAAAATATTTTATTTTTGAAAAAAAAAAAAATTTGGGGGACGGCGGGCGCCAAATTTAATGTCAAATCCGGGCGCCAAGTAAGCTCGGCGCGGCCCTGGCTACAGGTTTCTTATCCTGCAGTAGAACACATCCCACCCCGCTTTTAGAAGCGTCAGTTTGAATCACAATATTCTTAGTAGCATCAAATGGCTGAAGAATTGGTGAATTAGTTATTAATTTTTTCAGTAACTCAACATTATCCGAATGTACTGTAGACCACACAAACTCGGTATTATTTTTCAGCAATTGACGTAGTGGCTCTGTTTTTTCTGCTAAGTTTGGAATGAAACTACATACGTAAATAATTAATCATACAGAGAAACGCTGAAGATCTTTTTTCGATTTTGGATTTTCCATCTCTACAATAGCTTTAACTCGGCTGGAATCAGTTTTCATACTCTCATTACTAAATCTATGCCCCAAAAAGGTAACCTCTTTTACTTTGTATTGAAATGAACCACTTTCATTAAAATCTCATCATGCTCCTTTTCAGTTTTTGCCTTTATCAAAAGATCATCAATGTACGTGTAAAGACCATCAATGTCGCTGAAGTTACTTTTGTTTATTCTTTGGAAAGCCTCTGGGGTAATATTACTGCCAAATGGCAGCCGTTTAAATCTATAACTTCCAAACAGTGTGCTGAAGGAACACAACTCGGATGATTCTGGCGTTAGTTCAATGTTAGTTCAATTTGATAGAACCCATCCTTCAAATCTAACCCTGTGAAGTATTCACAACCAGACAGCTGAGCTTTAAGATCCTCTAATGTGGGAATCAAATAATGTTCCTTTTTGAGAGCCAAATTTAAAAACTTGGGTTCAGACATAGTCTGATCGCTTGATTGGGCTTCTCAACCACACACAAAAAAATAAAAGGTCACCACAACACCGAATCGGTGTTACATAGTGTCCCACCGATCGGATATTTATAATTTGAATCCAATCGGATATTATAATAAAAATGGCATAAAATACATTTGGATAAAAACTTTTACACCGCATAAAACCCAAACAGGAACATTCATCTTTAGGAAAACACCTAGAGGTGCATTTTATTAAATCCAAAAGGAGTTTTTATAAAAATTTATCTTTTCGGATAGATAAAAATATTTATCCGTTGATGCGTATTTAATTTTATAAAATATATTCAGTTGGAGAAAAATATAATACTTTTTCGGATAAAAAACCAATTAACACCGCACATTTTTTGAGTGTATGGTTTTTATCCCATTGGTATTTTATTTTAATGTATATGATTTTAATATGTTCCGAATATTGTAAGAAGAATTGAATCTTCTCATCAGGCCGCTGCGACTAGACTAATTGTATCACAATTTAAATTCTATTATACAGAAGGAATATGCAGGTTGCTTTAGCGAATTTAACTAATACAGCCAAAATCTCTTACAATTTTACTTTTTCACGAAAACTCCAAACGGTGTAAATATTTACTCCTATAGAACAAAAATAATCTCTGGGAAGTACCTTTTAAAAAAATCCGCTGTTGACAACTTTTGCGTTTACTCCGAACGGTGCAAAAGTATACTGTTCGATCCTTTTGGATATTTTAAAATTTGTACCCCATCTTGCGGAGTTAATATGGTACTATTGGATAAAAAATAAAGATTTTTTCGGATAAAATACCATTCACACCGCAATATTTTTTTGTGTGCACAGTGAGGTTACTTAACCAATCACTCGGTTCAGTATTGGGCTCAATAAGTCCCATTCGCGTTAACTGCAATCTGGGAGGCCGAGTAACAGGAATGGCATCACTTTTCACAAATAACTTTAGAGGATTTGGGAACTTCCCAAGTCCTGTAAAAATTTCCCTATTAGCCTGAATAAAATTTTTCTTTGCATCTGAAATTTCACAAACCCTATTTATCAAACCCATTTTTGAACATATATTCAGTCCCATTATTGGAGTGGAATTAGTATCTACCAAAACAAAACACTCCTCTGACTCAAAATTTCTACATCTATGTAACAATCAAATCAACCAAACCGCAAGAAGTGATTTTTGTACCACCATACGCCTGTAACTGAATGTCAGTTTTCTTTATTCCTTTTCCACAATTCAACTTTTGAAATACCAACATTGGTATTATGTTAACATCTGAACCCGTGTTCAGTTTAAAATTAACTTTCTCGTGTTCGACCAAAATATATTCATACCAAACGATTACTCAGAATCTATTATATCCACTAATTCTAAACTCTCTATATATAATTGATCAATCTCACCACAATCGTCATCATCGCAACCACGATCTTTCTCGATTTCATTAACCTGTTTCGACCTACAATATGTAGCAAAATGATGCAATGCTTTACATCTTGTGCATCTCTTTCTATAAGCTGGACACTTACTAACTGGATGAGATTGATTACATTTTCTGCAACAAATGATCCCCGTCCCTGGTTGCGATGAGGAGCATTGCGATGTCTACTTATTTTTAGTATTAAAATTTGAATTATCATCCCTACGAAACTGTGAATAATTACTATCCGATGTAACAGTTACATTTTCCTTATAATTACCTCTAATATTATGAACATCACCCGCATGTTGTTGAATTTGTTTGGTATGAGCTTTATTTTGCTCTGTTATACGACATTGCTCGTTCATTTTTTCTAAAGATGAATCTGCACAACGAATACGCCACTGGAGTTATAAACTCATATTTGCTTGGTAAGCCACCTTTGAACATATGAGAAAATGCCATTGTTCTGATGTTAATTTGTTATTATTGCAGCAGATAGTGGCTATGGACAACAGCCGTGGCTATTTACGCCAATATCGAATCCTCGTACGCCGAATGAAGCACGATATAACGCCATACACCGTCGAGCGATGCATTGGTGTATTAAAAAGCCGCTTTCGATGCCTGAGTCGTCAGCGAATTCTTATGTATTCGCCGCGCCGGGTGTTAGTGGAACAATAGATAATGCTTGTACCACATTGCACAACATATTAATAGATATTCAATATCCATTGCCGGACGATTTGGAGGAATATATCGAAAGGGACGAAAAAGATGATCCAACATATGAAATAATGGAGTCAGTAACAATCCGGAACATCGGAATAAATGTACGCACTCGTTTAATACGTGAACACTTTTAATTAAAAATTTACGAATTTATTAATAAAATTAAAACAAAATAAAACAAAAATACAAACAACAAATAAAAATAATAACAATACCAATAAAATTGTGTATAACAATTATTATTATTATTATTATTATTACTTGAGGGCCATGTGGGGGCTCAAGCCTCCCCGCACTGCGACCTAAAAGATCTTTTGTGCATGAAGCCCTACTTAATTATCCGTCCAGTCAATATTCAGGCTCTTAATGAACCTGATAATACTGCCTAACGGTACGTGATACATACTATCTGGGCTCATTGCTCTCCCTCCTAGATGTTTTAATTATCCGTCCAGCCAATATTCAGGCTCTTAATGAACCTGATAATACTGCCGACCGGTACGTGATACATACTATCTGGGCTCATTGCTCTCCCTCCTAGATGTAATAACATTTACTTCTGCTAGAAGAGCGGTAGCATTGGGACACAAGGACTTCGAGAGGGCAGACCCACTCCCGTATATTCCTATCCGTGCCTCGTCTACCGTTTTGATTTTACTCTTGCGAGTTGCTGGGACATACTATCTGGGCTCATTGCTCTCCCTCCTAGATGTTTACTGTTGGAAGTACTTCTACACGCGATACATACTATCTGGGCTCATTGCTCTCCCTCCTAGATGTTTACTGTAGGAAGTACTTCTACACGCATTACATACTATCTGGGCTCATTGCTCTCCCTCCTAGATGTAATAACATTTACTTCTGCTAGAAAAGCGGTAGCATTGGGACTCAAGGACTTTGAGAGGGCAGACCCACTCCCGCGTATTCCTTCCCGTGCCTCGTCTACCGTTTGGATATGACTCTTGCGAGTTGCTGGGAATAAAAAAGTCACCTGTAGGTCACCCAGGTTTACTACAGGAAGGCTAAATAAAACTGGAGGGTGCCTGGTATCCAGAGTCTGTGTATAACAATAATAATATTAACAATTTGAAAAAGTATTTCGCCCTAAAATTACTAGCTTCTCTGAGCTAAAAGCTCAGTAGTCCTTAACACGTTTGCCTTTCATGGTGGATTCAGACGGGTGTGAAGTATCTGCTAAAGCTCTGCTAAACCAATTTTTGTTGTTGTAGATAATATTTAAAAACCACTCATATTTTGAAAACTCTGCTAAACTAGCTCTTGACGTTTTATGCACATAGTTTAAAAAAACACTCATATTTAGCATACAGTAAAACTAAATACGAATATACTATGGTATATCCGTATCAAATTTTATTAAATGGAACATTTAAAATATAAATATGGTATTAGAACTCCAAAAAAACTGCAACAATTATAAGAGGAATTTACGTGATAATTAATAAAATAATTTTACGTAAGTGAAGTATATATGTTAATATGAATAATGACCCGAATAATTTATCATTGCTGTTATCGACTTTTTTAGTCAGATTAAGTCCTCTTAGTTACTACATGTTAACCATTTGAAGAATCAGGGGATAAGGGCTCCATTTTCTTAAAACATTGATGGCCATATGTAATTTTGAGTGTAAATTTGATATTCATCGCTTTGTAAAATTATCCCCAATGATTTGTCATTGGTAACACCAATTTTTTTTAATCAAATAGAGTGCTCTTAGTAAACTGTATGATTACCATTTGGAGAATCAGGGGATAAGGGCTCCATTTCCTTAAAACATTGATCGCCATATGCAATTTTGAGTGTAAATTGATATTCGTCGCTTTGTAAAATTGTCCCCAATGATTTGTCATTTCCCTGAAAACAGCTTGTTATTCATCGGTTTGTAAAATCGACACATGATTTATCACATTAGTTTGATAGCTCCATAACTAAAATCCCATTTTAATTTCCTTATCTGGCAATATTAGTGTTTTCATCGGTATACTCAAGCCACTCCGCCGCGTCAAGGCTGTGATGTTGGAGGGTTCTTTGGGATATTTAAAAAAAATTATTACAATGCTTCTCACCTAAGGCGAATTCTGCTTGGTTGGACCTACCATGGGACGAAGCTCACCCAGATTGCCCTTGGGATCGTTGAAGCAAAAACCAAAAACTCAACTACATATTTTTAACAAAATTCACAAGTTTCATTGTTAAATTTGGTTAAACATTTCGTGTGTGTGAATCGCAGACATGCTTTGCATTGTTTACTTTCTTGTTTGGCGTAATCGAAGCATATAAAGCATTTATCATGAACTGCTTCAGATTTTTCGATAATCATGTTCTGTATGCATTTGCGATATTCACTTAAGGCGTTTAGGTAATTGGCGCTACATCCAATTTGACCGGTTTTGTGAATTCCGTGTAAATAGTTTTCGTTCAGTAGCAGATCTACTGAATATATTAGCCATGCGCCACAGTTGTAAGAGTCCCTTTGGTTCGGAAACCTGGCTTCATTTGTGTGAACTGTGTATTGTCGATATGGCATATTCTACTTTGTATGCAGAGCCTCTATAAAATTGTAGGTAAATGACGTAATATGTAGAGTTGTCGAGTTTAGCCGGAAATAATTGGTCATAAAATATAATAGTGTATTTGCTTCCATGTTAATAATTATAAGTACCCAATGTTAGTGTTGGCAGATTGGCATAATGATGTACTTATTGGTTAATGGAACGTTTAGTTCTGGTTGATTAAAGGTTTGATTGATACCGACTAAATATATTAAATATTTTATTTATTTGGTATTGGTCTAGGCAAATCGTTTCCATTCGAGATTTTTTAGCTACGAGCATCATTGCTACATACATAGGGGACAAATTTACAAAGCGATGAATATCAATTTACACTCAAAATTGCATATGGCCATCAATGTTTTAAGGAAATGGAGCCCTTATCCTCTGATTCTTCAAATGGTTAACATGTAGTAACTAAGAGGACTTAATCTTACAAAAAAAACCGACGAGCTTGTATCTGAGACAGAACCTATTAACGTAGGACTACGTATAATTGAGAAAACTTTATTTGTACAGTTTGTGAAATCAAAATTTAGAAATTACAAATTTAAAAAAAAAAACTTTAATTAAATAATACTAAAAGAAAGATTTTAACTTTTATTTTTTAAGCAATTAATATTTAAATAAACTAATTTTTAAATTATTGGTTATTTATTAATTTTTAAACTTTAATTGTCTAATGATGCTATCTTACGCATTAGGCATAGGCTGTATCAGCCTAAACGTTGATTTATTTTATATATTTATTGTTTATACAATACTAAATTATATATTTCCCAATTCGTTCTCACAATAAAATGCCGTTTTAAAATAAAAATAAAAAAACCGGCGAGCTTGTATCCGAGACACGACCTATAAACGTAGGACTACGTAAAATTGAGAAAACTTTATTTGTACAGTTTAAGTGAAACCAACATTTAGAAGTTATTTAAAAATAAAACCGTTAATTATCTAATGCTGCCATCTTTATGCATTAGGCTGTAATTAGCCTAAGAGTACCCATTGTACATATTTTTTCTCAATTTTTATATTTATTGTTTATACAATACTAAATTTTATATTTCCCAATTAGTTATATCACAATGAAATGCCGTTCTAAAACAAAAATAAAAAATTGGAGTCTATCTGGCTTCTCGTACAACACTTTTCCCACAAAGCGTCCGTTAAAGATCATCAAACCAACCATTTATATTTTACAACCATTTTCTGTTAGTTTTGCACAGGCATTTTCTTAAATTTGGAGATCTCTTTCCAATATCACAATTGTTCACAACAATATAAATTTTCTACTCTCATGCCACCAAATCACAGCTTTTGAGTTGCCAAATTCAAAAAATTATAAAAGTTATAGTATTCTCTGAGACATTAACAAAACCATTTTTCTTATCGGCAACCAAGCCCTATTTAGGCGTTTAAACCACCCCTTAATTTGTGAAAAAAGGTAATTTCATCCCCTAAAAACTAGAGATGCCACCTTTATAATTTAATTTACTATGAATTTGTTGTAATTTTTATGAGAAATAATTACCAATTTGTTTTATCAAAAAAAGTGGAGTAGAAGTCGAGATATACCTATCGAAAAAAACGCTTTCTGAGGTTAATTAAAAGGTTTCGTTAATGTCTCAAAGAGTACAACTTAGAACAGTTTTTATAATTTTTTGAATTTGACAGTTTAAAAGATTCCCTTGTTAGATTACTTAGAACTGAAACGTGTTTTCATTTGCGACCTGTAACAATTAGATCCAGTTATACATCTCTAGTATACTGTTGAAAATCCAACAATATTATGTGAGAAACGTAATAATTGACCGATATGATTATTCACTCAGTTCTTGGCATCACCGTGTCAAGATAACAAAATAGTAAAACACAATTAACGTACAATATTTTTTTGCCACCGAATCCCACCTCTCGTCAAATACCATTTCATTTTATTTATCTCTCAGCGTTTTTCTCCAAAACTTGCTCCACCATAATGGCGTCCGATAACAATTTGCTATTAAGGTTTACATACGACCTTATACTAAGAGAATTTATTACTCAGAAATAATATCTTTAAACCCGATTTTAATAAAGCAATTCACAAATAATGTATCGATCAATATATCGTTGAAATTTCAATCATTAAAATGTCAATAAAACGTCACAGAAATGGGAATGTCTTGCTATTTACAAAAGCATACTAGATATAATTTATTTTTAAATATTGACGATTCAAATGACGTATTAAGTCCAATTAGTTTCCGGTCACTTGGAAACTTTGAAGTCCCATAACTCAAAAACTTAAATATTTTTCGGCCTGATTTTAGCGACTATACATTTTTATAGGATTGCATAGGTTATACAGCATATAAATTTAAAAAATATACACAATATTTAACATAATGAAAATAAAAAAAATTTGAACTTTTTTATTTTTATTTTATAGCTTTAAATCAATATGGCGTGCGGCATGTTTGATCAAGTTCATCACTATTTAATTAAAATTGAAATTAAAATACATATTAAAAATTAGTTGTTTAAATTTTTTTTCAATCCAAAATTCTTTATTTAACTTGGTTTGAATTTTACAGTTTTTAAAACATTACATTTATATTTATCCAGAGATATTGCTTTACTCAAATAAATTTCCTAAATACGTCAATTCCGTGACGCGCGTCATCACATTAAAATTTTGGTTTACCCCCCATATAATAAAACAAAGACGTAGTCCTACGTCAAAAGCAGTTTGATAAAGTAGTTCAAAAATTATTTATGTACATATTAGGTACATGTTTAAAAAGTTAAATTCTTATATTAATTATATCACATTTCAAAATCAAATCACGCATAGCTAATTCATTTAAGTTTTGTATCAAAATTTTTAAGAAATTTTGTACCTAGGTCTAATAACTAATTATGTTTATTAAATATATTATTTTGAAACAAAAATGGCAACATTTTTTCAAACTATACCTGCTTCAAAGCTGTTACCATTTCCAATACGAAATCTTTATTAAATGCAACATTAATTATTAAAATTTCATCGGATTTTTTTTACTACACAAATTTGTTTGAATGCTGACCCGCAATTCAATATGGACATGTTGAACTGAATCTAACCATAAACTAGCTTATCCATAAACATTTGTTTTTTCTTTCTCTTTGAACATTTTCATTTTTAGTTCCATTTTTTCTCTCGTTAACATTTCCTTGCGTTCATGTCTTTGTTTTCGAAGTTCAAAGAAATCGTCCGCCATTTTTTCCCGAACAGTTTTTTAATTAATTCAGTCAGTTCGGCATCGCTCGCTATATTCGACGAATAGGTCGAATTGTTAATAAAACTATCCCTGGTACTTGAAGAGGTAGGTGTAACTGATACCAGAAATTTTCTTTGAATTTTTTCTTGAGCCATCATTATCGCCGGCAACAAAGAATCGTCCAAATCAATAATACGTTGTGTTTCAAGGTCGTACTGGGGCTCCATACAAATCTTTCCACTGGTATTATTACTATCAATTATAATTTTTTTTTTCTTTTAATAATGATTTTATATCGACTTTTGACCTACGTTCCATTCATATTAATAAAAAGTTTGTCACATATTTCTTTAGCCAAAAAAAATTTAGCCGAATCAATAAACTCTACATAAAGGTCTAGAAGAGACTGTGTTTGACATTTGCTTCATTTAAAATTATGGCGATCATCAAATAAACTATAAACTTAATACAATAGTTAATTTCTATTTAATCATTTATTTATAAACCTGATTCTGTTTGGCGACTCGTAGGATGTCTTGGCGGATGTAATTATGCCATTAAATTGAAAAAATTAGAAGTTTCAGTTGCAGCAAAGGCTTGTTCGCTAGCTGCAAATAAGTGTCTTGTTTTGATTGTTTGCTTTATATGTACATACCTTGGTTATTATCTATTTACTTTCTAAGTGCTCTAAAAGTACTAATCCTCCATTCATCATCATACTTCCACTGTCATCAATTATCACTTTATATTCTTTTAAATCTATCGATAACCTCATGATTGCTAGATTTGTGTACCTTGCAAACGAATATTTTAGATTGGAATTTTCAAATTTCTTATATATTGACAGATAACCTACAAACATAAAAGAGCAATGAGATTTTCTTGTTCGATTGATACCGAAATTCAGATTGCTTTTCATAAAGGGGAAAAAATCAATCAGAAACGACGTTACTGATTCACATACAATAGTGTGCAATTATATGCTTGCACTTTCCTCCTTGGGCTGCTCGACAAGTACATATAGCCTTGTTAACACATTGCTTGTTACGATGCATACAAATATTTACCTCCCAAGGTTGATTTTTGGGGTTGGTTGATTGGAAGCAAACACTAACGATTTTAAAGGTGTCATATTGTTTGCCTTGCATACCGCATAAAATTATATTTTTTGCTTGGTACAATTCTCACGCTCCACAAAACACCGTTTTGTATGTGCACTTCAATACTTGATTATATTTGAAATTGAGATATAAAGTTTTTATTTTATAAAGTTTTTTTACAAATCAAAATTCTTACTTTAAACTACATACAACTCCAATTTTTATTAATTTTCTGAAAGGAAAATAAGTATAATTTTAAACCATAAATACTTACAAGGTACGACTTTTATATTTTTATTTTTAAATGTTCTGTTTAAAATTAAAAATTTCTTTCGCTTAATTGCGTGAAATTATTCATGGCTGATAGTTGGTTAACCATATTAAAAACTTGCTTATTCTAGTATTAGCGCGCAGACATCGTATTTCTATAATAGACAGTATTTTTTGCAGCATTTGATTTATTATCAATGTAAAACTGGTACCGATTTTGTAAATAAATATGTATACGGATAGGATATTGTTTAAAAATTAATGAATTGATTGTATCATCTGTAGACACATAAATTATGTAGGCTTTAACCGCAGTGTTATTTACAGTTGGGCGAAAATTAAAGTGCCATTTGTGTTAGGGTGCTGAAAATTATCATAAATAATATACGAACAACGTAGAATTTTGTGTTTGTCATTAATAATGTTCAATTTAGTTATCTTAATCTGATCCATAAAACAAATTCATTAAAAATTCAAAAAATTTGATCAACATAATTTTATATGAGCCACATATGTATAATACCCAATAATTAATGTTACCATTTTATCTAAATTTTAGGTTCTAAACACTTTTACAGAATTCTGTATTATCTTAATGTCTTATCGCACAACGGATATAATAAGTTAGAAATAAGGTTAGAATTTATCGCGTGACGAAACTAGATTAGTTCGATTTGTGTGCACCTTGTTCGTCTATTTTGTTGATTCTCAATTAATTTACATTTAAATAGAAAATCAAGAAGAAAAACATAAAATTCAATCGTTCGACCAAATCAAGACAAAAATCTTCTAAATGTGATTTTTTTCGGTTTTGTTTGTGCCACTATTGTTGTTATTGACACAACTCAAATGAATAGAAAACGAATTTTTGTTGGGTATATTATGTGTCTCTTGTTTTGATTCTATGCCATTGTTCGTTATACACCAAAGATGATGATCATCATCATTTATTTTGATTTTTAAGATTATTAATCAATGAATGGATTTTGATTCAGTTCAATAGAATTTTTATATGATTTTTTTTATCCGGTTTATATTGTATTGCTAATTTTAATGTTTGATTGATGCAAAATTATTGTACACAGAAGCTGCGGCATAATATGAAAGAGTTTAGAAATTATTTCGCCTCAATTAAGTTATTTCACACTTGAATAAATTTTGCTCATCAATCATCACAAAATTATTTACATCCGACATTTCACTCAGATAAATCGATTATATTGTATAACATGCACCTCATAATCTCACACCTATAATATACCTGATGTACTATATGTAATTTAATGTCCGATAAAAAAAATGTTCACCTGTTCCATCAAAAAATGATGTCGGTGGGATTACATAAATATTTGCTTCGTATATTGATTGAAATTTTTATCATCCCCACATTTATCCTGTATAACACTATTATTATGTATTGACTTGATTTATAAAAACATTTAGTCGTGTGGATGGATTAGAAATTATTTGATGTGACATATATAAATACGTAAATACAGTAATTAAATATGACGTTTGTGTTAATCAATTATATAACATAGCTTGCCCGCAAAAACATTGTTATAATTCAAGCTTAAGCCGTACTTAAATACAAAACTCGCGTGCGGCACCCAACACAATAATTAACACTCAAAATGATTCTGGCTCCCATGAAAATGAACCATTATCATCATTATCGTCTGCTGATGTCTAGTAAGTATTATTTATATATTTTGCGTTAGTTAAACATCTTTAAGTATCACACAAATTATGAGATCAAAAAAATTTTTGTATACAGTTTAAATGTTTCTCACATTCGTTTAATATTTAACCAGGTTGTTTCACAAGTCCGAAATGATTTTTTAACTAGTATCTATTTGTTTGTCTATGTTTTTTCCCTCGATAATTTTTCGATTTGTTTTTTTTGTTAATTTTAATTTTATTTTTGAATTAAAAATACATAAATTAAGAAATACAAAAAGATTTTTAAAACTTTATAATGATTATGGCCTATGCCGAACAAATAATCAACACAACAACACAAGAAAAAAAAAAAAAAATTATGATGGCGAGACTTTTAATATTATTGAATTGGCGACTAATATTCAAATTATTAAATTAAAATGTTGTTAGTCCGAAATATAGTTAATTTAAATACATAAAACAAAATTTGGTTTTTAAATTATTTGAAATTTGGTTTCGGTTTGTTTAAGACAATGCGCGCTATAATTGATATAGTTTTTTTGTTTTATGAAATCGTTTGGGTGTTGTTTATTAAGGTAGCTTTGGAATGATTATGTACATATGTATATTGTATATACATAGGTACCGACAAACGTATACGCCTATTACGGAAGTGTCTTCTGCGGGTAACGTTTTCGTACGTTTAGAATATTAAGAAAAATGCTTGGAATTGGTGTAAAGCCACACCTTGTTACACGGCACGGCCGTAAACTATTATTACTATCATATATCCAAATTCATTTAAGCTCTAACATACACAAAATATGTGTTATGATACTTACCTATTCGGCTATAAGTAGGAAACTTTGATTAAAATTTTTTAAACCAAAGCATTTTCTACTTTTATTGAAAAATGACTCGTATTTGAGTTATTGCTACCTAAAAATTGATTTTACAAACAACTTACTGTCTCCTAAATATGTCGGTTAGTTTCGTCGTTCAATTTGGAGCATTTGCACTTGGCAAATATTTCTCCGTAAACAACACTCTTCGTGCTACCAAGTTGCCTTGGGTAGGCCCATGAGTTATTCGAATTCTGATTTCTCTGACATGACTGAGGTCAGGGCCTGCCAAGCAAATTCCAATACTTCCAGCGTTTTGTTTTGTGATTTTTGATTATCATTTGACAAAAGCCACAATGCTGGCCTGCTATGATACACGATTTTGAGTGATGATGTTGATATAAATTTTTAAACTTTTCAATCGTAAAGGATAATCTCCTTTTATCCGAAATTTTTGTTTCATTTTTCAAATCAGTATATTCAGTTCATTGTACTCGTACAAATTAACATGCTTGCTAAAACGATAGCTGGAGTTAGTATTCAACTTTGAAATACGGAATTGATTTCTAGAAGACAATATATGATTGAATATTATAATTTTAAATTTTATGAATCAAACACAATCTTCTTACCTAGTTACATCAAAGATATGAAATTCTTATCAAATAACCAAATTGTTGGTATGAACTGAGGCAAATGATATAAGATTTGGTTGCTCTATTTTGTGCGTGCGATAATGCACTTCTTTGATTTTTGAACAAGAGCGAGACACCAAATTGGGCTTCAGGCACCACAAGTCAGAATGAAAATAAGCAAAATAAATCGATGTAAGAGCTGATTCTCGTAACGAGTTAGAAATTCTTTTATTCACAACCACTAGTCCCGACAATCGATTTACACAGTAAGACGGATATTGGAGTTCCAATTTAGTTTCGTATACAAAATTAATCCTAAATAGTGGCTTCCGTTTGTTCTCTTAATTATTTCGCTATTATAGGTAACTAGCCGGTGTTACGCGGAAAAATGTTAAAATTATTATTTGTGAAATTACTAAAATATCAACTATAGCGAGTGTAAATTTATGAATGAAGAACATTTTTCAGAAATTTTCTGAAAATTTATTTACTCATTTAAGTCAGTGCTTTTTGGTAAACATAATAGCCCGTATTGCGGGCTTTAAAATTATGCGTATTTTGTTGACCAAAATTGAATTCGAATTATTTTTTGTTTATTTTTTTCCCAAGAAAATAGCCAATTTGATTTAATTGGCAAAAGCCAACTTTTCGAAATAAAATATAAATTTACTATGTATTATGATCTGGTGGCAGGTATCATAACCAAAAATTAGAATTATGGGCCTGTTTGATAATTCGCACGGTGCGGTGCAGTGTACATTTTTTTCTTTATTTCGCCAATAAAAAATAAATCAAAGGAGACAAGGAAAACCATATGCACTGCACTGCACTGTGCGAATTATCAAACAGGCCCTATGTTTAATTAGACCCAATTTTTTTTTGGGTTAATGTTATTCTAGAGGGGGTTTATCTTATACAATTCTTGTTGTAAATTTGTCAAGGAAATACGCTTATATTATGTCATACTACCAAACCATTATAAAGTCATACCTACTACTATACCTTCATACGATCAAACTATAATACCATTAAACCATCACACAACCATTCCATAATTTTTATTTATTTTAAATATTTTACCTTTAATTACAAACCAATTTTTTAATTTAGTAGATATGTATTTATTTTTTTTAAAATTAATTTTGTCAATATTTCGATGTGGCACATCATTTTTAAGGCAGTTAACATACGTAACTGCCTTGAAAATGATGTGCCACTTCAAAATTATTTGAAAAATGAATTTTTAAAAAAATAAATGCATACCTAATTAAAAAATTGGTCTATAATTAAAGCTGAACAATTAAACATTAAAGAAATACCTAAGTATGTACACCTATAACAATATTTGAATCATTCCATCACACCATCACACAATTATACCATCATAACATCATTCTATCTCACTATCATACCTGCATATCATCATACTATTAAACCATCATACATAACATCACACCATCATTCCATCATACCATCACTCACACTATCATATAATTATACCATCATATCATCACATCAACATACCATCCTAACATCACACCATTATAACATTATTACTATGATGCAATGATTCATAATAATATTCCATCAAACCATCATACCGTCGTAACATCGTACCATCGTGTCATTATACTATCTTACCATCATACCACTATATCATCATACCATTAAACCATCGTTCATCATCACCATCATAATTACAAGGGTTGTGAATTTTAGGTCCTAAAAATGCATTTTAGGCACCTAAAATATGCTCTGTAAAATTGAAAAAAGGTGGTAAAACAGTTTCAAAAATTAAAATTATTTGAGTAAAAAGCTGCTCTTAATTTATTTATTAATATAAATTTGTTTTTTATTTCATCGTAGTTGGCTTTGGTGGAAGAAGCTCCAAACCCGGTTCAGATTCTCTAAACAATTTGGAATCTCAAGGCGAGTCATTTTTTAAATCAGTATGTAATGATATTATAGTTTCGGCCACTCGATAAAACCCGTCTTCCATACAAATAAAATGTAAATTTTTCAGGTTGAAAATTTTAGTTGCGGCAGCCCCTTTACCATATAAGGCACAGCATCTACACACATGTTTAACTTTTTTTTTTTTTTTTTTAAAACACTTGTTAAATATTTCGAAAAATTAAAAAAGGTTTAAAAAATCACTCGATCGATTTCGGCTTGTTAGGCCATCATCAGGAGTATCTACTAAACTGTAAAAATAAAAATGTAGTTATTTATAAATATAGTTGGAAAAAGCAAAAATGAAACAAAAATACACAAATAAAAAATGTGGGAGTGGTAAACAATAAAAATGGTGAGAGCAATAAACATTAAAAATTAAAAGTGGGTGAGTTAAACACAAGTATATGATTATTGATTATTGATTAGTCAACGGCCGAATAACAAAATTTCAGATGTTGTTGTTGTTTTTTTTTTATTTTTTTTATTTATTTTATTATAACCCGACGTATTAGTCATTTTATGGGATGGTATGAGTATTGGAATAAAACAGTGCGGGGTCGGTAATTGGTGAGTAACGGATTTCTCTCTGTTCGTTGAGGATATTTTGGTTAAGAAATATAGCTTTTCGGATTTCGTAAGATTCTAAGTTGTCTAAACGTCTGCTTTTTGGTTGTACATGTAATATTTCTAAATTGTTTAAACTGGATGTGTTATTTTCTAACGTTAAATGATTATAAAAGGATGATTCATGGCTACCAGATAAATGTTCTTTAACTCTAACTTCAAAATTGCGCCCAGTCTGTCCTATATAAGAGGAACTACAATCATTGCAATTGATCTTATAAACGCCAGACTTAGAAAGGCGATCAATTCTTGGTTTGTTGTTAAAAATCATTTTCTTAATTGTATTATTGTTATAAAAAGCAAAGCTAATATCTGTATATTGTGCCACGATGTTACTAATCCGTTGGCTAGTTTTTCCTATATACTCTAAGCGGCGCCAATTTTTCGGCATTGGGCTATCAGGTGGATAAATGTTAGCTAAAGCTCTTTGGTTTAATTGGATTTGATCAAAGGAATGTTTATTAATCTATCTAAGAATGAGTGGAAAGCTGACATTTTAATATTATGGGGATGGTTTGAAGAGTTAGGTATAATGGCGTCTGTATACGTGGGTTTTCGATAAATTTTGAACTCTAATGAAGAATTTATTCTGGTTATTGTTATATTTATAAAGTTAATAGATTTGTTTTCTTCTTTTTCTACCGTAAAATTAATGGTGGGATATTGAGAATTTAACCAAGTGAGAAAAGAGGTTCTTATTAGTACCATATATGACAAACAATTTGGCTCATAAACTTAATTATACTTTTAAACGCACAATCTGCTGAACAAAATTCCCGCAAACTTGCCCCAACCAAATGTTATGAACAAACTATTTGAATTCAAAAACTCTTTACCTTAGACAAATAAAAAAAATTAATTCCAAATCTCAAATCCCAAATTCCAAATTGCAAACTTCAGATTCCAAATTTCGAACTCCAAACTTCAAATTCCAAACTTCAAATTCCAAACTTCACATTCCAAATTCCAACTTCCAAGTTTCAAATTCCAAATTCTAAATTTCAAACTAAAACTTCAAATTTCAAATGCTAAATCTCAAATTCCAAATTCTAAATTCCAAATCCCAAATTCCAAATTTCAAACTCCAACTTCCAGCTTTGCATACAAAATACGACGTTTAGGTACAACACAATCAACGAAAATTCTCCCTATGAAGAAAGAGCAATACATCCATAATGCTAACAAGATTCTTCAACAATATAATAGTAAATATGTATACATACACATACAGCTATGGAATTTTGATAAATCTACATAAATTGAAGTTTGCGAATACATATTAACAAATCACAAAATAAAGAATATTCAGAGATAAGTCAAAATCAGAATAACAGAATTTTCATATACGAGTATTTCTGAAACCCCAGAGAGCTTAAAACTTTGACTATTGATTCGGTCTTGGAAAATTTTGGAGAGATCAAGAATATTACAGAATTTTTTGTAACGCTTCTGTTCTTAAGTATTACAAAAAATTACAAAATGCTGCTGCTGAAATTTTATTAATTTTAAAGTCTATTAGCATTTCAAAAAAATCCTGTTGCCAGAAAGTTTTAGAATGGAAATTTTTTAAAATTTAAATAAGATTCTTCTGACTTAAATAAGAATCTTTAAAATTTAAATAATTTTTGCAAGTGTTGAAGTTGTCACAGAAACTTTTTGCGTATTTAGCGGAACCCTCACATTAAAGCAATATTCCAGGTTTCAGAATTTATTTGATAGATTTTACAAATTTTAGAGTTTTGCAATATTAGTAAACTGCTTCGAGAAAAACAATTGCGGATGGACAAACTAACAGAGAAATTAAAGATTTTACGTAGGAATAGCTCATAAACTCACATCAATTTTAAAATTTTGTTAGGCTTTCAGAATTTTTTTAAAATATCGAACCATCTGTATCAAAGGCAATAGAATACAACTTAATTCCAAATAGGTTTCCAATTACAATTGAAAGTTAGCTTTGCAATTTCAAAATTTAGCACGAAATTTTTACAAAAGAGTCGATAACAGAAAAATGCCTTTGTTATTTCTAGTAAATTCTAGAGAATTCTATAATTTTAAAAAATCTAATGAAATCCAGAATTTCGAGAAATCCCAAATCTTTCAAAATTTATTTGGAAAATTATAAAATTTTGACAAAAATTTGAAAAATTTCGATATCTAACAAAACCAATTTGGTGATTTCCTGAAATTTTGCAACTTCCAGAAAGGCTCCTAAGAATTTATATATTGCAAACCAAAATTCGGTGATTCAAGAATCTCCCAAAATTCTATTTCTTATTCTGTTTATGTTAATAATGTGCGACTAAAATTTGACAACAATTTTTAAAATTTCAGAAAATTTAAACTAATTTAATTTTTAAATCGCTGGGTAAGCTTTCCAGAATTTATTGCGAAAATATTATTTTAGCAATCCAAGTAAAATATCAGAATTTTTATAAATATTAAAAACTGAAGTTTGAGAAATTTTATGTACAATTTAAAAACAATGGCATGTTTATGGATAATTCAAAGTTTCTCAGAATAACAGAATTTTCATACATTTCCATAACACCAAAAAATGTTGTGGTAATCTTCGTTGATTTGAATCGTTAATAAGTTTGAATAATTTTCAAATCAGAATCCTCGAACGTATTTTGTAGAACATTTGAAAAAAATCTGCAATTCTAAATGAACAATTTTCAAAATTTAATTAAAATTCTTCTGACTGATACTTTATACTAATCTGATATATTGTCAAATCAAACCGTTTAATTCAAAATTTCAAATGAATCTTGCTAACTTATTCAAATTAAGAGATTGTCAAAGAATCGAATTTTTCAAAATTTCGAAATTGGGATCTTTAAATTTAAATAAAATTCTAGGTTTCAGAATTAATTTAGAAAATCTTATTTCTAGAAAAAATTTTGCAATGTATAAATTACAGAGAAAAACAATAACACAAATTTTACGGTACTACAGATCAGAACATTTCCAAACTGCTATTGTAAAACATTATTTACTAGATGGATCAAAAAAAAAAAATCTCTACTAGAAGATCAAAAACTTACTTCTCTCGTTAAATTAGAATTTGAATTTCAGAATTAGGTCAGAATTTACTAAATATTCGGAAAGAATTTTTAACGATCTTGTTTTGAAACATGATATTTTGAATTTCAAATATTTTAAAATAATGAAGTACATTTATAAAAGTTTATTTAACTAAATTCCGAATAGATTTCCTGACAATTGAAAGATAGCTTTGCACATTCCTAGGTTAACAGTACACGAAATTGTGACAAAAAAGGTAACAACAGATAAATATATGAGTTATTTCTTGTAAATTCTGGAATTAAAATGGGAATGTGAAAGATTTTTTTCCCTTGATTTAAATATGAAACAATCTAGAAGTTCACCAATTACTTTTTTTCTAAATTCTAGAATGTTTGAAACAATAAAACTCTACGTAGCACCAAAGAGTAATACATAGGCCGGGCCCCAAAAGTTCAATATAAAACTCTCTATTGTTTAATACACACACACACAAATTCAATGACAAATCCAGCACCAGCTTACCTGCCAACGAGTACCTGAGCAGTACCGTTATCTACATTTTGAATGTGATTAATCATGCATCCATTCACCTACCACATATTATACGTTGATTCACTCTAAAAAACTCATTAAGCATTTTGTACAACACAAACACTTATATCAATATATACACATATTATTACATAATTCAATTATGTACTTGGCAACAACTGGTATTGATTGGTTCGGATCCCTGTAACATTTATTATGACCAGAGTACCGTATTATCACTAACAGAAACACTCAATAGAAAACTAACTTCTTTAAATATTTGCTATTAAACGGTAAAATTATCGGTTTAAATGTATTAATCCAACACATCTCACTTTATATTTATGTTTAACTATTTATTCATATTATAAAACTAGCGAATACATTTTAATTTAATTTTAAAACTTCACAATAAATAATATGACACCTGTATAGTCACACGGATACACACCCAAAAGTAAACCGGCGATCCCCAGTATCTAAAAAATATTACAACTTTCCAAAATCTAGAAGATAAGTGACTTGCCATGTACTTATGCACGTTCGTATAAAGTTGGATATTAAAAAAATTCTCAGTCTGAGCCAAAGATCGTACCCAAGTGGACATACTGCATTAGTATGAACTTACATAGAGCGACGGAACACACCTGTCCTAAGCCACATAAAGTCTAGATTTTTGGAAGATTTTATATTTTTTGGTTACAAAGGGTCGTTGCTGGTTATAAAAATACTTGGGTATAATATTTGTGCCTGATCAACAAATTTTTTTTAAACCGTAAAAAATTACATATAAGGGAACACGAGGCCGCATTAGATTTAGAGATTTAGTAGTTTAAATGTTTTATCAGTCCGAATTTTATATATTATTCTTACTACTTAATAGATTGATATTTATTTGATAGTAGGACAAATTTTACACGTTTGTGAGGTCGCGTGAAGTTTCTCCTAAATTTTGTTTTTGACACAAAAACATGTTTTAGTTCTGAAAATAACTTTATCCTTCAAATCAACGATCTTTATCCTTCAAATCATTCATTCAACGATCTTCTAATTCATTTATCCCATCTGAAGTGATTTTCCTGGAGACCTTCAAAATACTGCTTTACGGCAACTATAACCTCGTAACCGTAAGGCTTTCCATGCAGAAATTCTTTGAGATTTATGACCAGATAGAAGTCAGAGGGAGCCAGATCTGGAAACACCTTTGTGAGCCGGTGCATTGTTTTAATGAAAGATGATTGTTTTACTCGTTTCAACGAAATTTATTTTGCATCTTTTGCACGATTTTTAGAATTGGCCCACTTTGGTAGTTTCGAAGGAGAAATACCAGTATCTTTTCGAAAACGATCCAAATGTTATTGAAAAGGTGAGACTCGAAGTCGTCCGAATTTAACAAATGCGACAGCGATACCCATCTTATCAACAGTTTTCTTTTACCTAATTCATTCGTTAAAATATGAAACACCCCTCAGTAATTTCAGAATTAGACATTCGTCGGCCTTTCATAACCATATCATGTGCAGAATTAATCATTTCATTAGTAGTAGCAGTTTTCGGACTTCCAGAGCGAGGATCATCTTCAAGGCTTGTACGGCCACGCTAAATTCGGAAGCCCATTGATTTTGGAGCAGCAGCATCAGCTCGTTTTGTCTGTTTGCTATCATGCGGCGAGTTTCACCGATAAACCGACCGAATTGTTCATGCCGCATATTTACTCTAATTCTGAATATTCAGATATGCTCTTCGTTTACGGTTTTGTGATGGAAACGCTTCCGCTGTTCTAATTGAATATGCTTGAAAATTTGCAAATAAGAGGCTTATATCAAAATGTAGCGTATTCAATTTAACTTTTAGCCGTTTAAAGGAAACTGGATCAGTCAATATGACCTCTTATAGTGTCTGTTATTGGTCTTCAATTTTATATCTGCTATTTTAAATAAATTTGACAATAATCTAGCAACTAGCTTCGAAGGATGGAATACGAAATAGCAATTCCAACAGCGAGAATTTGGAGAACACTATAAGCTGATAAAAGTCATGTCACCCGTATTATTTGCTAAAAGTGTAACTATTATTACCGCAAGATCCTCAACGAAGAAAGCCGTTTTGTGATTTGTTGGTGAATAAGTGTGTAGCTCAAAATGATTTTACCTGAAATATTTTATAGACGGATGAATCCACATTTACAAGGCAAAAATTATTATAATCAGTGTTTAAATTCATTTTTTCGTTCCCTTCTTTTATCTTTTATTTTTTTTCTCTCTTTGTGAAAGAAAACAAAAAATATTTTTGTTTGTTTCTTTCCCCGGGAACGAAATCGAAAAAAGTAAAATATCTCTCCTCATATAAAATACAAAAGACAGGAGAGGAGAGATATTTTATTTTGTTGGATTTCGTTCCGGAGGAAAGAAACAAAACAAAATATTTTTTCTCTTCTTTCGCAAAAAGAGAATAAATAAAGGAACGAAATTTGAATTTAAACACTGATTATAATGCCTAATGGTAATAATGTTTAATGCACAGTGCCGGTAAAATGCGTTAAATAAGCCGGACTGAGAGAAACTTTACATGGGCTTGGAGTTTAGTTTTTTGATAACAGATCTCATCCCGAAATTTTTCCATTTAAATTTGGAGCACCCTGTGTGTACAGTCTATAGCTGTAACCTTTTCCATGCTACTTTTGGGTATTTTGGATAATTCGCACGGTGCCGATGCACCGTTTAATATTTGTTTGTCTACCCGTTGCTTTGTTATATCGCTGAGAGAAGGAAATCTTGTACACTGATGAACCAACTCCAGAAGTAGTTTCCTTACCTTATCAATCTGGAAGAACTAATAATGTAGCTTTTGTATTTTTTGCCAAATCCTTTCTTTCTTCGAAAGAGTATTTTGTAATGGATTAGACTTTGGCGAATAATGTGGTGAAAATGGTGATCAAATCCTTGGCTACAATAAAGACAAAACTTTTAGAGAAAAATGTAACCATAAGCAAATCTACTACTCAAGCTGACCTTGTCAAATAAAGGATAGCCCTGAAACTAGCAAGATTTAATATAGAAAGCATGAATGCAACAAGAACCAGAGCAACGGAAGGAATACGCCATTCAATTTTCATGCAATTTTGACATTTAAATAATTTTAACATAAGTATTTATTTTTGGTTTTACTCACTAGCGTTTGGTTGTTCAATTTTAGAGCAGCTGATTGGTTCAATTTTTTTTTAATTTTAATATATAAAAGGGTAGTGCTTAGGAATTACTTCCTGGATGAAAGGAAGGAAAGTCAAGCTTAAGTCTTCAATAATTCTACTTTTGATATTGAGTTTGAATTTTTGAAAAGTGTATGCCACAGGGAAGACTCCGTCGCTCGGCCCGTTCCACAACGTATTCCGAAGAAAGAGAAAGTGTTGAAACTTGTTGGTCTTTGTAAATTTTAGTTTTAGGTTATACCTCTGAACTGATCGTTTTAATGTACGTGTTGGCCTGGACAGACCAGGCATAGGTTCGTAGAGTTCATTCTAAACACATTCCGTCTGTGGAAAAGATTCTCAAGTGAAGAGTAGATGTTAGAACTCGAAACCAAACGACATACTCGGTTCTGATTCGGCCGAGTGCAGCCAGGTGCGTCTTCGGAGCGCCCGTCCAGATTTGTCAATTATATTTGAAATCTAGGTCGGATATATGGCTTGTAAATTTTCAGTACCTAGTTCCGATGAATTAAAATAACATTTGCATCGTCGTAAATAACCGAGGCACCTAGCTACACGCAACGCTGTCTTATTTATTTGATCGACCCAATAAATCGCCCTCTCTGCGAGAACATTACCTAGCGATGAAGTAGAAGATGAAAAATAAAAAGAGAAGGAAAGTGAACTGTCTCATTAGTGTAAGAATGAAACGAAACGATGAAAAATAAGAAAAGATATGGAGAGATCAGCATTTAAGATGATTTGGTAGAGTTTTCAGAATAATCATGACCTAGTTTGACAGACTATGATTTTTCAAATAGCTTTTATCAAAGCCTTGTCTGTAACTCGTAATACCCGCTGATCATTATGTTCATGAGGCCGATGTATTTACGCCCCTCTAACCCATTTTTATCTGGATGCTTATAAGTAGCTAGTTTGGTTCTATTGTAATGGGCAACCGATACCGATTGTAATAAATACTGCGAAATTTGAAGTTGACAATTTTTTTTCTTTTGTTTTATTAAGGATTACCGTTTAGGAATTTGTTCCTTAAAATGTATATCTTTACTTGCAAATGCAAGGAAAGGAATATTAAAAGAAAAAATAGAGGGGACTATACTTCGTCGGTTCCCGGCCACCGGGAAAGCCTCAAAGCTCCAATACATTCCTTACAAACGCGTACTCCGAAGGAAAAAGGGTTTTGGATCTAATTGATTTTTGCAAATCGAAGTTTAAGGTTATGCCTTTGAACGGTACGTTTCAATATGCATGTTGGCCGGAACGGGCCCGGCACAAGTTTATAAATCTCCACCAAACACTTGCCATCAAAAATATTTGCAGAACACACATGAGGCGCCTTCCGTCTGTGGGAGAAATAATCAAATGTAGAGGAGAAGTTAGAGTCTAAAATCACTCGACATGGCCGGTTTTATACTCGGTAATGTGTAGCCAGAAAAACATTAAAAAGACAAGGAAAGTATAATGTCTCATCAGCATACAAATCAATTGGATTAAGAGTCACGGAAAAGAAGTCATTAGTAAAGTTAACAAAAAGTGTAGGAAATAAGCTAGCTTTTAATGTATGAGGGACGGAAGTCACATCATCTACCACCACTTGGATTCTGTGACAAAACAGGAAATTTTCAAGTCAAGTAGCACAGCAAACGTCGGTGCCACACATGATTGAAAATCTTCGAGATATCGAGCGCACACACGCAATAATTCTGTTTTATTGCTCGTAGACGAAGTTAATTAAAGCATCGGTCAGTTTACCCCATCGAAACCACTAATGATGTTCAGAAATCCTTCAGCTGATGTTATTGGAAATTGGTTATTTTCTCACCATGGAACGGCAAAGATAATAGTAATCGAGGATAATTAAAAGGATCAGATTTGCTGTCCTTTTTGGGGGCATGATAAAAGATTTTCAGATTGAACGGCAAATGCCAAATGCCACGAACTAGTGGAACAAGAAAAAATAATGGATTAGTCAAAGGTTTGCAACATTTTTTAAGAACAATTGGGGTAATTCCGCCAGGTATTAATATTTGCAAGAACTTTAACAACTATTCTAGCCTTGAATCTTATGCGAGGCATTGATGAGGTAGCAAATGTTATGACTGTTCCCTTTGTGAATATGTTGTTGTATCTGACAATTAATTTCGAAAAGATGAGAAACGACACCGCTTTGCATCGAAGATAAAGCAATACTTACAACAATCGAACAACTGAAAGAAACAGTCCATAATAGTCTAATCAGCACTCATGTAGTGCCACAACTGACGTTTAGGCTGTAAACTCACACCACATGACCAAAGAAAATTCTGCGGTAATAAGTCCGCGTTTGGAATTCCCGAGGGGCAACCGCTACATATAGGTATATATTTCACATGTTAAGATCTAACAGATTATTAGTTTATGAGCCCGATTTGGAACTCTCCTAAGAGCTGAGTCAATTAAAAGTTGCACATATTTCGGTCACTTGACCAACCGGTGTGAGGGAACAAGAATGTGGATGTCACTACTTATCGTTATGGACATAGAAATCACCTTGGACAATGATTTCGGAGTTTAGTGATTTCTGAAAAATCTTCTTAATGTTTTCCGATAAAGTATGAAACCCATAATGAGCGGCGAATATTCGGGGTTCGGTAAAGACGACAATGAAAAAGGGCGTGTTTCGAGGCACAGATGCACAATAATTTTACTAATTTTGTTGTGCAATTTTATAGTGAACGATCTTTCAATGAATTTCAAATAGGGGACGCCTATAGTCAATAATAGCCCTTAACGCTCAACATTATTGACGATGTCCAATATTGCACAATGTTATGTAATTGATAAAATTATTGTGCGTCTAACAGAAAAGAGGTAAAACGTAATATTTAACCTAAGTAGTAGTCAATTTTATTAAACTACCAACCTTTAACACTGTTACGCTAATTGATGTGTTTACCAAATTTGCAGTATTTTAAAAATATTATAAAAGGGACGCATAAACAAATTCAACAATATGATTTATATTTTGAATGTAAATTCATTATTTCAATTGAAAATAAATGTTTATTTTAATAATATTTACCAACCTTGCCGAAGATAAACAAAATAATTTATTGATTCTCTTGTAAACCGAAATTGCATGATGTAAAAATATTCCTATACATATTCAGGTTTATTTGGTCAACCAAAATTTATGCATATGTACTTACATTGTATATCTAACAAAAAGCATAACACCATATAATATTGATGATATGTTAAAATTATTCACATAAACTTTGGTAAACCAACATAGAAGATTTTTGGCTGTAATAAGGGAATTTCAATTTTTCATATTAAAAATAATAAAGATTTTTGATTTTTAAATCATACATAAAGTACATACCTCAATGTACATATATTTAAATAATATGTAAATAAAATAACCAAAAGCTCTTATACCAAAATATGATGTTAATAAATCAGAAGAAGTTCATAACAAATCAAAATCATCATAAATTTTAATTAAAATCATACATACTACACTCTTACAGAAAAAAAAATATTTGTGTAATATATCAACCTTGACCATAATGTACATTTCACCACCTTACATATACTGCCACACTGGATCATAAAAACATGAAAAGCTCAACCATCCCAAATAAATGAAACAAGTCAAGTTGTAAATCAAATGCAAACATTATTTTATAGAGCTTTTTGGTATACATATATACAGCATACATATACTTTTATATATACGAAGCTCGGCATATCAGCGGTACTTTATGGTTTGCATATTTCATCTCATAAATTCACAATACACGTCATAAATCATGGTAAATATTAAAAATTGGTTGTCGTGGTTTGTTAAATTAATGTTGATTGTCATCGGGTATCATTTGAAATCTTTCACTGTACAAACATAATAAAACACAAGCCAAAGGAAATGTGAAAGCTACTCGGTATTTTGTTGTTTGTACTGATACTGATTCAGGAATATGTATACATACTAATTTTTGGTTGGTGCGCATACATACCATATAAAAGCTTATTAATAATATTTTTTTATCTTTTATGGTTTTAAAGCTTTTGGTTTTTTGTTATGTATAATTGAATGACTGTCGTTTTGTATTTCAAATGGCTTCACTTTAACACAAATTTTGATTTTATGAGCTAAATGAATAACGTCATTATTAATATCTATAATAAGAGGCTTCCTTTTTTTTGGTGCCAAATGCCAAATTTTTATAATAAGACTTGATTTTGTTTTATATAATCAGACAAACTATGTAGGTGTAAAAACTAAAAAACAAATAAATTAATTGCTATTTTATTATTTTGTATTTCTCTTAACTTCCGCGCGATAACAAAAATGCAAATCGCGAGGAATGGATATTAATTGTCTTTTGTTAGACGTAATTACTCGAAAAGCGTAAAGTTTGCTTCCTTCCGAAAATTGGTGTATGGGTCGCCCAGATTAAAAAACGTTTTTTTTTTCTTTGGATTCAGCTAATAATTATCTGGGTTGGAAATATTTCTGATTTTGGGGTGTGTATGTGTGTTTGTGTTTGTATATACCTAGACCTACACGGTAATTTAAATGCGATACCCACTCGTTAATTTTTATTTCTTTTTTTAATAAAATTTTGATTCAATTTATTTTCTCATTGTTCGGTATAAAATAATAAAAATCATTCAACAATAAAATAAAATAAAGCCCTCACTAACTTGAGGATGCTTCGAGTATAACGAATAATTTTGAAACGTTTCTTTTATTTTGTTTCTACTTAACATTTTTTTGTTGGAATAAGTAATTGGTAAAATAAGAAACAAAATATTTCAAAAGTCAACTTGGTGGTTAATGGAGATTTTTGTAAAATCGATATTATCATATAATTACGCTATTATGCATTCTGTTTATATTAAATGGAATTTAATTTAACCAGAAAGTAAACAATTTTGAATAAGATAATAAAAATCTTTTCTTTTTCATTTCAGACTTAAACATCAATCAACACATAAAGGACACATTGTAAGTAAACATAGTTTGATAAAATATTGGATTACTTACATTGACGTTTTTTTTTATTTATTCAAAAAACAAACTTTTATCAAATTTGGTTTGAACACAAAAATATTGGAAATTGTGTTTCCCATACATAACTGGAAATCTATTGCAATTTCTCAGCAGTATTAGGATATTTGCAAAACTACTTTTTGTGTTTTTCATCTAAAAAAATGTCTATTACGAGTATTAAGCAAAGAAAAAATTTAGTCTCGAGTCCGAAAAAATATTAGTTAGAAACATATAAATAGTAAACAAGCAAAACAAAGCATAGGACAAACAAACAAACAAACTATAAGCAAATAAACAACAACAAACACCAAAACACAATAAACAAACAACAAACATTCAGAAAAGGCAAGTCACATAAATAACATAAATCCGAAACAATAAACTACGTTGGCATGCAAATCATTTAATTTCTCTACCTTAGGAAGGAAAGTGAACTGTTACGAAAATAATTTTTATGCCCTTAGTTATAACTGCTACGATTTTATTGTATTCCAGTTTCGATTGCTGCCTACCTTTTAGAAATATATAAAAATTTCGATTTACCACATGAAAAGTAGCTATTTAACATTGCAAGTCGACAATACACAAAGCGGATGTCTCAGTTTCGTTTAACCAAAATCAAATCACTTTTAAGAATACATGCGCCAAATAATATTTTTTCTACACAAGGACTGTGTAACATAATAAAGTTGCAAAATTAGTAGAAATTACTGCCGTTAAGTGTGGCAAAAGGCGACTCTTCAATGCGTCAAAACCGAACAATAATGGCTCTTTATGTTCAGCAATGAGATAAAATCGATCGATTGGTTAAATAACTTTTAATTTCGAAATAATATATGAATTTACCCCCAACAAAGCGCAGAAAGCAGCAATATAACAAAAAATAAAAAGAATTAAAAGGTGATCACAACCAGAGATAAGAATAAAGAGATAGATTATTCAGAGCAAATATTTGGCCCGCGACAGTAGTTCCACTTTTATCTTGAGTTTATATTATCAAAGCTTATTCCTGTAACCTAAAACTGAGCCATCTACATGTAAATAGATAAAAACCAAATCACATTAGATTTCCTCATTTTTCTTTTTTTTGTGAATAGCTATGCACAATATGTGTATACGAGTAGCTACATACATACAAAAAATGGTATTTTTCCCATTCGCATTGCCTGAAAACTAGAGATGAGTGGGTAATGAGTATTCGGTATTTTCTACTAGGTACTTTCAATACCCGAAGTAACGATTACCTCCGTTTATAAAGTATTCGTTACTTCTTTGATTACTTTTTAATTTTTTTTCTAATGTACGTACATACATAAAACTATACGTTTTCTTTATTTTTTTATGTATATAGTATGCTATTGAATGAAAAATGAAAACTAGAGGCGCTTAAAACAAGTAAATATTCTGTTCGTACATTCATAAATGGTCTATTGGTACATTTTCTTTGACATTTCGATGAACAAGGAAAGAAAACTTCATTATGTTTCGACTCTTTATGTTTCGACTCTTCGAGTTTTTGACATTTTGATTTGAGACAAGTGTATTCTGTGTTAGTGTGATTGCTATGCTAGTTTTTTTTATTAATAATATTTAAATAAATAATTTTGGTAGATTTATTTATTCAAATGAATCGAAAACGAAGTGCAACATGGCTATATTTCACGAAAACATCTGGTACGCATGCAACATGCGATTTATGTAAAAATTCGTTGTCATACAAAGGAGGTTCAACCTCAAATTTTAAGAAACATCTTACTGTAAAACATCCGACAGTCAATATAGAACAGCCAACAAAAAATCGGGCCCAATCGGAGGCAACTATAAATTTGCAATCATGCCCAACACAGTCAATATCGGCTAATTGTAATCAAATTGCTACAACCTCAGCGGTATCAAGATCGACATCTACGACGGAGGAACAATTTGTGAATTTGACTGTTGGTGATACTGATACTGAATCGGAATTGGGTCACGTTTGTGTTAGTGAACGGACATTTAACCAGTCAAAAACAAAAAAACAGCTAGATATGAACCAGTTTGTCACACGTCCGACAACCATTTCGCGCCAAAAATCTTTAAATAATTTAGTTTTAAGTATGATCGTGAGGGACATGCAGCCATTTTCAATTGTCGAAGATCACGGATTTCGTGAACTCATCGCTGGATTAGATCCATCTTATAAATTACCACATCGTACGACATTAAGTAAACAGCTATTACCATCGGTTTATGATAGTGCGTTGGCTTCTATACAAGATATAATAAAATCTGTTGAATTTGTAACTGTAACCAGCGATATGTGGACAAGTTGTACAACCGATTCATATATGTCTCTTACGGCTCATTTTATTGATCCAAATTGGGTTCAGCAAACCTGTCTTCTTGGTTGTTTCAAATTTTCGGGTCGCCATACAGCCGTTAATATTAAAAATCGCATCGAAGGCTTGCTACAGCAATGGAATCTGCAAGATAAAGTGCATACGATCGTTACGGACAATGGATCAAATATTGTAGCTGCGTGTAAATTAACAAAATTCAATCACTTGCCCTGCTTGGCCCATACGATCAATTTGATTGTACAAGACGCCATTAAATTGATAAAACCTATTCATTTAAAAGCGAAAGCCATAGTAGAATTTTTTAGCCGAAGCACCAATGCAGCTGATAAATTAAAAAATTTTCAGCAGCAAATGAACGTTGGGCCAAGTATGAAACTAAAGAATGACGTGATCACCAGGTGGAATTCCACTTTCTACATGTTCAAAAGAATGGGTGATCTTAAAGAATGTATACAAGCCGCATTGGGGGTCCTAGATAATCCAATTGAAAAATTAAATTCGGAGGAATGGGAAATTCTCCGGGAATTGTGCATATTATTAGAACCGTTCGAACTAATAACAGTCGAGCTAAGTGCTGAGGCGAACGTTACTGCTTCGAAAGTAGCAGCCCTAATTGATGGTCTTATAAGAGCTCTACAAAAGATGGGAACGGAGCTGCAGAGTACTTGTGGCAAAACTTTATTTGACGCTTTGTTAACCGGGATTGTTACAAGATTTGATAAACTGGAATTTAATTTAGTATTTAGTAAACCGACGTTTTTGGATCCCCGTTTTAAAAAACGGGCATTTTCGAATATTAACGCTTACAAAAGAGCAAAAGAATCAATAATAGACAACGTTTCCGATTTACTTAGAATCAGCGAGAGGAACAACGTTAGAAAAAACCCTACCGCTAGCACTGACTCAAGCAAGGATTTGATTTGGGGTGATTTCGATACCAGGGATCAAATGATTATAACAACACCACAGTCGTCTGCTATCATTGAAGTGCGGCAGTATTGCGAGGAACCGGCTATCGGACGGAAAGAAGATCCCTTAAGATGGTGGAAATCCAGAGAATTCGTTTACCCACGACTTACAAAATTGGCAAGGAAACATTTGTCGATAGTAGCCACTTCCGTTCCGTCAGAGCGAATTTTTTCGAAAGGTGGGCAGATTCTTTCGGAACGACGAAGTCGATTAAAATCCGAGAATTTTGAAAAAATAATTTTTTTAAATGCTAACCAGCATTTAATATTTTAATTATAATTATATTTAAATAATTATTTAAATATTAAAACCTAGTCTGAAACTGAATTGTTCCTATTATATTTTTATTGAACTGAATTTATTTATGTTATTATTTATATTTTTTTATACAATAAATGAATATTGAATACAAACCAAAGATTTATATTTATTTTATTTATTTTGCTATCATAATTCATAATCATTATCTATCGTGCTGATTTACGACGAGGGAGCCTTAAATATTATAGGTAAGGAACAGAAATATAAAAAAAATCGGTTTTTCTAAATATAAACACGTGTTTTGAATTTTGATTACTAGTAACGAATATAAAATACCGAATACTTGTGTCGGGAGTAACGAGTAACTATGATTACTCAAATGAACGAGTTTTCTCATCTCTACTGAAAACACAATAGGAATGAATGAGAAACAATATGATTGTATATCTTTCATGACACATTTATTGTTGTTGTAAAAACCGGTATGATTATTATTTGGTTAATAATTTTCGTCTACGGATTTTTGTGTTTTTTCGATTACGATACACGTGTATAGTTAAAATAATATCTCGTTGAAAATTCCTATTCCTTCATTCTCGAGTAAAACAACAACAAAAAATGAATTTGTTGTTGTTTTTACTCGGGAATGAAACAATAGGAATTTTCAGCGAGATATTATTTTGACTATACATACTTATTTATGATCGTCTAATTCTAATAATTTATTTATAATGGATTCTGTGCATGATACAATAATATTACAAGGTATGCTTGACAGCTGAAAGCACGTGGAGCGTGACGTCACTCAGAGTCAATTTGGATATTTTTTCGCGAATTGGTTTAGGTTTATAAAAATATTTTTAGGTTTTGGAAATGGAAATAAGTTTCAACGATTGTACACGATAGAAAAAACACAAATCCCGACCAAACTTAAAAAGTTAAAATTTTGACGTCCGCTTGTTTTTACTTTTGGAAATAAAATTGAATAATTAATAAATAACTTAGAATATCGAAAACGAATACTAATTTTGGCTGTAATATATCCTTATTTATAATAATTCATTTAATAAATTATAAAAGTATACAAAATTGTAAAATTTTATTTCAAAATTCTACAGTACCAAGAAAAGTAAAATTATCGAATAATTATCATTACTAAAAATCTTTAATGATTACTTAAGAGTAATATTTGGGAGCCCAAAACAAGACTCTAAAAATTAAGGGATGTAAATACTTAAATACTTAAAGGTATGAGGTTAGGGATGTTCATCAAAAATGTTACAAGATACAAATTTTTACTGGTCTGTGACCAGTTAAAATTTTTGTGGTGAATATAATGTCAAAAATTAACTTTTTAACTTTTTATGCGGTATTTTTTTCGTTTCGCACACAGACTAAAAGGAAAAATGGCGATATGTCGATTGGTTGGAACATACCTTGTATATTTATTATACCATGGGATCTGTGTACGTCAGTGTGCTACTGTTGAACTCGTTTTGTGGAAGACGGGTTACGAAAATCATTTTCGAATAGAATTTATATCTCGTTTACAATTGGCGGTTTTCTGTTTGAACGTGTTTTAAACACGTTTTTATATACCCGAATATAGATCTGAATTTTTACTTTTGAATATTTCTGTAATTTTTTAACGGATTTAAATTTCGTTTAGACTCAGTTACTAAATTTTCTAGTTTTTTTCTGAAAATTGGAAAACTAAAAAAAAAATGTTACCTTCTTTTTACAATTTCTAAAAGAAAATACGATTCGGATAATCGTTTGCTTGAAGCGATGCGACGGACAGTACGCCGAATATAGATCGGAATACCGAAATAAATTCATCAACACCTGAAAAGAACGAAAATAAGATGGATGTCATCGACACAATTTCGAGGATGTTAGAAAAGATTTTAATCTGGATGTTCCACTTCAATAATCATCTATGAGGTATTTTGGGGGTTATGTAGCCTTAAAAACAAGTGCAAAAACTAAATATCCAGGTGCATACAGATCTTCGTTAAGAATAATACAATTTTGGAAAGTCCGTCAGAATTTTTAATTACTAATAAAAATTATTGTGTAGGAAGCGATTTTGGGAAGCTTAAAGCACCATCCGATTTCTTCTTCAACATATGTAAAGAACAAATTCTTATATTTTCGAGGATGTTTACAGAACATAGCAAAAATAAAAATAGAAAACAAAATATTTTAAGAATTTGTATAAATAATATCAGCCTAATCAAAAAAGATTTTTATAGCGAATATAATCCGTATTCCGAACATAATAAAGCAGTTTTAGATTTTATGACTTTGGTGTTAATCAGATAACATTGCAACTGGTTGGCAAAGAAACTTATAAAATCGAATTACCGCAATGCGCGTAACTCCAACTGTAGAGCAGTATTGAAAGGGTAATAGAATATTATAAAATAAAAATGTATTAATAAAATTTTAAATTCTTTTACTCATAAACGTACCTACTTTTCAAAATGTCGAGCAATTCTTCTAAATAATTCTTCCAATATTGAATATTTCTTAGTAGCTTTATTGAGTTGGTAAATAAAAAAATAGAAGCAATTACAACAACAATTGCGTTGGGTAAATTCAAAATTGTTTAGCTAAATGTTTGGTTTTTTGGATTTACAAAATACAGACGTTGTTTTTTTATTTAACAAGGCAATATAAAACTATTATCATTTTGTGGACGACTTACTGCAAGCATAGACAGTCGAATTTAAATTGAACGTCACAGTCGTCTTTGTTATTCCAAGCTGCTGATCGTCGTTTCTCCCGATAATTATATCTTAACACTTAAGCGGCGAGCCGGATATCAATACCCGTTTAAAATCAATATTTATAAATAAATACTTCTTCACCAAAATCGTACCATTGTGACTGTTGAAATTTACGGTAAAATAACTCAAATTTACTATAAAACATGCTTTTCAAATTTACGACGAATTAACTATTGTCCACGTTAAACAAGTTTTAGTAATTTCCCCGGTAATTTTGTTGGCGTTTTGAAAACTTTTGAAATTTTTAAGCAGACATATGACTTCTTGTGATAACCTACCAACCATTTGTACAAGTGCTTACCAAATTCAAAGGACAAATTCTAACCAAATTTATAGGTGTAGAAAGTCGTGAATGATGGAAGATAGAATTTCTGAGGGTACATAAGAACTCTACTCAACATCGACAGCAATTCACTTAAAGTATTTACTATTATGATCACGAAGGCAAACAATGGTAATGTAACAGTTCTAACTTTAAGAACGGACTATCGGGAAAAAATGTAGAGCTTACTAGATGAAGATTTCACTTAGGTACAGACTGTTAGAGACTTATCGACATCAATACAGACGAAAATAAATTTAATGGTAAAAGAATGGGAGAAATCTGTTGATTTAAAAACAAGAAAGGATTTAACGAGTTACACACCGCGGTGATTCCAAAATTATACGGTTTATCAAAAGACCAACAAACCAAATTTGCCATATAGACCAATTGTAAGTTCCGTAGATGGCCCCAAATATATTCGTTAGCATCATTTTTAGGCAATATTCTAAAACCTAGTGTAGGAAAGAGAGATTCTTATTTACAAAGTTGCGAAGATTTCAAACATAAAATTAGTAACGTTACGGTCCCACCAAATTTTCTGTTAATCTCTTTAGATGTTACGTTTTTGTTTACCAACGTCGACAGCCAAATTGTCTCATATCCGAAAAAATATTTTTTTCGAAATTTTATTTGTCTGTGATTAATTCTTAATTGATGTCAGCTTTTTTATAGACAAATTTTATTAATTTCAAAATAAAACTAATATTATTTAGTTTTTTCAATTTTATATCCTGATATGTTGATTTAAATATAAAAAAATAAATTTAAAATTCCTTTAAAAAACAATAAACTTTTAATTTTTGGTGTAAAAACTATTTTATGTAGAACAAACTGATAACGGCATATTTTAAAACTTGATAAGTTTTTTAAAGATTTTTTTTTTTATATTTTAATCAACATAAATTGAAAAAACTAAATAATATTAGTTTTATTATGAAATTAATAAAATTTGTATATAAAAAGCTAACATCAATTAAGAGATATTGCCTGTTCTATTTTCGTGAGATTTTGAGCAAATGCTACTTTTTGTATGTATATATTTCAAGCAATTGCTTCTGCTTCCTTTGGTCCTTTTGGTCATATTTTAGCATTTGCTTGAATCTAGGAAAATTTTCCAGCTCCTGCTTCATTTGATATGCATATACACTAGAACTTGCTAAATTTTAAAAGCAACTTCTAGAAATATTCCTTTCTATTACTTTGTAGCTTAAAATCAGTTTAGTGATTAATAATTCTTCGACATATTCATTAGTATGGCTGCGTTAATGAAATTAACCGAACAAAAAATTTATAAAAAGCGTACAAAATTAGACGAGAAAACATTTAAAAAATTATACCGGTTTAATAAAAATAATGTTAAGTGGTTAGCTGATTTTTTTATTGTTGATTTGTATGGAAACAGAGGTGGTGCCCTTAGCGCTATTGATAAAATGCGGGTTTTCTTCGGTATGTGTCTGATCCAGGTTTTCAAAACTGTATTGGTGAAGACATAGGTGTGCATCAAAGTACAGTTTGTCGTGTTATTAAAGATGTAACAAATGAAATTTTAAAGAAATCCGAAGTGGATAAAGTTTCCTAAAATAGTAAGAAAAATCAATGTGGCAAAAGGAGTGTATAGTTAACCAAATTTAAGTTTCCATGTGCAATCGGTGTTATTGAATGTACACATGTTAAGCTTAATAAACCTGATCAATTCGATGATGAATACATTAATTGAAAAGGAAACCCAACTTTAAATATTTAAGCGACGTGTGATGTCACTGAAAAATTTACTAGTGTTGACGTCCAATGGCCGGGTTCCGTTCACGATGGTAGAATTTTGCGAAATTCATCACTGTATCTTTTTATGAATAGCATTACCACAAATGTGTTATACTTGGCGGTGAAGGATACGGTATTAATAAATGGTTAATGATTCCATTTAAAAATTTAATCGATGCTGATCAAATAGAATTTAATCGATTATTTACAAAGGCGAGAGTAGTAATATAAAGTTGTTTTGGGCAATTAAAATGGCCCTTTCCAATCTTACATTATAAAGTAAGAGTTGCTCTTCGTAAATGTACGAAGAATAATTTTATGTTGCTTCATTTTACATAACATTGCAAAATATTTGGATGACTCTGAAAATTTCGATGAATTTACAAGTGATGAAGTCGATGAAGTAATGTATAACGATGAAACGAATGTAAACAGCCTTACAACAATAAGATCAAAAGGACAAGAACGCAGAAATCAAATTAAGGAACTATAATTAAAATCTAGTACATATTCCTTGACCAAATATTTATTTACGAAAACTCAAAAAACAGCTGACCAAAGTTCAAAATAAAATCATTATGATGTCATAATTTAAAGACTACATGGATTTCTGAACGAAAACTTTGATTGTATAAAGGCCGGTATTCACGTACAATTAAATTGCGCAATATAATTGTGTTAAGGCCGGTATTCACGTACAATTAAATTGCGCAATATAATTGTGTGACGTCAGAACATTGCACAATATTCTCAAATTTTATTCAAGATTTTGGAATTTTATTGTGCAATATTGACGTCACACAATTATATTGCGTAATTTAATTGTACGTGAATACCGGCCTTTACGCCCAATATTGCACAATAAAATCCAAAATTTTTGAATAAAAATTGAGTATATTGTGCAATATAATGACGTCACACAATTACATTGTGCAATTTAATTGAATGTGAATACCGGCCTTTATGTGTAGTTTTTAATTATGTCAATATAAACCGATTGTAATTTAGTTGTGTCCACTTTGTAATTAACTTAACTCTTTGCCAACCAGGTATGGCATGCTTCCTTAAATAACCCTTTAATTTTCTTTGGCTCCTCCAACGTGATTGCTTTATCAATATCGAACTCGTGCTTCCTTTCGTTCACATGTTTTACAAGATCTGATCTATAATTGAACGGTTGATTATTTCTTTGCCTGTTAATATGTGCAACGTCTCTCTTATGTTGAATCATTCGCTCATTTTTAGTTTTTCCCATTTCGTCATCATAACATGCGTCACAGTTTTTGCACATACCTTTTATTTATCTATCCGGCTAATTAAATCCGGAATAACCTATTGTTTCAAATAGAATCCGCATGTATGCGTTAAATACAATAAAAATGAAATTGTTAACAGATTTTAAAGAGGAATTTGGTGGTCTTTGATGGCACTGGTTGGAAGTACACGGTTATGAATCCATCTGCCCCAATTCTTTATGGTTTACCTAAAATCCATAAAGAAGGCTTCGAATTAGACCAATAGTAGCGTATTGCAATGCTCCTGTCTACAAGCTATGTAAGGGTTTCATAAACTTTTTCAATAGTCGTACTAATTTCGTTTCGGCTTTCTCGGTTAAAAACTCGGTAGAATTGATTAGCAAAATTCAAGATGTTGATATTCCACTACACTCGAAACTAGTTTCATTTGACGTTACTAGTCTTTTCACTTCTATTTCAATTAACATTTTGTCTCAAATAGTTTATACTTACTTAGATAGGGATGTTGTAGATGGGAGCCTACGCAATGAACTGAAGCTGATATTTGAAACTTGTATTAAACAAAATTATTTTTGCTTTGATAATAAGTATTTCAGATTCACTGATGGTCTACCGATGGGCTCCACTCTGTCACCTTTGTTAGCAGAAATTTTCATGAATTTCTTCGAACAAACGATTGTATCAAGCAATAATCCTTATTTCCGTCATGTGATCTTTTGGTACAGATATGTTGTGATGACATACTATGTCTATGGAATGGAACTGATAGGCTATTAACCTCTTTTCTCACTTGGTTAAATTCTCAGTATCCCACCATTAATTTTACGGTAGAAAAAGAAGAAAACAAATCTATTAACTTTCTAGATATAACAATAACCAGAATTAATTCTTCATTAGAGTTCAAAATTTATCGAAAACCCACGTATACAGACGCCATTATACCTAACTTTTCAAACCATCCCCATAATATTAAAATGTTAGCTTTCCACTCATTCTTAGATAGATTAATAAACATTCCTTTGACCAAATCTAATTATAACAGAGAGCTTAATATAATTTTAGAAATAGCAGCGATAACGGGTATGCAGCTAAGACTATATTAAAGCTATTAAACAGAAAACTGAAACATAAAGCATTAGCTAACATTTATCCACCTGATAGCCCAATGCTGAAAAATTGGCGCCGCTTAGAGTATATAGGAAAAACTAGCCAACGGATTAGTAACATCGTGACACAATATACAGATATTAGCTTTGCTTTTTATAACAATAATACAATTAAGAAAATGATTTTTAACAACAAACCAAGAATTGATTTATAAGCCAAGTCTGGCGTTTATAAGATCAATTGCAATGATTGTAGTTCCTCTTATATCGGACAGACTGGGCGCAATTTTGAAGTTAGAGTTAAAGAACATTTATCTGGTAGCCATGAATCATCCCTTTATAATAATTTAACATTAGAAAATCACACATCCAGTTTAAATAATTTAGAAATATTACATGTACAACCAAAAAGCAGACGTTTAGACAGCTTAGAATCTTACGAAATCCGAAAAGCTATATTTTTAACCAAAATATCCTCAACGAACAGAGAGAAATCTGTTTCTCACCAATTACCGACCCCGCATTGTTTTATTCACATACTCATACTCATACCATTCCATAAAATTACTAATCCGTCGGGTTATAATAAAATAAAGAAGGAAAAAAAAAATCAACATCTGGAATTTTGTTATTCGACCGTTGACTAATCAATAATCATATACCTGTGTTTAACTCACCCCCTTTTAATTTTTAATGTTTATTGCTCTCACCATTTTTATTGTTTACCACTCCCACATTTTTTATTTGTATATTTTTGTTTCATTTTTTGCTTTTTCCAACTATATATAATAAATAACTACATTTTTATTAGTTTAGTAGATACTCCTGATGTAGGCCTAACAAGCCGAAATCGATCGAGTGATTTTTTAAACCTTTTGTAATTTTGCGAAAACAAGTGTTTTTAAAAAAATTTAAAAATGTGTGTATTAAGTGTGTTTCGCCAAGTGCCTACGGCAGAAAGTGTAAAAAGGTTTATTATGAATAACAGGGACCTCTATCTCCGGTTCAGAAAGTGGTGGCTTCTTCTTTAATATTGCAATATAGTGCAATACGGCCGTGGCTACAATCATCCTTAAGGGGGTAACCTGGTGTAGAACGCCAAAATCAAGCACTTTTTGTAAAATAAAAATAAAAAAATCTACTCAATATTTATTTTTGCAATTATTAATATTTATTGTGTACATATTGAAGAGTTCAAATTAATTTTTTAAAATTATTATATTGAAGTTCAAGCAAGTTATAAAAAAAAATATGAAGGTGCCTCTAAAAATTCTTTCTTCACGGCGTGCAGTCTAACATCTCGTAGAATTATCCGATTAAAAAAAAATATATATTTTTGTAAAGTTTATATGAGTATAGTTTGTAGATAAGTATACCTAACAAATTAATTATTTCATTACAAAAAATTATTAAAATCATGATTTGACAAAAAAATCCGTTTTTTTGCAGAAATTTTGCACGTTCTTTTGTTTATAGCTTTTTCTTAATAATGTTTTTAGTACAAAGTATGTGGTATAAGTTCAAGGTAATTAAATCACCTTCAATTTCTAAAAATAATTATTTTGATCCATCGAGAATTTTTTGAGTTATCCTGCACGCCAGTTTCAAAAACATGGTTTTGAGAAAAACGCGTTTAAAGTTTGCGAACAAGGAAAAAGGTAGAGGAAAGTTTTTCATTGTAAATTTATCTGTACTTTTAAAACCGTTATTTCGTCATTTTCGCTTTGAGGGCATATTCGAAGGATAATATACTATCGATTTAAGCAAAAAAAGAAAAATCGATTTTTTGAAGCCGCTACACCAGGTTCCCCCTTAATGTGTTGGAGATGTGGATCCGACTTTTAGTGGCTATCGATGGAAAACTTCGTTTCCAAATCCTAATATATCTTTCCACCAAATTTCTCATCCTTTTATGCTTCATATTGTATATGTTTTCCATCTCGGTGCGGAGGTTCCGTATTGGAGTCAAAAGATAATTTTTGTTGGCATATCCACTATCATCAAGCAAAAATCGTTCGGCAAACTCTCCGTTTTCTAATTTAATTTTCAATAACGAAAAATTAAAAATAGTTCGGGCATGTGCTGATCCATTCCATCAAAATAAAAACAAATGTTAATGTTACGTAGCCATTTGAATGGTTTGAATATAATTACCTAGCAGTCAAGTCAATTGTTTTAAAATCTGCGTCACACTCGACCTGACAGTTTATGGAAAATTATCCCCTTTCTATTTCGAAAAAGATCAGCGATAGTTGAAGGTGTGTTCCGCGTCTATCAGTCCCAAAACTCTTGGAATACCGTTAATTAAATAAAACTTTCTAGCAGTGTTTTGCTGCTGCTGTGTCGTTGGTATTTGGACGAACTCGTGAAATTTACAGGCAAAAATGTGATTTGCTTTTACTGCTAATACCGGTTAAATCGTCAATAATATTTTGAAAATTAGCTTACAAAATCTGTATCTAAAAAGAAATTTTTCATCGGAATAAAAGTCCAGTGGACTGTTGCAGGAAACAACCAAATCAGATCTCTCGTTTCCATTATGTTGTAATCCGGCGAAGAAGATGCTTCCAGTTTCATAATAAAATCAAACAAAAATTTGTGTTAAAATCAATTTAGTAATGAGCAACGTGGTAGTAATTACCTTTTTAAATATCAGTAATTATAAAAATGATCTGTAAAATTTATCAAACATAAACAATTTAATTTTTGATTTTTATCGAAAATAAATTAATTACTGAAAAGTGTTGCCACTGATACAAAAAACTGCGGTTAAACTATATAAAACCGAGCATTAATTATTATTTATTGTCGTTCATAGAATCGAAGAAAAAAAAAATCCTCGGTTTAAGATTAATCTATACTCTCAGATTTTTATTTATTTATCGCCGTTCATAAAATCAGGCTAATATTATGTTACGATAAAATATTATTAATAAAAATAATTTATTGCGATAAATTACTTACTATTAATTTAGTTTTGAAAATATTTTGATAACAATTATTCAAAAGCGATCTATTCACTAATCCACTTTTTAAAAAAATGAGTTATTGTCTAATTTCGTTTCCTTGTTTTAAGTGGAATGTATCGTATAAACAAAAATTTAACACAAGTACTGTATTCCTTAGAAAAATGATAAAAATAAGCGAGTTAATCATCAAAAGCGATCTATTCCTTCAGACCTTCATACAAAAATCAAAACTGGAATGGATCCACTTTTAAATTTACGACCGTAAAAGTACGCGTGTAAAAATGAGTTAATTCGAAAATTATTTTCAAAATATAAGCTTTATGCTGAGTTTATGACATAGGAACATAGGAAGATAGGGAGTATGACACGACTAGAGCATGGAAGTAATAGGCGGGGCTTGTGTTATTTTAAATAATTTGGTTGGTCGTGTCACACTCCCAATCTTCCTATGTTCCTATGTCATAAACTCAGCATAAGTAATCAACAGACATTAGTTTTAAACGTTACGTGACCAAAATGAAAATGAGTGAACAATGTATTGAATAAAAAAATTAGGGGTTTCAAAATTTTTTACGAAATTAAAGGTTTTTGACGTTTATCTGTTTATCTGAAAACTCAAAAAGTGGAAAAGCGATGGTTGCTTTTACAGAGTCAACAATAGTCTTCTCATAAAAAAAAATATGATTTTTTTGACGTTTAGTTTTCAATTGCCATTCATTGAACCGGAATCGCAGTTTCCCAGTTTTTATATCAATTAGAATTTTTAGTCGAATAAAACCCATATGACTCATTTGAACCCATATGAATCCTAGTGCTGGTGTCTGTTTCAAGATCACTTTCAAGTATTTTAAATACTGTAAATTCCTAAATATCTCGATGGTAACGAATAGTCGAACTAAAATCCCAAATTCAAGAGAAATTTTCAAGCAGTAATTATTTGGAAGGAACGCTACAGCCAGACAAAATACGGGTGGTAAGGAATAGCGCTTGAAAGTTCTATGAAGGTTTTCTTGCTGTCAAACGCATCATTTATTTTTACCAAATGATTATTGTGTTTAATTCATCACAATCTATTGGAAAATGTGTAACGCTTCCAAAAGGTATTGTTTCCAATACAGTATTAATTTTAACGTGTTGTTTTGATGTGATTTAAATGTTTGCTTTCTTTAGCAAATTCCTCAAAAACTCATCTGCCCAAAATGATTTCTTATAGCCTTGATATATTCCAATAGAAAACATTCTAAATATGATATAATGCGGCCAAGCATGGGCCATAATAGATTAGTCGAGCTCTTTCTCAGAGACATTCCATCTACACCAATGTCGATAATTGTTGAGGTATCGTAAACTTTTGTTCTGTATAGAATAATTGTTTAAATGTAACAATTTTGTTACGTAGTCGATTTTACATTTTTTGTTGTTAGGGTAGTTAGAAAATTATAAAATCGTATCTCGGCTGTTAAATGCCATGCCTATTTAAAGAACATCTCTATCGCTTGGGCTTAATTTGATAGACGTCAGGACTGCCTTGAGGATGCAAACATCTGTATATTCATTTCGTAAACAGTTGTCAGGTTTTCGAAAGAGGTCTTTCGCAATCGTAGTTTTAACTGAAGGACTATCGATATTGGTAGGCTGCCTTGTCTCCATTCAATTATTGGAATGGAATCCTATATTTGCACCATGTTCTGTTTGTGGGGTTGAGTGCAGAACCGTCATGGGTTCCAACTAATTTTAATAAATAAAATAAATAATCTACAACAATGTAAATTTCAACTTTCATCCTGAAAAATTCTCAATATTTTAAAGGAATTTGAAGTTCTAGGAATTAACGTAACTAAAAATAATATGGCTAATGAGAAAGATTTTAAAACTTTAAAAAACTAAATAAATAGACTATCATTTTAAGAACCCACTCTTAAAAATTTCAAAAGTTATAAAATTATGGAAATTTTACGAATTTTGTATGTATTTTTAAAATTTTATTTTATAAATGAAATTTCACGTCTTTTACATATCCAGACCAAACATTGAAAAAATAACGGTACTACTATCATATCAGCGGTACCAATCTGACAGGTTCTGCTTAGGTGTATAGACACTCTCAAAAATATTGGCAAAAACGTCACAAGCCTCCTGAAGCCAGTCACACTATTCGCTTTTAGTTCGCGAAACGCTATATTTAGGAAGAAACTTCTCAATACCTAGGTTCAAGACATTGTTAAACTCATCTAACATTGAATTTAAATCATTGTTAGTACTACATGAATCCCAATCGTGACTAGCAAGAAATATGTACATTTATTTAAAGAATCATCAACACAAATATTAGGCGCTTACAAATTTTACAAAATTATTAGAATTAATTTAGCAAATTATAATATTTAGTTGCTTTGAAACGTTTACAAACAACAATTTTAAAGTCAGTTTTCAGTATTTTGAGAGTTTAATTAATCTAATAAAATTTTGAGGATCTTGCCAATTTTTTTAAGCATTCTGAAAATTCGAAGAATATGAGAGAGAAATTTTAAGTAATTACAGACTTTGCGCGGAATTTTTTGGTTTGGTTAAATTTAGGATTATTCAGTGTTTGTAGATTTGAGTGAATTTAACCGAATTCGATGGCCAGTTTAGACAAATAAAGAAATAATTGGTGAAATTTTGAGAATTTCTGAAATTAGAGAGATTTTTAAAATTTGATGAATTTCCAATGAGGGCTGAAAATTTTAGAAAATTTCTAGAATTTTCTCAATAACGAATTTGGGAAAAACAGGCAATTTTTAAATTTAACTATTTAGCATACTATGAAAAATTAGTACCTATAGTTTAATTTGCAGATTTTCATAAATTTAAAAATTTAAATTAATTTGATAACCTTGGTTTAGGAGAAGCGAAAGACTTTTGGGGATTTTAGTTAAGAAATATATTTTCACATACGAAAATTTACGAAATCTAGAGATGAAAAATTCTGTCTACTAAAAGAATTTTAAGTGCTCTAAAAGATTTATAGAATTTAACATCGAAAAATTTAGCGAATAGGTAAAAATCGTGAAATTAATTAATTCAAATCTAAACTTTAATTTTTTATGGATCTAAGAAATTGGAAGAACTGCTACACGAGAATTTTTGAAAATTTGAGACATTTTTTGCATTACCTACATACATTCAAAATAATACAAAATAAATATTTCAAGGATTTGAAGAACTTAAGAAACCAGGAATTTACGGGTTTATAAGATTTGTGTTTGCAGTGAAACATGTCTAGCAAAACTTTTGTAACTTAAAAAACTTGCTTATTTTGAATTTTTTGGATGAATCTTTGTCTGAACTAACGGTTTGCCAATTTAAAGAACTAATTTTAAAGAGTTAGGATTTCCATTAATTTGACAGAATGATTGGAATATGAGGAGTTGCAATAACTTATATATTTATATTCCCTGAACCTAAATGATAATAATCATGATTGATTATTGACAGTTGGTCAATATGCCCCTAATAACTTAACACGATATAGTCCACTGTCACAGTATTTTCATAAACATCTATTCATGGATGGCCCAAATAATTTTGTTAATTTTACTACTACAATTATATGCCTTAATAATAGAATACCACGTATATATTTAAAAAGCCCCTTTCGCAACATATACGATTTGCATACAAGTCAATCCCTCCAACATTACTCCCTTATCGTGGCCCAGTGGTTTGCGCTTAGTAAAGAGGAAGTTAGCAATACCTGACAGGGCCACTCATATCGGAATTTAAATATCCGAAATTCCCTCATCTGGCAACACTACGTCTTTTTCACGTCTAATCGTTGAAGGTTCAAACACAATGACATCCGTATCTGTTTTCTTCCGGTCGCTTTTTACCTGCTCCGCCTCGGCTGTTTCTCAAATTCTAAAATTTAAAATTTGATCCTAATGTGGCATTCGTTTTATTCCTCGCCGTTCTTTGTATTGAAATTTCCATCTTTCATTCAAAATTATATAGTAAATTGGGACGAAAGAACGGATTGGAACGGAATGGATATCATTGTATTTGAAACTTAGTACTAAGTTGTCCACTTGATCATTTGTCATCAGAGAAAATACTCGCATAAAATGTGGTAAAAAATGCGTTAAAAACATCACACCGGTCCTTTAATAGCCTTCTAGGAATGACAAATTTGCTCAATAACATGAAGATGTGGTGTTTATCATTCGGATTTTCCACCGGTCGGATTTATGATTGACGAAAAACGATAATCGTCAGTTAATATCTGATTTCATGGAATCAGAATTGAGGGTTTTGTCAACAAAACAAACGAATAGAATCTTGTAACTTCTATGGATTCCAAAATGTTGTGAATTTTTGAAGAGCATAAATGCAAAATAATTCTCTGTTTACTCTTCGGCCTATACTTCAAAAAACGAAAGAAAAATTTCTTCGTCAGGAAATTTTAAATAAATCCATGTATAAAAGTATTTTTTTCATAAAATTTTAGTAATTTAGAAAATAGAAAAATTCTCGAGAATTTCTGAGATACTCGAGAAAAAAATTGAAAACTCTCAAATTCTCGAGAAACAAAATTCGTCGGGAAACAAATTTTTCGGTTTCTCGAGGAATAAAATTTCTCAAGAAATCACAATCTCTATACACAATAGGCCCGCAATTGAATAATTTTTACGAAGCACAGATCTTGGCAGTATATTAACTTGCTTGGGTTGAACATTCATTCCACATATTTATATTTATTATTTATTGCCATAATCATTCAAAAGAAATAAAATTTTTTTTCTGATGCATTTACATGATTAGACTAAAAAACCCAACTACCAGCATTTTGTCTAATATCTACATTACAAAGTAGTAATAAATCATAGTCAATAAAAATAAGCGAACATACATACATACAAAAATAAAATTGGTCGAGCTTTTTTTTTCTTGTTTTTGTTTTACGTGCGCTTTTCATCTTTATTTAACAAAAACAATTATTTATTGTCATGTTGGTATACATGAAAATTGGAAAATTATATAGTAAAACACAGACACATGAACATGTTGATTACAATTGTTATTTTTAAAGTTATGATTCTGTACTATGAAAATTCGTTAAATTGACGCAACGTAAGGTAAAATTTTTGCATACATACATAGATGACAAAATAGCTCAATTTTACTATATACATATTAACAAACAAAATTTACAAATACATTGATATATATATATATATATATATATATATATATATATATATATATATATATGATATATATATATACTTATATATTTTCCAAAATGTTAAATATGATTTTAGGGGTAAACAACCCTTATTGTGCGCAATCTCTGTAGAGTAGAATCCATCATGAATTTTCATACTACAACTAAACTCAAGTAACAAAACAAAAAAAAAACTCTACCCTCACAACATATTTATCGAAACCATCTCTTCTACGAGTAGTATAGGTTAGAGTGAATATTTCGTGTTTTATATGAAAAACACCGTGTGCCAATTTAGTATACGTACATATTTTCCTCAAGTTGGTAGCCTCGAAAAGTTTTCGTTCAATATTTTCCTATAATATCCACACACACACATACAGAAGGGGAAAATTTTCTTCTTTATTTTATTGATTTTACGGTTCCCGTTAAAACTCATGTATAGCACAGCTCGACTATTATTTTTGTGTTACTTCGCGTTTTTTTCTCTTAAAATCTAAAAATAAAAAAAAAATAAATAAAATTAATTAAATTAAATTAAATAAATTAAAATTAATAAATAGTTTTGAATTAAACCTAACGTTAAGTATTTCAAATCAGTTTTGGATAATTATTTGGAAAGCATTTTTCGGATAACAAGAACATTGTGAAATAAGAGTACTTTTTTGTTATTAGGCTCGGTGATTTTTTTTTTTTTTTTTTTTTTTGTTAATTGTAATGAAGCAAATTTAAGAAAAAAGGCAAAAAAAATATTAAAGTGAATTTTCCAAGTTAGTGATACACATAGTGAATTTTATTTAGTGAACAAAAAGTGTTTAAATTTTGGGAAATTCTCACTATATTTGGATATTTTTGGATTATACTCACACGTAATTTACACAGGGGGGACATCATTTTTTTTTTTTGGTAAAATTTTGTAAAAGTAAGTTTTTTTTTACATCGAAGTAATTTAGACAAATAAAAACTATATTTGTAAAAAGGGCGGAATTTGCCATAATTTACTAGTTTTACGTTATTATTTACGATTTTATATTTAAGGTTTTTCTTTAATATCATTTACAAAAAAAAAAAAAAAAAAAATTCCAACATGGTTGCAGTTTTATTTTATTTTTATTTTTTTGGTTTGTTGTTTAGCAAGTGTAAAGCAATTTATTGTGTGGAATCCTTTCTAAAAATTTTATTACCTTAGTCGTCGCATTTTTGACAAGGATAGTATTGTGTCTGCTACCTATAGCATTTTGGGTAACAAAACAAATTGTTTCGTTTTGGTGCCGCAGTCTAGTGTATACCATTTACAAAATAAAATTGAAAATTAAAGAATTTAAGGAAAAACTGTAATGGCGGACATAACAAGTGGAAAATAAAACAAATAATAAGCCTGATTAACTAGATACGGTTTTTTTTTCTGCTGAGCACGGTATATGGTAAAGTTCAATGATTTTCGATTTTTTTTTTTTTGGATTATTAAAATATTAAATTGGGATAAAATAAATTGGGATAGATTTGTAATTCTATTGTGGCTGCAAAATTTTGTAAAAAAACATTTATATTCTGTAATCTTTGATTTTATTTTTATTTTTATTTTTTTGTTGGTACTAAACGATGATAGATAGTCAAGACATTGAAAAGTACTTTGAAACGTGTGCCAACAAATAAAGGCGTTGTTTATTAGAAAATTGTTAGACTAACACGTGCAGAATGAGAGTCTGGATATTAGGAAATATTTTAGGGGTGATTAATTTGTGTTTTAACATTATTCACAGTTAATGTAGGATTTTAAATATGTACACTAGAAAAGGTTAAGTTTTAGAATTTTTAACGATTATTTATCACATTAGGGAACCCTATAAGAACCAATTATTTTAATATTTAGTCATAAAACTATAAGGACTAAAATAATTTATGAAGTTATAACATATTAAAATATTTTTACGAAAAACTTTCTTCTTTAAACCCAATTATATTAAATCGAAATAAACTTTATGGTCACAAAACCAAAAAAAAAAAAAAAATTAAAATTTTTTCCAAATGAATCACTATGCGTTGCGGTAGCGCATACAGTTTGAACAACTATTTGATTATTATTCAAGAAACCATCATGAGACAAATATTATATACATATAAACGAGAAGGTGTGGATTATCATAATCACATTTCGTTAAAAATTTATTTGATTCACTAAGTGTTCAATTATTAAACCGAACTAAAATTTATATAATAATTTATATTTTATTAGTGAGATTTTGATAACATACATAAATATTGTCTTATTAAAATATTTATATTTTTGTTGTTGTTGTTGTTGAAAATAATAAAAATATTATTACATATACTTAACAACTTCTTCTTATACTTCATCGTTGTCTACTCTAAATCGTCTTAGGATACAACAAAAACAAAAAAAAAAAATTCAAATGAAAATATTATGTATGTTAAATATGTATGTGTATGGTCTGCAAGAAAATTATAATGAGAAGTTAGTTTTTGTTATTGTACACCCATAAAAGATATATACACAAGGCCACCCAAATAGTTAACGTTTAACAAACAAAAAACAAATTTACAAATAAGACAAAACAATATATGTACATAACAATAATAAGAATCATAATCAAGTTTATTGTGTTGCAGAGATTAAGTTAATTTTTTTTTTTTTTTGGTTTGCGTTTAAAGGAATTTAAATTTACTCACCACCCGCCGCATAATTTACTAACAAAACGCTTCTAAATTTTTGTGTTTTGTGTAGGTTTTTATACATTCTCTGGTATACAACAATACATGTAAATTTTGATATTGGTTAGTCGATTTCAGGAACAGGAAATTATTCATTTAGGTTTTATGTTGTTTTGTTGGATTGCAAATTTGCTTGGTTAAGCATATTTGAATTTCACCATGTTTTTTTTAACAAGAGGAATGAGTATGTTTTATAATATCTTGTTAATAATAAAAAATATCGTGGTTTTTATTTTTATTTTTTTTTGTAAATTAATGAAGAACCTACGTAATTAACAATTTATTTGTGTATAATGGATTCATGATATCCGTCCGGATATTTAATTTAGCATGTTAACATTTGATTCAGCCAAGTCTGTTTTGCGCGGTAGTTTTATGGTCGGCCCATTCTAGATGTGCACACTTCTAATTGGTATACATGATTAAAAATTTGGTTTACATGATTAAATAAAAATACTGGTATTTAAAGAAATGTTAAATTTTTTATACCTAGCGAAAAAATAACATTAACCCAAATAATACTTGTTTTAAACGAAATAAGTAAATTCAATTGAAGATATATTTATTTATTTCATTATCATCAAGATAAATCCTTTTTTGATTACAATGATTAAATAACAATTGAAGTCATGAGTGGATGAAGGTGATATGTAACATTTTCATAATTTTACAGAAACGAGCTCCAAAGTTACTACGATGGTTTTTAAAATATTTGTTCTTAGTTCATTTAGGAGATTTAAACAATAAAGTAAATTCAGAGGTTATCGTGTATATATATTTTGGTTAAAAAATAAAAAAATCATAAATTTATTATTTTATTTAAAAAATAAAGTTTACTTAACACCTTCTTCCACGAGTTAAGTTGAACTAAGGATATAGATTGATAGAAATAACGATACTCGGGCTTCACGAATTTATTTTGTTCCTTTATATTTACCTTCTTTTCGTCAGAAATCTTTGCATACTTCCTTCCTACATGTTCTACTTCAAATATGTCCGATCTGGCATTCTTTTTCATAATATCAGCTCTTTTAAACGGTGTCATTTCATCATAACTCTCTTTGAATAGATAATATCCGTACTTTTCTACACGTATCTATCGGATTCCATCTCTGAAATTAACCTTTTCCTAGTTAAAATCTTTTTTTGCTTAATTTAAGTTTATTTGTTAGTTCGTTTATTTTTCGAAAATAATCGGACATAATCTAAAATGGTATTGTTTCCTGATGCTTTGTAAATCTCTCTGTACTGCTCGGGTACATACACTGTTTCATGTTTCCGCAGCACTTTTTCAATTCTAACAAAATCTCTATCCGAATCATGTAAAATTGACCAACCTCTGGAAGTATGTGGTATTTGCGGATAAAAGCACTGTCCACTTCTACAAACCTTAATAATGCACTTGATTCTTCGTAGTTACCTCTATCGGCCACATCTTCTGTCCAAGTGCAATAAATACCCCTTTCCTCCATTTATAACATGTATGCCCAGGTTATAAAACCGAATTTGTCGCAAATAAAATGCCTTGGATGTAGGGATTTTTGGTAATGTGATCTTATTTTGCAAATCTACAGTAATATATAGCAAATTATTAGCCTTGCCTGTTTTTTTTATCTGTAGCCATTGCTTCAAATCTTGATAATTTGATATATGCTTCTCAGTTTAACCTCCAGCGTCACAATTAGAACATGTATTACTTCTAGATATCCAAAGGACAAATTAAATTTAGTAACAAATACTTTACGTTGTGCTTTTCTTTATTTTGTATTGATCAGGAAGCTGCTCATCTTCGCATGATTCCAGGATATAGCTGGTACATTCTTGTAACGTTTAAGAGTAGTGATAAATAAAGTTTATACATATTTTTGTATAGCGAGAATAATGTGATTGTTCGGTAGGAAAGCTTGAAATATGTTGCTTAATTCGATTTAAAACGTCTGTTGTCATGTTTACTTCTGAGATCTTATGTGGATCAGAAAAACCTGTTCTTATTCTATTTTATCTGATATCAACCTTTTTTCGACCAATCCCATACAACCCACGTAGACGTAAGTTACAAACTTAGAATATTTTTCTATCTTCTGTTCTAGAGCAGTTAAGCCTAAATTTTTCATGGCGCACAGTATCCCTTCAGTAATGCTTTTCTTAGGTACTATAGTGTTGTTGTACGATTTATATTCTTCTTCTTTTTCTAGAGCTATGGCAGCTGGTTTTTTGCATGCTTTAGGCTTTTAAGATCGTGTCTTTGATTTGTTGTTTTTGGGAGGAAATATTTTACGTTTTTGTAGAGAATTTTCTGCAACATCTGTCACTCTATTCAAACTTTCTTGGTTTTGACCATGGACTCTATAATATGCAAATCTGTAATTTTCGAACTTAATCTGAATACAGTGTTTCCCGGGTGTAAACATCATTACTACCTGAAAAGTAATCTGTTCTTACTTCATTACTTAGGCGGTCATCTGAACTGAAGCTATCGGATAACATGTTATCTTGACCTGTCGGGGTTACGGAACGGATTGTTTGTGAGACTGATATTTCTCTCTGAGAAAACAGGGAATCGGACTGGTTATTCTGATACAAAGCAAACCCACTGACACACGAATCTGTTCCCACCTTGGTGGAATCTGTAAGAGAAAGAAAAATGTGCAAAATAATAACACCAATACAACCATCACCATCAAACCGCCACTTCTAATATTCTAAGCCTCACAAATTAATTAAAATGTGTCTATCCATGGCAAACATTTTTAATCTTAGTCTTCGGTTTGGAGTTTTCCCCAAAGTATGTAAAATATAATCGATTATTCCAATTTTTAAGTCTGGTTCACGTAGTGATGTTCGAAATTATCGTGGAATTTCTTTACTTTCAAGCATCCCGAAATTCTTTGAAAGTCCAGTTAATGCCCGATTATTTTTAATAATTAAAAATGTTATAACGACAAAGCAACATGGCTTCTATGAATTATGTTTCAGGGGCGCTTGAGTTAGGTTGCCAAACGGCTGTATTGTATACAGATTTTAGTAAGGCCTTTGATAAGGTAGATCACGATTTGTTAATTAATAAACTCTATCAATTAGATTCAAATACCGGTGCAATGGATACGATCATATTTGACTGGTAGAAAGCAGTATGTCAGAATCAACAACTCCATTTCCAGAACGTTTTTAGCATCCTCTGGAGTACCCCAAGGTAGTCACCTGGGACCACTCCTTTTTAATATTTTTGTGAATGACGTGATTGGTTGCCTGTCTAACTCAGAAGTTCGTTTGTACGCAGACGATTTAAAAATTTATAAAACCATTAGGGGCATTCTGATGCATTATCATTTCAAATTGATATCAATAATTTCGTTGAATGTAGTAGTCCTTATGTCCTAACATTTCCAAATGTAAAACTATGACATTTAGAAGAGGTCAGCATGTTGTCTTAGCCGATTATATAACCGACAGAGTACTGATTGAACGAGTTTCTGTAATTCGAGACTTAGGTGTTCTTTACACACCTAACTTGTCTTTTAATTTTCATATTGACAGCGTCATTGCAAAGGCTAACATTATGTTAGACTTTCTGAAAAGACAATGCCGGGAATTTAGAGATCCATACACACTGCTCACTTTATATATGTCATTTGTTAGATCCCATATCGAGTACGCTGCTGTTATTTGGACGCCCTTTTATCATAACTATTCAGATCGAAAGCATTTAAAAGCGTTTTCTTAAATATGCTCTTCGCTTCTTGCCTCGTAATGGCCGTGGCCCGGAGTACATTTTACCACCTTACAATGGGAGATGTCATTTATTAGCTCTGGAACTGCTTAGTGCTCGTAGGGACGCGGCGATTGCTATGTATGCGCGTGACATGATTCTGGGACACATGGACTGCTCATAGGTATTAAAATTTGATAGCTATCAAATCAAAATATTATATTTTAATTTTGCTAGTATACTATCTACGGTGTAAACTCCGTATTAGTGTGTGCAAGAAGTATTTTTCATCGTACGCAATATTTATGTAGATGTGCACGTGTTCGTAAATGTAAAGTTATGTGCCCATAACACTTTCTTTCATTTCTAATGCAACTTAAGTAGTTTGGAACATAATACCTTCATCCGCTTTAAATTTCTTTTGATTACCTAGTTTTGCGAAATCTAGTGGGACAGAATGCACATACGGACATAACAACTTCATTCATGTAAAACAATCAAAATTAAAGAAAATGTTACTTATCACCTTCATCCACTCATGTCTTCAATTATTTACATAATAATTTGCTTTTTAAAAAAACATTCAGACAAATTAAAATCAAATACTTATTTATTATTATTATTTATTTATTTTATATTTATTTATTTATATCTACCAAATACAATAAATTATAACTTCTAAATAATAATAAACAAATTAACAATACAAAAAAACATAAGGCTTCATAATCAGACCATTCTGAAATTTAAATAGAGGTTTATTAATTTGAAGTGATGCCTCATGCTCATCACAACACAGTTAATTTATACAACATACAAAAAAAAAATATGTAAATAAACATAGGAGGTAATCTGTGGTTAAAAACCAGTGCCGATTATCAAACGAGTTCACAAAAAACCGAATAAAAAAGAATTCAAATATTTAAGCGCAAGGGAAAACGTGGGTTAAACTGAAGTTACGAGGGCGGAGTGAGAAGTCTGGTAAAATTACAACAGAGGGCGTCACAATCACAAATCCCAGATGTCATGAGGCAATACCAAATTAAAATTTTCAGACAGATCTGTCATTTAGTTCAGTTTTGACAGCCATTAAAGTTGCCGCGTTTGCTTTCAACCGACCAAAAACGCACACATGTGACAACTTCAAAGGCAGGTTTGGCGATGTTCCAGCAAAATAAAAAGGAGTTTAAAGGAGTTTTTGCGTCGTTTCATACACCCTGCGCCATTGAAATGTTCGATTTCGATTATTTACTATTTGATGCAATTCTCTCATAGATTTTACCTCATTCGCTATTTTTTTTTTTGTTTTTTTATTTTTCAGCATATTTCACGCCTCATTAGGTATTTAAAACCAAACTAAGGATGAAATATTCGTTCGGTTTCAATTAAGTAGTCAAAGAGTTAATTTTACAAAGTGTCGCTCTAAATTAAATGCTAACGAAAAAGCCAAAATTTTGCAAGCAAAGGCAAAAAGTACAGACATTCACAAATTGCAAGAGTAACTTAGTGTAGCCAAACAGCAATTAGAAAGTTTTTAAAGCACTATTCCGAAAATCAAACGATAATTTGGCTCTGATGCAAAGAGGAGAACTTCTGTTTCAACAAATCGAATTTCAGATATTTAGATCTTAAGCAAAGGTTTGTTACGGCTTTGGAGCTGAGAAGTTAGCTTCTAATAGCAACAACAGACACTATTTCAGTTCATACTATTAAAAGCAACTTGGTTTATATGCTTGTCGACCTGCGAAAAAATCATTACTGACAGCAAAAATGGCAGCTGCAAGCCTCAAATTCGCAATAGAATCAAAAAAACTGAATGCCCAAGGACTGGCGTTGGTTCATATTCTCGGATAAATCCAAATTCAATATCTTTGGATCCGATGTAAGGACAAGGGTTCGGTGACGAAAAGGCAAACGGTATTTAACAGAATGTATTTCGCTGACAGTGAAAAATTCACCATATGTTACGGCCTGGAGAGCCATAACAGCCTTTGGAGTTTCATCACTATGCCTTCTGGATAGTAGAGAAAACGGAGGAAATATAAAAAAATTATCGAAACCTGAATCGTGACTATTGACTCAATACAGCGGTATTCCACTCTTCCAGGACGATTACTCTCCGTGAGTTATTGATGTTATCTGTGAAGTAAGAATGCTTAATTTTGATGTCTATTTTGTTTAGGTAGCCGAATTTATAAATATCTTGGTGATTGAGTCGTTATCTTGGACAGGAAATAGTCCTGACCTCAATATTGTTGAAAATATTTGGTCCTTCATGGGAAAGAAGATTACAAATTACAAGCTGAAAAGTGCCAAAAAGCGGAAAAAACTTATAGAAAAAGTCTGGTTTAAAGAAATAACAATATCTTATTTAATCAAACTTTAAAATTCAATGCTGATCGGGTTTAAGGCCATCATAAAAGCCAGGGGCTGGGTTATTAATCATTGATTTTAAAAAGTTCAATTTCTCTCAAAATATTTTGGTTGAGATGAATTATTTTATTTCTGTTAATTCCTATTTTGAATAAAAATTACCATTGTCAACAAAAAACTATTTTTCAATTGAAAAAACTTTGTTAAAAACACTGTAAAGACCTACTAAATTGTTACGAGGTATATATATAATATTCCTTATCCGACGTTATGTAGGTCTAAAATGTCGGATTACCGTTCTTTTTATTTGAATATATTCGGAATAGTGTAAAAATTGTTTTGATAATCAGAATCTATCATTTTTGCTATCTACTTTTGAAGCAAACGGTCGTATTTCCAAAATTTACTTTAAAAATTCAAACCAAACATTTCAATGGCGCAGGGTGCAACTGTGGATGAAGGCATTTTTTGCGGCCTGTGACCTTCTTCGTCCGGATCAGCGTCGGAATAATCAAAAATTTTGTCGGGAGAGGCATTAGTTTCATTAACTACAGTAACTTTCATGGTCGGATTTTCAGTGCGAGTTCGCGACAATATTCTGCTGAACAATTTTTAGCAGTCAACTAATCAATGTAGTCTATTTCGTAAACAAATTTCCCCTAATGCTGGAAACACATGAGCAGAATTCTGTAAGCAGCAAAATTAGAATACACAAGCTTAAATGAATTGAAATACATGTATTCTGCTTGTCATGTAGAATTCTGCTTCATGGCTCTATTTCTAATTTTGCTGCGAATCAGTAGGCTACATTACGTAAAAGATAACATAGCTAGTACAATTTGTATACTTTTTATTTTTTGCAATCAGTTTTTTTAATTTGTTGACAGAAAATAAGTTTTGTGTGGCAAGTGCCAAAATGGAGGATATAAATTAATTAATTTGTGACAAAATAATGCATCATTCATTTAAAAAAATTGTACATTAAAATTAAATATGTCTCAAATAAATACCACAAATTAAAATTCTGCTTGTCAAAAAAGATGCCCATGTAATTCACCCAAATTTCTGCCGGCAGTGCTGCTAGCAGAAATTCTGCTCATGTGTTTCCATCAAAATGAATAAAATATTTTTAAATCGCATGCAATGCTGCTGACAATTTTTCAGCAGAATATTGTCGAGAATTCGCACTCTACTTCTCAACAACTTCTTGTTTGTTGCAGCTCAAGCTGATTAACCATTAAATTTAAAATTAAACATTATATTATTCTTTTTGCTTAATGATTACGTATTTTCGCTTTGATTGCTAAAGCTAGAAAATAAATCAAAACAATATTTTACGAAGCAAAATTAACCTAGCTTTGTATACATGGTTTTCATATCGTACACTTACATGTTTTGCGAAATTTCAATCATTTCAACACTGCGTAATGACATTGTTCATTGATTGAACGGTTAACATAAACTGACGAAAGTGAGAGATAGTCCAGTGTTTGACGGTTTTTCGCTCAGAATTCTTACGGATAAAATCGGTTGACGTAAAATTTGGACAGTAATTAGGAAATGGATCAAGGAAGTGAATGCCACTTCTTCTCGGGGGTGGAAATTGGTACACTCAAAATGAATGAATTCTAAGAAAAAAATGGTCAATGAAGTTTTTTCGATAAATCAATATTTTTCGAGTTATTCGCGATTGAAAATGTTGATTTTTTATCTAAGTAATTTTTATTTTTGAGCAATTTTTCACGAATAACTCGAAAACCTTACGTTTTATCAACAAATCAATATAAGCAAAAGTTAAGCTAATAAAATAACGAACCGATTAGTTTTTTTTTTTATTTCTGTACATGCAATACGAACTGAGTTGTGGCTTGTTGAAGGTGACTGTTTGTTCGCCTAACACTGAATTCGAACCTTTCAACGTTAAATAACGGAAAAACGACGAATTTTTGGAAGAAAACTTATTAAACATTTTTTAAAGTACTTGAAAACACCTATAAAATGCTTAAGTAAAAGTCGTTAGCATAAAAACTTATAATACAGATGATTGAATTTTTTTTTGAAGAAAAAATCAGCAATGAAGCCAATGGCTTCAAAAAATTGAAATTAAACGGAATCCACTTACAATGTACTTTGTTCTAGGTACTAACAATATCTTCTAGAAGTTTGAACGGTTTAGAATTAGTAGATTTAAAAAAAGTTTGTTCAATTTTGAAATGATTTTTTGAAATATTTGAAAAAATTTCCTTTTTCGCATTAGATTGCGAGGACCAACTTCTTAGAGCCTTTTAAATTCAAAAATCTGAAAAACGAAGGGTTCACGAAAATTTAACTTTACAAGCCTTGTAGTTCTTGAAATTCCCTGCAAAATGCTTTTTGGAGCGATTAGATATCTTAAAAATTAAAGAAGTTATCATTAAAAAACCAATCGTGTTTTTCGGTGAAATTTCCGGATTGCTCTCAAACGCATTTTTTAGATGAAAAATCAACATTTTCAATCGTGAATAACTCGAAAAATATTGAATATCGAAAAAACAACATAAACCATTTTTTGGTTAGAATTATCGATTTCTGTGGTTATTTTGAGTGTTCTAATTTCCATCCCCAATAAGCGATGAAATCCACCCCCAGAGAAAACCCCACATCGGCACTACATAAGTTTGGTTCTTTGAGCCATTCCCTACTTGCTGTCCAAATTTCACGTAAATCGGTTTTGTCCGTAAGAATTCAGAAGTAATAACCTATTTTTACCGTCAAACTCTGGACTAAGTAAATACATTCATATTTGTACATTGATATTGGACACTCTCTTTTAGTATTTATTGCGCTTACCTCACTATCCGGGTAACTAATACAAATATGACAATGCTACGCTGTTTTTGCGTTGTCCTACTCCTTGAAAATATGAAGGTTATGCGGTGGCACAGTTGTCAGCATGCTTGCTTAACCCATTTAATCTATAAAATTTAAAAGATTTATAATATTCATGAAGTTTATGTAATTGAAGACATGAGTGGATGAAGGTGATATGTAACATTTTCTTTAATTTTGATTTTTTTTATATAAATGAAGTAGTTATGTCTGTATATGCATTCTATCCCAATAAATCTTCGCAAAACTAGGTTATCTCGGGCAATTTAAAGCGGTTGCAGCTTAAACTAAACTAAGAACAAGTATTTTAAAAGAATCGTAGAAATTTTGGAGCCTGTTTCTGTAAAATTATGAAAATGTTACATATCACGTTCATCCACTCATGTCTTCAATTTATAGGATTCTTTGAATTTATTAATCAAATTCATAAAATTTATAGATTTTATAAATATATTAGAATTTAGAAAATTTACATAATTTATCTTACAGAATTTATAAGAAAGAAAAAGATTTGTAGAATTTAAAGCACTTACTGAATTTTTAAACTTTATTCATAGAATTTATAGAACTTATAAATTTTTTAACGAAATTGTTGAATTTACAGAATTGTTAAAGTTTATTAAATTTTCAAAATTTTTGTATTTATAAAACAAGTAAAATTCGAGTATATATAATTTATAAAACAGACACACTTGAAACAATCAATAGAACACAAATACTTTACAAAACTTAAAGAATTTATATTATTGATAAAATTTAGAGAATTTATAAATTTTATAGAAAAATAAGTTTGTCATGAGGCAAGAACGTACTGATCTAGCTAATTATATTCACTAAACCAAAAAACTCAAGGAAATCTCTCATTTCTGTGTGGTTTTATACCCACACAAATAAGGGATTTCTTTGAGTTTTTTGATTTAGTGAATATAATTCGCTAGATCAGTATGTTCTTGCATCATATTATACTTGATGTATGAAGGGAGAATTGTATTTTATAGTTTGGTTCTATACCTGAGGAGTAGACCGAACTTTTGTCGGTGTGAACTTTTCAGTACGAAACCGAACTATCACATAGAGATCTTGAAGTTTCTCATTTTTCGTTCAGGGTCAAGAATCTTATTGATTATAAATTTTATAGAATTTATAGATTTTATAAAATTTATAAATGTAAAGAGAATATAGACATATTAAAACTTATAAAATTTATAGAATTTATTGGATTTATCAAATTTGTAGAATTTATGGGATTTAAGAAACTTATTGGAGTTTTAAACTTTATAGAATTCATAGAATTTATAGGATTTACAGAATTGACTGAATTTATAGAATTTAAAGAATTTATTGAATTTCTAACTTTTATGAAAATTAAGAATTTTTTAGAAAGATGTAGAATGTAAATAAGTCAAATTTGAGTTTGTAGGATTTATAGAACTGACAGACCTGAGTAATATATAGAAACCATAAAAATATATAATATTTATCGAATTTACAGAATTTATAAGAATTGAAAAATTTATGTAATTTGCCTTTATGCATAGGATATATAGAATTATTCATAGAATTTATAAAACTTATAAATTTTATAGAAATTATTGAATTTACAGAATTGTTAAAATTTATAGGATTTCTCGAAATTTTTTTATTTATGAAACAAGTAAATTTGAGTTTGTATAATTTATGGAATTTGTAGAATTTACTGAATTTATTGACATAATTTATTGCGTTTAAAGAATTTAAAATTTTCAGAATTTATATACATAATTAGTACAAATTCTATAAACTTTATAAATTATATATTTTTAAAAATATTTTAAATTGTGTGTAAACCCTTTAATTTTAAAAATTGTGTATATCCTAAACGAAATAAAAGAAATTTGTTGTTTTTTTGTAAAATTTTGATTTTTAATTTTTTTAATATACATATTATTTAAATTAAATAAATTCCGGAATTCCGGAATCGAGAACATTTGAATTCGAAAATTCCGGAATTACTTTTTGGCCAAGAATTGGATGCCCTACTAAAATTAATTTTCATAGAATCGTCACGCTGGCCCAATAACAATTACGATCACGTACCCCTTAAAAGTGTTGAATCGTTAAGATTTAATTGATACCTTCGATTGTACTGATCGAGTTTTGGGAAGATTAGGAGCATAGGTAACTTTCTTAGAAGGGACATTAGAATACAAGAATGATGTGAGCATTGCAACGAAATAGTGATGCATACTGCCATTTCACGTTCTTAAATTGATTTTTTTCGCTTTATTTTCTCAAATTATAAGGTTCACTACATATTTACATTATGCGCTTGTGAAAATAACATAAAATACGTGTTCCCCATTATGTTGCAAAATGTTGCCAAATATTTAATATTTATTGCGGCAAAATCGATCTAAAAACGGAAAATAAATTATTTCTTATAAGACCAGCCCCCATTAAAATTTAACCGAGTCAAAAAAGCCACATTATATACTCGTACACCGCGCATCATACTCACAATCAGACACATTAATAGATTGGTTTGGTTGTTATCTTTCCATTCTTTTTTTTTTTAATAAGCACGTTTCATTTAACCTTATATGTTATAGCTAAGATGTAAAAATTTGCCTTAATACGTTTGGTTCGTAAACACGCGCTTTTCTTATTGGTTATATATGGTTTGTATATTTAATATTCGAGTTTGGCAAATAAGAAAATTATACGTTAGGAGTGTGCAAAACACATTTCCAATTTATTAGTTTTTTATTTATATAGCTGGAAACTTAAATTAATTTCGACTACGTGGTTGTTCTGAGCTTGTGGTTTAAGATTCGAATTTATATAAATATTGAAGCAGTATCGATAATTTTGTGGTTATTTCTTATTTTTTGATTGTGTACCGACGAGACATATTGACAAATTCATTTTAATCAACGATTTGTGATAAATTGTATATTGTATAAAATTCCAATTAGTTAGATTGGTTTATGGATCGTTTTACATTCGGGAGATATATAGAACGAGAACGACTGAAACAACGAATAGAAAAAAAATTAGTTTATTGTGTAAATAAATTTCCAATCAACTGTAATAAACTACAAATTACACATTTAACACCTAAAACGCCTACGGAGATGATGTTCAACATCATTTCACCGTAATTTTAATTTATTGAACCTTTTTTTTCTTTTTTGAAGATTTTATTAAGAATATTAAAATTAAAACAAAGCAGATTCGATCGATATCTAGTAAATTGATGAGATGAAATGCGGTGATGATTTGTTTTTATTTTTATTTTCGGTTAATAAATATGGTGGTGTGCTTCATTCTTAATAAATAACCTTTCCGATTAATTGGAAACCAATTATATGTTTGAAAATGAGTAGATCATGACTTTGTTATGGTAAAAATAAGATTTATACAGAACAAAAATTTTAGTCTAATGGTATATGTTAACTTAGAGGAAATGACAATTATTAAATGTTCAGTGCAAACGTAAACAGCGTGCTGCCATCATTCTCGAAAGACAAGTTACAGTTAGCAGTCTTCAATTTTAGTTTTTTATGAGTCAGTCTGTAACATACCGTTACTAAAATCTAAGCACAAAACAATTTCATTCGAAATTCGAAAAACTGGCAAATCTAGAGTTATTTCGAATATCTCGAAACTGTATAAAAATCTAGAATAAATTGGAATAATTAATTTCGATTTTCCCAGGAAAAATCTAAGTTGAGGGTCAAGTGGGGTTAACCGTTGAGTTTAAGGTTGACTGCGGTGAAGTTATGGTTGATTTATAGTTGGGTTGATTGAGATGGAGTTGAGTTGGGATTGAATAAGGATTAAGTTTAAGTTGGGTGAACGTTTCGGTTGGGGGTTAGTTTGGGGTCCAGTTGAGGATTGGTTTGTACAGGGTTGAGATTTGGTTGAAGCTGGCGATGAATTGAAATTGTGTTAGCTTGAGTTTAAGTTGAGTGAGGGGTTCAGTTTTGTAATATTTAGGGGTTGACACGGGTATAGAGTTAGGCGTTGAGTTTGGGGTTGACTTAAAAGTTGAAATTAAAATTGATTTGAGGTTGAATTGGTAATTGAGTTAAGGGTTGGCCGTTGAATTTGAGATTCAGTTGGGGATTGAGTTTGAAATTGAGTTGTTTGGAAATTTATTAGGGAGTTAAATTAAAAAGACTTTAGAAAAGTAATTTTCCGAACCGAAGTTTTAATCACCTCGTGAAGTTTCAGCCTTTATATTTTTTATTTTTGTAGTGAATTCTCATGAGTTTTTACTAAAATTAACTTTTACAATTTAAACACTTGTTAAAATTTTTTCAAAATATGTGCATACATGTTTTACAAAGTCAAACAGTGTTTAGAAATAACATGTACACGTTTTTGGAAATATGTATTGATATTGCTTCTAAAGTATTACTTCTTCTTCTTCTTCCGCTGGCGCTACATCCCATGAAGGGATTTGGCCGCCTCAACGATGCTCATATAAATAATCCGATCCGCCACAAGAGAACGCCAGACACGGTGACCGAGTGTTTATAGGTCCCTCTCAACGTCGTCCATCCATCGGATAGGTGGTCTCCCACGAGGTCCTACTTTCGCTGGTGCCGACTCCAAGGCCTGTTTAGTGGTCCGATTTTGTGAACGTAGTACGTGCCCAAGCCATCTCAGCCTTGACGATTTTATGAATCCTATGATGTCGACTTTATCGAGATCATTTCTGATCTCGTGATTCATTCGCATTCTGTACGTGGCTCCCTCTTTAATGGGACCGAGAATTCTTCTTATCATCTTACGCTCAGTTACAGCGATTTTCTGGATGTTTTGCGCTGTTAGTGTCCAAGACTCGCAACCGAAGGTGACAACTGGTCTTATCAGCGCCTTGTAGATGCCCAATTTTATTTTGCGCGTACATGAGGAGACTTGAAAATTTTGATATTGGCGTAAAATGCTCGGTAGCCTGCTGCGATCCTCGATGAAATGTCTACAGAAACAGAGTTTTGCTCAGTGATCAGTGATCCTAGGTATTTAAACTCATTCACCTTTTCATATTGAGTATCTCCTGAAATGAAGTCCCCACGAGTCTGCCTTCTCTCGGTCACCATGTATTTGGTCTTCGCTTCATTGATCTGAAGGCCTATTTGTTGGGCTGTTAATTCCAATGGGAGGAGGACCTCTTTCAGAGAGATGATGTTGCGACCCAGAATGCAAATATCGTCAGCGTATGCTAATAGCTGGGTTGATTTATAATACAGGCAGCTACGCTGCGCTATATTAAGCTGACGAATGACATACTCTAATGATAGATTGAATAGAGTTTGAGCTATTGGGTCTCCTTGCCGCACTCCAGATGTTATCTCGAAGGCATCCGAAATTTTGGCTTCTATTAGCACCTTACATATTGAGCCATTCATTAAAAGCTGGCACATTGAAACCAATTTTGACGGTATGCCCAGATAGGACAATACGTTCCATAACATATTCCTCTTAATGCTGTCATACGCCTATTGAAAGTCTATGAATAGACTGTGTACAGGGATGTCCTCTTCATAGCATTTATCCAGCAAAATCCTCAGTGTAAAAGTTTGATCGGTCGTTGATCTATTTGGTCGAAAACCACATTGATAATCACCCAAGATCCTCTCGCTATAAGTTGATAACTTTGCTGCGACTACGTTGGCCAACACCTTGTAGCCTGTGTTCAGCAAAGCTATACCGCGGTAGTTGTTGCAGTTTAATCGATCTCCCTTTTTATGAAGTGGACATATAAGAGCCGTCTTCCACTCTACTGGGATTTATTCTCTAGACCAAATTGTTGATATTAGCAACATGCGGCAGAACAGATAATCACCGCCATATTTGAGCATTTCGTTGCAGATACCATCCTCACCAGGTGTCTTGTAATTTTTCATCTGCGATATCACGTTCCGCACTTCATCATATGATGGAGGAGGTGGTGGTGTCATCTCGACGTTAATATCGCGTTGAAGCAAGAGAGGTTGTTGCTCGGAAGGTGGTGCCTGTTTATTTAAAAGCGAGGAGAAGTAATTTCGCCACACTTCGAGGACGATCTTAGTGTCCATTTCCAACTCACCGGATTTGTTTCGAATAGCGCTGCTACGTGGATGAAAGTCCGTAGCTAATTCTCTTATTCAACGATATCTATCTCTCAGGCTAGAATTTTGGATGTTCCGTGCCTGTTGTTCATGCCATTCCCGTTTCTTTCGTCTACATAGCCGATTAGCAAGTCTCCTCGCGGTTATGTAGCCGTTATGGGATTGTCTTGTTCTTTGCGATAGATTTCGTTGTCGTGCGCGATCTTTTTCCCGAATAGCACCAATACAATCATCATCAAACCAAAAATTTTAAGACCTTGATGGATTTTGGCCTATGGTGGACTTTGAGGCATCGGTTACCGCCGTTTTGATAATGTTCCACTGTTCTTGAACGGAGTCAGGAAGTGGCTTATTTTCCAAGATTTCTGATACAGTCATCCCGAAGGTGGTTCTGGTAACTTGGTCGTTCAATGCCGTAGTGTTCCAACGAGTGATACGCTGGAAGCGATGATTATACACTACTCCAAAAAATTAAAGGAACACTAATTTTTTTCAATTTTTTTAGTGTTTTTTGAAGAGCTGTATCTTAGTAAAATACGGTCGTACAGAGATGAAAAGAAAAGCATTTTAAAGCTTCAAATCTCTAGTTTTGAGACTTTCGAACGGAAAATTTTTGTGAGATACCGTTATCACGCAATCATAAGAACGAGCGCGAAGAAAAAATATTCGATTTTTTTTTTTTGTAAGGTGCCATGGGCTCGGGAAATTTTTTTAAGTTAAACCAATGCATAGGTTGGTTAGCCTGTTAATTAGGCGTAAATTTAATTTCATTCTGGTCTCTCTATGTCAACTTTTTGCTGAGATATCTGACTTTGAATCAAAAAAGATCCTTTTGCCTTTGATCATCGATATATCAGCAACCAATGACTGCACAGTAAACTTTAGGGCAGCTTTAAAAACTCCAGTAAATTTCCTACAAGACCCTTTAATGATTAGTGGAGAACAAATTTTTTTTTCACCCTCAATACTGATTTGAAAAAAGTACAAAAAAACGACTTTTTACGTTGTCTTAATAAATCTACCGTTACTTTACCGTTATTGATGAAAATACTAATGTTGCCAGGTCATTTTACAGTTTAATGTACTCCTAATAGCCCTGTATTATTTTCAAATTGATCCATCCAACCGTTTTTTCGGATAGATTGATCAAAGTTTTACAAAACAATTAAAGGAACAAGTATTCATCAAACTAAAAAAACGACTTTTTTCACATTTTGCGTTAGTTACTTGTTAACCCTTAACGATCGTACGATTTTTTTTGTAATACTCGCCGATAAGAGACGATAGAAAATTAAATAAAGTTCTGCAATATGAGCAATAATTATGGAACTTGGCCATTTCTTATCCGATTTTAGTAAAATTTGGTATGCACGATGGAAATGGGATTCTAAACTGACTTTTGGATAAAGTTCTGGAATATGGCCAACTAGGATGGAACTTGGCCATTTCTTATCCGATTATGATGAAATTTAGCATGTACGATGGAAATGGGATTCTAAAATGATTTGTGGATGAAGTTCTGGTATATGGCCAACTAGGAAGGAAATTGGCCATTTCTTATCCGATATTGATGAAATTCAGCACGTGCCTTAGAAATGGGATTCTAAACTGATTTTTGGATAAAGTTCCAGAATTTGGCCAATTGTCATGGAACTTGGAAGTTTTGTATCCTATTTTTATGAATTTCAGCATTCACGATGAAAATGAGATTCTTAAATTATTGATAAAATAAATCATTAATTACAAGAAATAACGATTTTAGTTTTTCACTTTAAAAGCACATATCGAGTTTCTTTTATTCGTTTAAGGAATAGGCAGGCCCCCTCCAACTTTAACATATAACTTTAACCAAAAATAATTTTAGAGTTTTATTTCTATAGTACATGCTGAATTTGTTTAAAATCGGATAAAAAATGGCCAAGTTCCATCCTAATACGGCTTATTCCAGAATTCCATCTAAGCATAATTTTAAAACCCAATTTTCATTACAAATGCCGAATTTCATCAAAATCTTATAAGAAATGGCCAAGTTCCATCCTAATACGGCTTATTCCTGATTTTCATCTAAACATAATTTTAAAACCCAATTTTCATTACAAATGCTGAATTTCATCAAAATCTTATAAGAAATGGCCAAGTTCCATACTAATTGGTCATATTGCAGAACTTTATTTAATTTTCTATCGTCTCTTATCGGCGAGTATTACAAAAAAAATCGTACGATCGTTAAGGGTTAACAAGTAACTAACGCAAAATGTGAAAAAAGTCGTTTTTTTATTTTGATGAATACTTGTTCCTTTAATTGTTTTGTAAAACTTTGATCAATCTATCCGATAAAACGGTTGGATGGATCAATTTGAAAATAATACAGGGCTATTAGGAGTACATTAAACTGTAAAATGACCTGGCAACATTAGTATTTTCATCAATAACGGTAAAGTAACGGTAGATTTATTAAGACAACGTAAAAAGTCGTTTTTTTGTACTTTTTTCAAATCAGTATTGAGGGTGAAAAAAAAATTTGTTCTCCACTAATCATTAAAGGGTCTTGTAGGAAATTTACTGAAGTTTTTAAAGCTGCCCTAAAGTTTACTGTGCAGTCATTGGTTGCTGATATATCGATGATCAAAGGCAAAAGGATCTTTTTTGATTCAAAGTCAGATATCTCAGCAAAAAGTTGACATAGAGAGACCAGAATGAAATTAAATTTACGCCTAATTAACAGGCTAACCGACCTATGCATTGGTTTAACTTAAAAAAATTTGCCGAGCCCATGGCACCTTACAAAAAAAAAAAAAATCGAATATTTTTTCTTCGCGCTCGTTCTTATGATTGCGTGATAACGGTATCTCACAAAAATTTACCGTTCGAAAGTCTCAAAACTAGAGATTTGAAGCTTTAAAATGCTTTTCTTTTCATCTCTGTACGACCGTATTTTACTAAGATACAGCTCTTCAAAAATCACTAAAAAAATTGAAAAAAATTAGTGTTCCTTTAATTTTTTGGAGTAGTGTATGTGGTTGATAGACAAAATTTTAATTCAGCAACTACCAGGAAATGGTCTGAATCAATGTTAGCTCCACGTTTAGTTTTGATGTTTTTAAGGCTAGAAAAATGTCTCTTGGACAAGAGGATGTGGTCGATTTGGTTGACCGTTGTCCCGTCGTTTGATTTCCATGTGGCTTTATGAATACGCTTATGTGGGAAGTATGTGCTGGCAACCACCAAGTTGTACAGTAAAGCTAGCTCGATGGTGCGCATCCCGTTGTTGTTTGATGTATGGTGCAAGGAGTTTGTTCCAATAGTGCTTCGATATGTACTGCCAGCACTGCCAATTTGAGCATTGAAGTCGCCCAAAACAATTTTAATGTCATGTTGCGGAATTTTGCTCAGGACAGTTTCGAGCTGGTCGTAGAAAGCGTCTTTGATTTGATCAGGCTTCTCCTCGGTGGGGGCATGAATGTTCACAAATGTGATGTTAAAGTGACGTCCATGAAACCTGAGTGTACAAATCCGATTACTGACAGGCATGAAGTCAGTCACAAATTGACGGCATCGATTGCTAATCAAGAAACCAACGCCCAATTCATGTTTATCCATGTTATTGCTATGACAGAGAGTTAGTCCGAAGCGACTATAATCGGTGATGTCATTGCCGATTAGTCTTGTTTCCTGTAGCGCTACGAGGTCGAGTTTATACGTAGATGCTTGTTCGAAGAGTTGATGGAGGCTCTCCGGGCGGTTTAGGCTGAGTACGTTCCATGTTCCAAATTTAAAATCGTTGTCCTTATATCGTGTCCGAGGTCGTTGTTGTGAATCCAAAAATATCCGAGGCTCATGTTGAGGTTTCGTAACAAAAAATGTTTACAGGTTGGCCTGTTAACCCAACGCCAACCTTCTGTAGAAGGACCACAGCCCTGACACTTTAGCCTACTCCTTTAACAGAGTAGTTTCAAGTGGCCGCCACGAAGAGGCAGTGTGAGCACTTGCTGAAGTTGCATGCAGTTACGGCACATGAAGGGAGTCTTGTGTTTATCCCCCTGCATACACAGCAGCCTGACCACCACCATAATTTCTATTATGTTTATAAACTTGATAAATTCTATAAATTTTATGAATTTTACTTTACGAATTAAATCAATTCTATACATTATATAAACTCAACAAATTCTATAAATTTTATAAATTCTTTAAATTTTATAGATTCTATGGATTTTTTAATAAATTCAATAATTTCTATAAATTTTATAAATTTAATAATAGATTTAATGGATAAAGTTTTAAAATACAGTAAGTTCTTTAAATTTCACAAATCTCATAAATTCTTTAGTTCTTATATGTCCAATAAATTCTATAAATTTTATAAGTTCTACAAAGTCTGGAAATATTATAAATTTTAATATGTTTTTAAAACCTATAAATTCTATAAATATTGAAGATTTTATAAATTCCATCAATTCTATAAATTAAACATACTCTACAAATTGTACAAATTTTATAATTTCTTAAATTTTATAGATTCAATGAGTTCTTTAAATTGTTCAAGTCTTTCAGTTCTATAAATTTTACAAACTCAAATTTGACTTATTTTAAAAATTCAGTAAATCCTATAAATTATACTAATTCGGAAAAACAAGCAAATTTGTCATAGTAGAAACATTAAAATGAACTAACAAAATTAAATTTTTTTATTATGATAATTTTGAACGTTTTGCTGTCACAAAATTAATTAAAAGGCTAATCACTAATTTTCTTAGCGATAAATCAATAAAATGATTTTAAGGAATTTTGTGGATACAAGTTTGCATCGTCACAATATGATCAAATCATATATTTTTTGTTGAAACAGCGTGCCCGCAATGAGCATTCTAGACCAAGGGACAATATTACTAAATTTACCAATTAAATCATGGCCGTCCGAGATTGAATTCCTTTCATTAAATTTATAACTGGAATTGGACGACGAGAAAGTTTCTGAATTTTTTTTTTTTTATTTATTTATTCACTATAAAATTGTCTAAATAGTCTAAAAGACTGTGCCAGACAATTTATAACATACACTTACAATTAATTCTTTATATAACGTCCGTACAACTAAAATTTATATAATAAAAATAAACAAAAATACAAAAAGATAATTATAAGAATTGTCAATTCAAATTTGTTTCGTTCATAAAATTTTATTGCATTTAATTATATTTCCTTTGTATAACCAAGACAACTTAACCCATGATCCGATTCTTGTGCTAACTAGGCATACAATTGAACCTCTACTAGATCTCTCTTATTAGTCGTTCAACCATTTTGTGATCAGGTGCTCCTTCAGAAGACATTTATATTTCCGGATGTTTAACTTAACTCTAATAGCATGTGGAAGCGATTAAATAGAACGGGGCCCAAATAAAATGGATTATTTTGGGAGCGGGACGTACTTACGGTAGTTAAATAAAATGTTTTACCAATATTACTTCTTGTATCATAGGAATATATTTCAGATGTGGTTCTAGGCCTTAAATTACATTTCGTAAGAGCCATCTGTGCCTTTTTTATAAATACTAATAATTGAAATTTTCCTAGAATCTCTAAAGAAGTGTTTTGAGGGAATACAGAGATTTAGTCGATGTTAGTATTGGGAGGCATTTAATAGTTTTTATGATCCTGTTTTGCAAAACCCTGAGACTTTCCATGGAATTTTTTGATGCAGTGGTCCAGAGCGAGCTCATATAACTTAATCAGAGTTAATATAAGCGTTAAAGATTAGCCAGGCTGTTCTTTCATCAATGTGACTTCTTATTCTTTTTAGTGCAAATGCATAAGGCCATATCGATTTTTTGACTTTCTGTACATGTTCCTTCCATTTCAGGTTTTGATCAATGACAAGTCCCAAATAAGTTGCAGTTGCAACTTGCAATATTTTATTATCATTTACTTCTAAGTAACAGGGAAAATGTGCAGGAAATTTTTTATTCTGAAAAATTATATACATAATTAGTTTTTGTTTTATTCATGCACATTTTATTAGCACTCGACTTTAGTAATATCGTTTGCCATTTGATCAAGAAGGGTTTGTGCATCTGAAGCTTTATAAACTAAAACTGAGTCAGCCGCATACATAAAAAGTTTTCCAAATAAGTCAATATTGAACATGTCATTAATGAAAAAGTTAAAGAAAATTGGGCCAAGACTAGATCCTTGCGGTACACCAGATATCATTGTCAACGGTTCGCTTTTAATGCCATTTACAACGGTGTATTGGACTCGGCTAGTGAAGTAAGACACTAGAAGGGAGATAGCGGCTAAGGAAGGGTTTAACTTCGAAATTTTCGAAAGTAAGATTTTATGTGGCACTGTGTCGAAAGCTTTTTTAAGATCTATGGAGAGCATCGATACATAATCCCTGCCCTTCAGTCCCAATAAGATTTCATTGAGAACAGAAAAGGCCGCTGATTGTGTACAAGATGCCTCGACAAATCCAAATTGGTTGGGATGTATAATTTTATTGCACATAAAATATTCGTGTAGCCTAATTACAATTTTTTTTTTTTTTTTTTTTTTTTTCGCTGGCGCTACATCCCATGGTGGAGGGATTTGGCCGCTTCATTTTGAAGTTTCGTAATCAGTTTTACAACAGATAATGAGTGTTTAGTTCATTGATCCTTACATTAAACCAGCCGTGATTTTTTCATCACCCGCCGGGAATCGAACCCGGGACCTCCGGAGCTTAAAGCAAGTATGCTAACAACTTTCTCAAATATTTTTGAGAAAACATTCAAAATAGAGATTGGGCGATAGTTAGATGGAACCATTTTACTGCCCGCCTTGAAGACAGGGTGAACTATTGAAATCTTGAGACAGTCCGGAAAGTGGCCATCATTTATGGCATTATTCATCGATCTAACGACAATGGGGATAAGATAAAGCTGACATTTTCCAACAAATTTCGCTGAAATTGCATCATATCCTGAAGCAGCAGTTTGATTAAGATTTTTTATTATTGTGGAAACTTCAGAACAATCAGTAACCGATAATTTAAGTTTAGGGAGCCTATCATATTTTAAATAACTGGAAAAATGAGACATTGTATTATGCCTATTTGTTCCTTCAGTTATGTTTCCAACGTTTATAAAGAAGTGAGTAAAAGTATTAACAATGTCGTATGAATCATGCTTGACTTCCGCCATGTCGTTAGTCACTGCAATGATTGGATTACCAGTGTTGTCATCTTTGTTGAATATCTTTTTTTAGAACTATCCAAGTCGCTTTGGAATTACCTATAGACTGTTGGAGTGCACCAAGATTATACGCTGACATAAGTTTTCTTTTAGTATAAACTACTTGGTTTCGAAAATATTTGAATCTTTCTTTAAAGTAATTGTTACTAGGATATTTGTTTTGCAGATGGTAAAATACATTTCTTATCTTTATAATATATACAGATTCTTCAGTTACCCAGGTTAATTCATCACTTAATGGTTTAAAAGTGTTTATACAAGAATCAACATTACAAATATAGGAATTCTACCATAGTCGGTGACCCTAAACTGACGAGATTTCCGTTTATAGCCACAATTTTATTATCGGATTTATCTATCAGAATAATTCGATGATCGAAATGAGGGGAATCAATTAGGCTAACGCTAAATTTTAACTGGATTAGGTCAGTGATGACATGATCAAGTATTGAAGGCGTAGATGAAAATCGCGTGTAAAACTCAGGGCTCATGTTGTTAAGTATCACGTATCCACTATTAGACACCACCGATTTCATCCATGTCACCCCATATTCACTAGCGTTAAATAAATTAATATTAACGTCTCCCAATACCATTGACTTGGGATATTTCAGTAAGACATCCTCAAGGGTGAGGAAGAAAACATTATTGGGACAGTTTTCGGTGCGATATATGGCAATAACTTTGCTATGACAAAGTGGTAAATCAATCACAATAAAGCTAGTACCATGCAAATTAAATTGTTCTTCCTCTATTGCAACAATAGAGCCAACAACATAAATTGTAATGCTCCACCCCTATTTGCATCCCTACAACAAAAAAAGATTCATACCCGGGTATTGTAAAAAACGGTACTTCGTTACTGTAAATCCATATCTCTGTAATCACAATAATGTGAGGTTGCACATTCAGTGTTTTTAGAAAGTTACCAATATTTTCAAAGTTTTTGCGGAGAAATCTAGCATTTATCAATACATACCTCAAGCAACCATCGGTATAAGTTGGTTCGGAATTTAGATAGTGGTTAAGTGCTAAATTATTATAAATTTCAGCTTCGGTAATATTATCAATTTGTTCCATGTTATCTATTATTGAATGAAACAAATTTGAGTTAACAAAATCCAAATGAATCTAAAAGAAGCAAAAAGAAAAACCAAGATTAATTCAGAAAGAGGGAAAATGTGTATGTTATAAAGACAATATAATAATAAAAATAACTCAATACAAATATTCGTGTAGTCGTAGACGTCTTGCCGAGGTGAAGTTGTAACTTAGTGGGCTTCAGGAAAGGGTGGCAATTGTGATAAGCAGTATACTACCCTGAAAATGCTATCCTTCTTGTCTTGAATGTTGACTTGGCCATAATACCAATATTTAAATAGAATACCTGATCGCTGTAATTTCCTAGATGCAGACAATAAAGCAGCAAAATGTTTTCGCAACCGATGATTAATAATTAATTTTTTATTGGGTGGACGAGCTGGATATAATTGATGCAAAAAAATCGGCCCGTTTTTTATTAAGTGATCCATAGATAAACAGCTGCGTACTTGTATGTGATTGTCCTCCATTACTCCTCAAGTTAACTCTGTGGAAGTAGTTATCCACATCATCTAACCTAAATTTAAGCAAAGTACCTAGGTTCTTTATAAACTGCTCATAGTCAATAGCATCCGTATATGTAGAGTTCGGTGGAACTCTCTACACAATTATATCATTTTTGAGCGACTGTTGTAGAACAAACCCATTTTGATACTCTAAAACATCAATCCGCCGCTGAGACTGGGCCACTTTACTGGTGAGTGATACAATATCACGTGTGTTACCGTTCACATCATCCTTAATAACATCCATTTTCACATTGATATCGTTGATTTTCGATTGAAGCTCCTGGCTGGGTAACTCAGTTCTCTGAATTATATCCGTATTTGAAGTGCAAATAGCTTGGATTATATCCTTTAGGGTCGGGGCCTCAAGCGACTTCAATGACGTTAAACTCAAGGTTTCAGTAACAGCATTATTTTTCCTATTTCTTGTGGTGACGGTTGATGTTGATCCCATTTTCACAGATGCACTGTTAGTATAGATTTAACTCACTTATGTTTGATTTGTGTTATTAATATTATTATAGATTTAATCAAGTTTTATACACAATCCACTGTAAATTAAACTCCACCGTCAAATATTGTATGTTGCATTTATCGCAAACACGACTTTATTTCTGTTGCATGTGATGATATGATAATAGTTTTAATCCTTATTTGTCCTTTTAATTTGTTTGTTTGAGTCCGAAACCAGGATATATTATGTATATGTACGTATTTGGCAGGTGTATTTTAGAGACGGATAAAATTAAATATGTAAATTACATATGGTAATTATTAGGGAAGAGCATTTATTGTTTCGTAATCCGTTTATTTAGTGTCATATCATGGTGAACGTAAATGAGAAATACTCTAAAAGTTCCAAAAGTAGCCACTTCTCTATTTTGTTCCTTGTCAGTCTCTGAAATATTACGTAAACATAACATACTGTTTTCTTAAAATTGAAGAAAAGTCTTCTTTTTAGCATGACTTTGAATTTTCAAATTATTAGATTATTTTATGCTTTAAACTAACAACCTCTATAGAGATTAACCAACGTTTTTCCTTCCCTTGAATAGTGACTGCTGTTTTTATTACAAGAAAGACTACAACTAATTACATATAATTATGTTGAAATTACCTAAATTAGTGTGAAAAATGGAAATTCATTAATTCAGGAATTAGTGTTTCCAATTCCGGAATAATCCAAACCAAAATATGGCCCGGTATTCCGGAATACCGGAATTCCGAATTCCGGAATTGCATGCCCTAGTTATTTAGCAAAGTATATTACTATCATGATTTTCCATTTATTCGATCATTTTGATAATATTTGAAAATTTATCATCATACGAGTAGACCAACCCTAAATTATAGAATAACACGTACAGATTTGCAAAGCCTAAAGTATTTTCTTTCTATCCCATAATGGTTTCTATACGAGCCAATCTCTAAGATTTGTGTTATATAGCAAAGTGTAGAATCATGAATTTTCATATATTCGATCAGTTTGGTAATATTTGAAAATTTGTCATTAGGGCCCAACCCTAAATTATGGAATAACACGTACAGATTTGAAAAGCCTAAAGTGTCCTCTTTCTGTGCTTTGTAGTATCTGTGCGAGCCAATCTCTGAGATTCATATTATTTAGCATATGGTAGAATCTTGTTTCTCATATATTAATTTTTTCTTAAATTATACTGTCCAGAAAATGTACACTTGCATAAAATGTGTTAAAAATATATTTTTACCCTTCACACGTTTTTTACACAAAATATGTATCTTATTTTAAGCAATTTCTCGTTAAACAATCCACAATCGGTATAACGATCCGCAATATGGACGTTCAACTTAGTTGTTTATAACTTTAAGCTTTTATAAAACTCATATTACCCACCCGCATTTTGATCAAAATACCAATGTTTAAAAAATCCAAGTATCATCATTTTCGATACCCTATTTGTGATGATACGATATGTAAGTATAGAAATTAAGCGACACATGATAAAAACGTTTCATCTCATAAAGTTATTTATTCCACGTAGGTATATATTGTCTTAAGTTAAAATTTAAGATATCACACATCTTTTTGTTTTTATAAATATAAATATATTAGATATTTTAATATGCTTTTATCGTATTTTATCAAATCTATATGATATAATAAAATGTAAATACGAGTAGAAATAGATAAAGATATAAATACATAAATTATTTATTTCGATGAAATTTCGTTGTCCTAAGGCACATAAGCCTATACCGATTTTATATTACAAAATTGATTAAATGATAATAATTATTAGATAATTTATATTTTAAAATAAAATTTTATTATTTAATGGCATAATTGAGTACCTATGTCTAATACAATATTCAATAGATGCTATAAGTAATTTGTTGTTGTTTTCTTGTTGTTTTTGTTTTTGTTCTGGTGACCCCAGATGATATTCCAAATTCCGGTTCTAATTTGAAAAACAATTCATTAATTAATACAATGTAATTAATTAAACCTATAAATCGATATAATTTGTCTTATTTAACCATTTTTTATATATTTTGTTATACCTCTCTCTATGTATGTATGAGTGTGTGTGTATACTTATGTATATGCGAGCCGAATGAGCAGTGGTGGGTTTAAAAAAAATAAATTTGTCATTGTCTTTATAGAGGAATTTATGCTGTTTCCTCTTTTCAAACGGTATAAATATAAATTTATCAAAGAGATTTTTTCTAAATATTTTTGAAGAGTAAAGCTTGGGTAAAAAAATAGCAAAATTTAACTATGTACTTTAAATTCCATAATGGTTAGTGAAATGGTTGTTCGTTATGTAAAACATATTTTTGTGGTTAAAAATGAATTTACATTTTTCAACTAAGTTGCAATGTATTATATAGCATATACAGACATATATTATATATATTTAAATAAAGACCGAACCGGAGAGCTTTTTTCATACATATTTTGTTGAAATGTAAAAAAAAAATAAATGTTGGCACAGTGACAAATAGACGGAGGAAAAATTGTACCGGGTTTTCTTTTCTACATAAATTTATTGAGTTTTTTATTCCATAAACATATAACGATGTGCAGAGTAATCCTAAAAATAGTAAAGTTCAATGCCTTTTTACCGGAAACACAGTAAACAATAACAGGATTTAAACTATAAACAATTTATTTTTATTTCTTATTTGAGATTTATGTACTCGAATTTTATTGGCACCAACACAAAAAATACCAAACAAATAATGATGAAATGAATAAATTAAATATTATTAAATAAAGTATTTTATTAGGTTTTAACTTCAGATTTCATTTTTTTGTTTTTTTATTCGATTCTGATTAGCACAGACATGTTTATCTTTAACGCTAATAAAAATTTGCTTAATCTGACGATTTAGGCGAGATGAGCTCTTTTTTTATGATCGCGATTAGGTTTATGGAAATCTCAAGTAGATTTTTTTTTTGTTTTTGTTTTTGATAGTGTGAATATGAATTATATATATGTTAATTTTTTTTTTTTGGTGTCAACACAACTTGAACTTTCATTCAAATGAAAAATAAATACCGAAAGTACAACAAATTTATATTTTGATACGCTAATGTTATCTCACAGATCTAATTTAAAAAGATGCCTTATAAATTAGCGACCAAAAATTGACCAAAACTAATTTTTATAAATATTCATTAGTATTTATAATTTGGATTGGATTTTTTTTTTTTTGTGTACCCTAACCAAATATAAATAAAAGCCACAAACACACAAAACTAAATAAATTAATAATCTATTTAATCAAAATTAATTAGTACTATCGATTTTGGAATGTGTTAAATATTTAAATTTTAACAAAATTCTTCTCGAGGTCGTTGTTGTATTTATATACGTATAATATGGTAATGGTGTAAGAACTGGTTCGAAATTGTCGGACGCAAACACAAAACTTATGAATCAACCTAAGTAGTTATAGTTTTTTATTTCTCATTTAAATTTTTATAAGTTATGTAAATATGTACAACTGTTTATTCTTATTTTGTAGTGTTTTGTTCAGATTATCTATTGATTAAAGTACATGACTCATAACTACTATTCTCTAAATAATTCATAATTAACACGACACATTCTTATTTTCTCGTACCCCTCATAAAATTATCATTTTCTTCGAATTGATCAATAATCATAAATAATCGAGCGTGCCCATTATAACTTTGATCCTACAAATACAAATAATAATAAAATAAAACCCTAGACCCTGTATATGGCCCACCTATATAAAATACGATTTTATTTCGATACACACACACTTACTAAATATTTTTGATATCAAAACTATTTTTGATGACTAATAAAAATATATAAACCTGGCCCAGCTTCACCTTTTTTGGTCACGTTACCAAAAAAAAAAAAAAAAATCATTTATTATTTAATATACTCGAAAATGAAAAATGTTTCAAATTTCTGATCAGTCGTCAATAATCCATAACAAAAATAAAAATATATCCCAAAACTTGTAAATATGTATGTTCGACCGAAAGGTGAAAGGTACTAAATCTAAAGGTAAACAAACAACAACTACTTTTATTATTAAAGGGTGTTGTCAACACCCTTAGTGAATTTTTCCGTTTTTACTCAAACTAACTTATTTAAGCTCGACAACTTTTTTTTTGGTTTTAATTGTTTGTGTGTGTGTGTGGGTTTATTTTTAATCCAAAATATATAAAAATCGGAAAAAGCACAAAATCACTAATGAAAATCTTATTGATATTTATTTTTGTACTTATATACTATTTGTTACACGCAATCACCAAATTCAGACACACATATTCACAATGACAACAAGGACAGTAATTTTTATATTGATTTTGGAACTCAAATTGTGTTTGGTACACATGATAATCAATTTAATTGTGTTGAGGGTGTTTCTATTTTGCCGCACGCACTGGACATTTATTTTTGTTGCAGAGTGAATATATTGCTTTTCACAGTCGCACAGATTTCAATGATCTGAAAAATATCTACTACTGACTGCTATAAGAAGTGTGCAATTTGTAGTAAATGTTATCATTCAAGAGTTCGTTGGTTAGATATACGATGGAATGAGCTATGTAAAGTGAGTTCATCAAACAATTGGAATTGTATGACAGTGCATTAATTATTAAATGTTAAATCAACTTCTTCAACGTTAGAAAAAATTTGATGGTTGTTTCTATTCGTGAACTTTTAACTGAGAACAAGAAACTGAGCAGCTGCGCTGGATAAACAATTAAGTTATATGAAAGTAGAAATTAGCTCGCTGAAATATGTGCGCCTCCCTAATGATGTGATACTTACCGGCTTACCTAACTTAACTGACGAGATTCTTGAAAACAAAATTATGCAATTAGGGATATTATGCAAGTTTTATTGAAGAGAAAACATATTCTGGCTGATGAAAAATGAAAAGCCAACAAAAAATTCGGATGGCTTTTATACTGCCACAGTACTAAAACTATCAATATTTTCTGTTAAATAAGCCATTGTGAATGTTAGCCACGATAGCTTAGCGGATTTTGCAATTATGTGCTAGAGTATTCAGTATAAGTGCCATGCGAATTAAAACGCTTGAATCAATTGTATTATACTTTATTGATGTTAATTACTTGTTAGTTCGTATTTATTAATTTTTGGTATTTTTATCTTGATGTTCTGCTATTAATTATGAATTATTACACAGGCACACAAAAAAAAATCGTGACCCAGAGGGGAGACTCCACCATTTCTACTTTCTTGAGGTCGCTGAAACCGAATATTATCATAAAAAATGAATCCAATTGCTCATTTTCCCGTTACCACCCCCTTGGGGTCGACATTCCAATTTCCATGCAAGATTGGGATGGATGTACATTTCGATGTTTGTTGGGTCGCTGGAACCGAATATGACAACAAAAAGTAAATTTGACCCCTCTATCACCTCCTAGCATCCCCTTACTACCCTTACTACCGCATGAAAATTGAAATTTTAACCCCTTTCTGGGGGTAGTAACGGGGATGCTAGGGGTGACGGAAGAGTCAAATTTACTTTTAGTTGTCATTTTCGGTTCTCGCGCCCCAAAAAATATAGAAACACACATCTATCTCAATTTTGCATGAAAATTGAAATGTCAACCCCTTTGTGGAGGTAGTAAAGGGTCGTTAGGGGTGATGGAAGGGTCGAATTTATTTTTTGTTATCATTTTCGGTTTTAGCTTGCCAAGAAACGTAGGAATGCACGTCCATTCTAACTTTGCATGAAAATTGAAATGTCCACCCCCAGGGAGGTGATAACGTGAAAATGAGCAATTGGATTCATGTTTTATGGTCATATTCGGTTTCAGCGACCTCGGAAACCTAGGAATAGTTGGTCTCCCCTCTGGATCACGACTTTTTTTTTGTGTGCCTGTGTTATTGTTGAGAAGATGGCCACTGTAATTTAGATGAACACGATGTTGTTTTGTTGGCGGTCGACCAGAGAAGAAGGATACTAAATACACGTCGTGTAGTTTGACGTTTTATAATTTTCGTGTTGCCGACGATTAGGAATTTTGTTGATTCGACGTGCTCACCACCAGACGCCATGCCGGTCGCGTGTTCAGTGGCCTAAAGTATTAAATTGTTTAGTTGTTGATGTTGTCTCTTGTCTGGGATCGGCAGTAGACACAATTTTACTAGCCGTTTCGTGAGTGTGATGCCCTGAAATTTAAGCGTGACTGTGCGAATGGGACCATCAGTACCCAGAGGAATAGCAGTGATTCGGCTCACTGACCATTTAGCTGGCGGAAAAAGTTCATATTTGATGAAAACCAGTTAACCGACTGTGAAGTTAACGTTCGTGCTGGTACATTTGTTGTATTTGCTGATATCGATTTAGACGATTCTGGAAGTGAGAGTTGTGCAGTCTTTGGGATCATCCGACATGGGACACAATGACCTCGAATAGCGGCAAGCTTCTATCTGGCACATTAGTGTTATCATCTCTTCGAAAGTGAGTAATGTATTTCCGATGGTTCTTCGAAAATGGTGTTTGCCAAACTTCACCCCTGCCTCCCATAAGCTTCCGAAGTGTGGTGAAGCGGGCGGATTGAAACACCAAATCGTGTTGTCTTGAGCCAACATTGCGCCAACCTCAGGATTCACAATCCTTGTGCTGAGATGATGAAGAGACCTTAGTTAACGGTTGGATCCGATGAAGTTGGTGCCACCTTGCCTCTTCGAACGGTAGATCGAAGCGATACACGCATCTACGGTGAAATCAGACACCATCTCCAGATGAAGCGCTTTTGTTGATAGGCACACGAATAGACATACGTACCCGTTCGTTGATCTTACGCCGCGGCCTCTGCTTTGTTTGATCGAGATCGGGCCCGCGTAATCCAGTCCACTATGTAGAAAAGATCTCGATGGGGTGACGCTTGGTGCTTTAAGGTTGGCCATTAGTTGCCACGCAATCGCAAACATGCGCGCGGACCAGCTTCTTGACATTGATGATCCAAAACCGACTTCGAAGATGTGCCAGCATTAATTGTTGACCACACTAAATTAACTGGTTTTCAGTAGGATTATCTAATGCTTGCTTTGATACGGCAAGAATGAATGATTTAATCGTCCACCGGGGTTGAGTGAACGAAGCATACTTTTGTTCAACAGGTTTTCTCCTGATTGGCATCGTGTGATTTCGTCAGCGAAGTCGGTTCCTTGCGCAAATTGGACCCAAAAATGGAAAAACCGATTCATCTCAGGCACCGTGATGAAACTGGGTTTGCGATCGGCTTCGATAGTACGAAATTGTTGAACGAAACGTCTACAATAGTCTGTGACTCGAAGTAATTTTCCGAGAGTGGTTTAGCGATTCAGAAGTTGATAGATCCCATCGGTGCTTGATGCTTCATTTGACTGCGTGACGACCAAGGAAGTGATTCTGCATTCTTCCAATGGGATGGAGCAATCATTGATTTTGTGTGTTGGCCAAGGGTTCGAGTGTTTCGACAGCCATTCAGGATCTCGCGTGTATGTCGTTGAGATTGAGTGACTGGGCGATCTTGTACATGAGGTTTGCCAGTAACATAGTGGCGCATAGTTCCATGCGCGGTAGGCTAACGGTTTTCAGTGGGGCGATCCATCTGCTGACGTGGTGCGAGCATATAGGACCGCAGCATATGCTTTCATTGTTGCGTCGCTGAAATCGTGTATCTGAAAATTGTTGCGACATGTTTGATAATCTTTCCAACGAGTGATTATGATTGTTTCCAAGAATCCCAGAATCTTCCGATATGTTGACCATCTTTCAACAACTGATTTTGGTACGGCCTCGTCCCACGATAATCCGAGTATCCATAACTCTTGACAGAGTTTTTTGCGATGACGACACTAGGGGATAACCAGCCGAGCGTGTCGAAGATCCTTGAAGCCTACGAGAGGATGATTCGTTTGGTTGGCACAGGCAATTCTGGAAAGTCTTCGATTTTTAATGCTTGCGAAGGTGCCCAATGTATCTCAATCGCCTTGACCGATTCTTCCCACTTCAACTCCCGCAATGGCCGATGTTCGTTGTATTCTGATGACACTTGATCGAGTAGAGTTTGGCAATTTGACGACCATTTTCGGAGCTCAAAGCCGCCACGTTGGAGTAATGCCACCATCTCCTGCTGGATTTCAATCAATTCCTTGACTTCGTTTGTGCCCATTATCAAGTCTTCTATAAAGAAATCGACAAGAGCGACCTTCGCAGCGATAGAAAATTGCTTGGATCGTCCTGTGCCAAGGCCAACTGGTTGAGTGTGCGTTTAGCCAAATACGGAGCACGTTCAGGCGTTGTTCTCCAAACAATCCGTTGATAATCTTGGGGCTCAAGGATCACCAAAATCTGTCGATACATCTGTCGGATGTCTGCGATGAATACGAATTGGTGTTGTCGAAATGGAGTGAGAGCGTGAAAGACCACACGTAATTTTGGCTTTGACCTTGAAACCTGCATCACGCCATGGGTGTGGAAGGTAGCACCTTTGATTTGTAGGCTCTTTATCGTCAACTGGTACTGCGTCCGTGTGATGCTGCCCGATATAGACTTGCTTGAAGTCTCGGTATTCGATGCGTTGATGCGGATTCGTCGAAAATGGGTATTCCATATGCTTCAGTCTCACGATTGCGCCTTCTCGAGATGTTCCAAGTGGCAATGGCTGATCAACGAATGGGAGTGGCACGATATATCTTCCTTCCTTGTTTCTGGAGTGCATCGATCGTTTCTGGAAGGCACTTTCACCTTTCATATTGACTTTCATCTGTCGTGAGTTCTCGGGCTGCTGGCACATTTTCAATCTCCCAAAATGACTTCAAAGTGTTGTCAACGTTGTTATAATTCTCGATGATTGCAGTCGCACTTAAGGAGTGTGTGATTGTGCTTCGATCGAACCTCCCAAACAAGATGTGCACCAGTTTGGTTTCTTGTGCGAATGGGGAACCATTGAGAAATTGTATACATCCATCCATATGAAGCATTCCGAGAACATCTGCCCCAAGCAACACGTCGATTTTGTAAGGACGGTTGAAATGAAGATCGGCCAATTGTAGCTCGTCTGGATGTTTCCACTGTTGTGATAGAAATCGAGAATCTTGAATCAACACGTGATTTAAGAACGAATTTGACGATCGATTGTAATTTGGCTGCTTCCTTGGCACCGATTCCATTAATTGAGATTGAAGCTGGTTTCCGTTTCACTTGTGACCCGGAATCAAGCATTGCTCGAATACATCTGCGAGTAATACATCTGTCAGCGGCGATGCGGTGTGATTCGAACCAGCATCATTCGAATGCTCGGCATTTGGCGAGTTCTCACTCGGTGTTTTATTCATGTTGGTGACCTGAGGTCGAGATAACCGATCCTATATGTGTAGTAAGGTGTACTATCTGTGGTTGCAGACTTGACAGAAACTTGAACGACGATAATAGAATTGACAAAGGACGAACGTCCGAAACCGGTCTTCTGACCGGTATGCACTGTGTTCCTCGATACAGAATGGACAGCTCAGCGAACTAGTTGAAATCGAAGTAGCGACGAGCGAATGAGACGGTTGCGATGAAGATTCACGCTTCGAGCTCTGGCTTGATGACGATGGTTGAGTTGTTGATGGTGAACGAGTTGTTGTTGGCTCGTTTCTCCGGCGTATTAACGACGATGTGAAATCGTTTCTATTGATTGCCATTGAGTCTCCAAGAAACAGATACGCTCTTGATATGTGGGGTACTGTGCTCGAGTTAGTGTAAATTCCCATTGACGGTTAGTTTCTGGATCGACTTTGTCGACGATGATGTTGACGAGAATGATATCCCAGGTGACTACTGGTTTTCAATAGGGTAGCAGCTTCGCCAATTAGATTTGCCTTCAGGTAATGGAGCTTCTACGAATTTGTGAATCTTGAATTCTTGTCGATCAAATCATTGAACAGAGTTTCGAATTCCGTCTAATTTTGCCATCGAAGACAGAAACCTGGATGTGTGGTAATTGAATCTCGTTTGATTGATGTGTGAGCCCTCCATATGTACAATTATTAAATGTAGAAAAATTCAAGATTAATTCTATGTTTAAAGCTTTTATTTAACTTGCCTCGTCGTATGTTTGTGGCTGTCAAATTTTGTAATCTATTTTGATTCAATTCCCAATAACTTAAGAGTATAGTTGGGTTATCATTTTAAAGGATTTGAGGAGAACTTGCCTGACCTATACACATTTTTGATAACCCAAATAAATGTGAATACGTGCTGAGGACTGAGTGGCTTGAGAGTGGCTAGATATAAAATGTTTCTAACGTAGAGGGTCGGGACCTTTACAAAGCCTTTGCTCACTCACACTGACCTCTGAATGGTTATTTGTCGGTTAACAAAATTGTTTCTAAAATCATTAAAAATTATCTGCGCAATCGAAAGATTTTGGTAATATGTACTACCAAATCCACCAGCGAGAGCATCCACCAATTTATACGAACTTCACGCTGGGATTTCACAAGGCAATTTGCTAGGTGGGCTATTATATCTGCAAGATCACTTATGTTATACAAAATAGAAAAATCGCTAACTAAATTGAGATTTAAAGTAGTAATGAGCGTATAATGAGCAAACTTACCTTTCCGCCTATGACGCTATATATTATCATTCTACCAAAATACCAAAACTATAACTAAATGGTTCAGACTTTAACATTTTGTATACCTCATTTAGCTGTCTCCTCGCTCCGATAAAATTAGTGCCATTGTCGCTGAATATTTCATTTGGCACTCCTCTTCTGGATGAAAATCGTTTTATTGCTGCAATAAATGCATCGCTGGTGAGATCTGTTACCGCTTCCAAATGAATGGCCTTTGTAACCATGCATACAAATACAGCAATATAGCCTTTAGAAATTTTTGCCCCTCGTCCCTTTTTGGTAGCTATGGCTATTGGCCCAGCATAGTCTACCCCACATTTACTAAACGGCCTAGCTGGTGTTGTTCTGACTGCCGGTAAACTTCCCATTAGTTGTTTTGCAGTTGTAGCTCTTTGTACTCTCTACTTTCCATTTTATTGGGTGATCCGATAATCATGCCAGGACTATCGCTGAATCGGTCCATGCATATATTTTTTTCGTTGATGGCATCGTACCTTTAACTGCAACCAATAATTTCGCTAACAGATAAGCTCCACATAACTCCAATCTGGGAAGACTAACTTGCTTTATTGGAGCCACTTTAGTTTTTGAAGTTACTAAAGCAACTTGAATTGACCCCCTTTCGTCTATAGATCGACAGTATACTACTGCAGAATAAGCTCGTTCGCTTGCGTCTGAGAAACCATGTAGCTCTGTTTCGCTGCTGGGTACATGTCTCTGGATGCTTAACCTTTGAAATTCGCTGAATTCATCTTTTAATTGGTTCCATATCCTCGCAATATCTTCTGGCAATTCATCATCCCAATTCAGTTTTCGCAACCACAGCGTTTGGAATAACATTTTTGCGATTATCGTAGAAGGTGATACCCAATGTTCTTCCCAATGAAATTAATGTTCTTTTAGTTAATACTGAAGGTTCAGATAGTTTGACGTCGAATGAGAATGCCTCTTTTGAGGAATCCCATTGAATCCCTAGAATGTTTGTATTTGCTTCAGCTTCTTCAATTTTCAGAACAGCTTCATGTGTGTTCGTTACATCTGCTAAATCATTTGCATTCGAAATCCACTTTCTTAAACTGAATTTTGACTTTTCTAACACCATTTGAATTTCCCGTTTAAGTCGTTCGGCCTTTTCAATTGAATCTGCTCCTGTAAGTAGATCGTCAACATAAAAATCGTTTCTAATTACCTCAGCTATATCTGGGAATTGGTTTTCCATATCAAACGCAGCTTGATGAAGCGCTCTTATGGCTATAGGAAGGGTGATCTGGCTAATCCAAATGTCACTGTGGTAAGCACAAAATGTTTCAATGCTTCACTATCTTTTTCGCGCCGTACGATTCTTTGATACTTTTGGTCCTCTTCTGCAACCATCACATGTCTATACATCTTCTCGATATCCGCAGCTAGAGCGATTTTGTGGTATCGAAATCTGATCAACGTCGACCAAATTGGTGGTTGTATTGTAGGCCCAACAAGCATGTTATCATTTGTAGACAACCCATTACTGGACTTGCAAGACCCATCGAATACTTCACGAATCTTCGTTGTTTTGCTGGATTCCTTCACGACGCAATGATGTGGTAGATAAAAACATGTTCCGTTGTCGACATATTTTTCTTCATCATGTATCTCACGCATATGCCCGAGCTCTTCGTATTCTCGCATTACTCGGACGTATTCACATTTTAGGGTTTGATTGGCGTTCAATTTCCGTTCCAAGTTGTAAAAACGTCTTTCCGCAATACGAAAAGAGTTTCCTAATTTAGGTGTTGTTTCTCTGAATGGGATTTTAACAATGTATCTACCCTCTTTATCGCGTCTAAAATTAGATTTGAAATGAGTTTCGCATTTTCTTTCCGTTTCTGTGAATGGCTCGCAGTTTGGAATTTCTTCCAATTCCCAAAATTTTCGCAGCATTTCATTATTGTCGACATTCACATGAAAATTGTAGCTCAGGAAATTTGTTTGTGCAAGATTTACAGCATTACATTTTAAGTCGCCGCCTAACACCCATCCAAACATAGTATTTTGTGCCACAAGTGTTGTGTCACATTTTTCAATGCGACCTTCTCGTAATACATTGAACAATTTGTCAGCTCCAATCATGACGTCAATGTGGTTAGGTTTATTATAATCGGGATCTGCAAGCTTCAAGTTGTTTATGTTGCCATATCCTTTTATGTAGAAGTATTAGCTTGTCAATTGAGTAGGCAATTTGTTTAAAATCGAAACTTCAATTTCTATTTGTTGCCGATCATAGCATGATGATAAATTGATTGAAGTTTTACCCTTTGTATGTGTTATATCAGATGTCAAGCTCTTTATAGAAATATTCGCATTTTTCCTTGGAAGCTGCAAACGTTGCATACATCTTTCTGAAATGAAAGACGCTTGTGCCCCTGAGTCCAACAATATTCTGCAATTCTGGTAGTTCCCCGAATGGTCGCGAATTTTAACAACGGCTGTTGGAAGTAATGCCTGAAAATTGTTTGATAGTGAAGTATTTGCATTGATTTTACTATCTTCGTTTGTCGCGGTTGTCGTAGTTTGATAGTTTTCAGTGAGCTCCATGGTTGAACTAGATGCCGCTTCATTGCCAGTTGTCGTAGTTTCCGTTTCGGTTTTGTGTAATGTTGTGTGGTGTTTTGCTGTGCATTTGGCACATCTAAAACCAGACTTACATACCGCGGCTTGGTGATTAGGTTTCAAACAATTGAAACATAATTTTTGTTCTGCAATGAATCCTCGTCTATCTGTTACGTCCAATTCAAGAAACTTCTCGCAGATGTGTAAATCATGATCGGAATTGCGTTTACGGCAGTTTGGAGTCTTGGGTGTAACATGCATTAGCCTTACGTTTTGTGCTTGCGGTTTTGCAGTTTGAGTTTGGCTAGGCCGCTTCACTTCACAATCACCCAAAGCATTGCCACGTTTCTTTAGAAAACGTTTGAACAGCTCCAGCGTTGGAAAATCTTCGTCACATATTTCGAGTGCCCAAGCTTGTTTGGATGCTGAATCTAGTTTGTTAACCAAAATTGAAATTAACCACGGGTCTCTGGTTTCAGCTGGTGGCCCTACTACTTTTAGACCTCTCAAAACTTCTTCCATTATATCGGACATATGATGTAATGCAGTAGATGATGGTTGTACTATGCTGGATTGTTCCGTAATTCGTTTTAACAAATTAGCTACCACATATCGCTTATTATCATAACGTTCCTTTATTATGGCCCAAGCTTCTTCATAATTCGCATCCGTGATTTCAATGTGCCTCACTAAAGCAGCCGCATCACCATTTAACAAACCTTTCAAATATTGGAGCTTGTGAGCTCCGCTTATGTTTGGTTTTTTTCCTACCGAAGCCTGAAATAAGTCCCTAAATGAAGGAAACTCGGAATAAATTCCTGAAAATATGGGAATATTCATACGTGGTAATCGAATTTCGTCTTCACCAGTCCGTTTGATGCCCTTTGCTTCTTCTAAGAAGCTCTTTTGGTTAACGAGTAGATCTTGCATTGTATAATCTCCGTTTTGCTCACTCATTTCACCCTGAAATTTAAGCAGCTTGGTTTTCAGCAAGAAGTAATTGTCTTCTATTCCATCCATGACCTTGCTGTTTTCAACATCGAATTTAATTCTGCCTTCCAATGACTTGAATTCGGACCATTCTTCTTCCAATAATTGAATATTAATGCGAATATTATCAATATTTTCCTCGGCGGTAAATTTGGCAACGAATGTTTCAATATGCCCAATTCGCTTCGCAATACTGTTGAGACATCGAGCATCCGCCATTGTTGTAAATTCAATTATACCAGGGTTGGGTACGAAATCTCTCATTACAAATTTTTTTTTACAAAATCTCTACTACAAAAATTCTTAATTACAAAATCTCCTAATTACAAAATCTCTATTTCAAAATCTCCTAATTACAAAATCTCGCATAAAATTTTCCCCGTAAATATATGAAATCGCGCGATTTCATATATTTACGGGGACAATTTTATGCGAGATTTTGTAATTAGGAGAAAAACCTTAACTAAATTTTAACTGAACTTAGCTCGAACGAAATCTTAACCCTCCATTTAATTCCACACCGGCGAACTCAATCCCAAAATCAACTTGATACCAAATTAACATGCGTATGAACTCAGCTAAAATCAACTCAATCTAACCTCCCACTAAATCCTAAACTCGACCTCAAATTAAACTCTAAAACCGAACCACTCACTCAAATCCAACTCAACTTCAACTCAAACTCTATTCAACTCATAACTCAATCCCAATTTAACCTTCAACTAAACCGAAACTCAACGTTCATCTCAAACCCTAAATAAACACATCTAATCTAAACCGCAACTCTCGACTCAACCCCCAATAAATCCCCAAGTGTACCCCATCGATCCACCCGAACTCAACACTCTACTCGACAAATTTACCCTCTGTCCGAAAAATTAAATACGTACATGATCTCAACTCAGGACAAGTCAAGCTAACTTAAGACTCAAATCTCAATCGAACCCCCAAATAAAGCTCAAAACATCTCACTTAATCCCTTGTCCGAACAAATACGTGCGTAAGTGAACTCAACTCAGGCTAATTTCCAACTCAACCTACAACTTTCCAAAAATAAATCCGTAACTGAAAGAACAGCAAACCAGAAATGAAACCCAATTCAATTCCAATTCAACACTCAACTCAATCACAAATTCACTCCCTAAACTAACACGGTCTGAAAACCGCTTGTATCTATGAACTCAACTAAATCCTAACTGAACGTTTAACCGACTCTCAACTCAACATCAACTTAACCCCAAACTCAACGTTCAACCCATTCCTAAAAAATAACACCAATTACTATTCTAGTTTCCAAACAAAGATGGCAACTATTATACCATTATAACATTGTCATTATACCATTACCATTATACATTACAATTATACCATTATACTTATATCTTTATACCATTATATCATTTACTATTAAACATCATTAAAAATTCATTAAAAAAAATTTTGTGCGAAATGGCGGAAATCAAGTCAAACATACAAACAATTTCCCAAGATACTAATAGAAATTTTGACTTAATATCAGAACAAATGAAATCCATTACAATGGTTTTCGATCGAATTGAGGTAGTTGAAAAATCTCAAAATATTTTAATGAATAGGATGACGGCGTTAGAAGCACGACTCGATGATGCAGAACAGCAAAAACGTGAAAATTCAGTTATCGTGCATGGCCTTCAGAATCAATCTGAGCCATTACACAATACAATATAAAATTTTTTGAAGGAAAGTTTCAACGTTAGTGCATTTGAGGGACATATTACTAATTGCATTAAGCTTAATCCGGACAACAGTGTATCACCTATATTAATAAAATTCAGCAGCAGGAATGTAAAAAATCAGCTATTTAACTTGAGGTCTAAGAATGGAAACAAAATGAAAACAATAAACAACGGCCGTAACGTTTTTATCAATGAGGATTTTACCATTTTCCGGCGGAGCTTATTAAATGAAGCGAAACTTAAAAACTATAAATACCTGTGGACACGTAACGGAAATATTATGTTAAGGAAGGACAATGGTGATCCGGTTGTTTTTATAAAATCAAAAGATGATATACATAAAATTGTTTAATGTCTGACTTTAATTTAAGTAACATTCCAATGATTTTAAGAAACAACCGATCATCCAATAGTTCTTCGCAAAATAAGATTTTTTTTAACTCAAATAGGCTTTCTAACAGTTCGTTTTTTATAGATTCTAAATGTATTATAATGCAAAATATCAGATCGCTTCGCGCAAATTTTGATAGTTTTATCACGTATGTTGAAAGTTTCGAAAAAGCACCTCTACTATGTTTCCTAACTGAAATTTGGATCAACAAAAATGAGTTAGGCAATTATAACATTAATAATTATTCTTTGCATGCTAATTGCAATGATGCTCATAGATCTGCCGGTGTAGCTGTATATGTCCATAAAAGTGTTATATTAAATAATACCATCAATTATAGTCTTAAAATAGCTGATTGCATACAGGTAAACATTTCTGTCAATAATCAAACATTTTAATTTCTTTGTGTATATAGGTTTCAATTTGTGAAACAAATAAATGTGTTCATTGAAGAATTTAAGCCACTACTAATGTCCTTCACGGAAAAAAAAATTTTCGTGCTTGGTGATTTCAATATTAACATTTTGTTAAAGAACAGCACAATTTATGAATATTTGATGTTAATGTCATCCGTTGGATTGGCTTCTTTAATTAACTCACCTACTAGAATTACTAGTAAACATGCCACTTGCATAGATCACATTTTTCATAGACATAACCCTATGGCAAATTTTACAGTTCATGCTAGCAATAGAAAAATGATGTGTGATCATAATTTAATTTCTTTGGAAATTAAGTTTAACCAAAATAGTAATTTACAACTAATTAATAACAATAATATGAGATATTATAACGACATAATCTATCTTGTGAGAAAAACTAAAAATGAATCTTGGGCATCTGTTTACAATAAGAAATGTCCTGTAGTTCCCTACGATAGTTTTATGTCTGTTTTAAATGAATACCTCCTTCAAAGTCAGAAATCACTCAACAAACCAAAGAAAAAACTCAAACCTTGGATGAACAATTCATTACTTAGTTTTTTAGAAAAGAAAAAGAAAATTGGTAAAATGCTTACGAAACACCCAGGCAATAAATCGTTACATAAATATTTCGAAAAATTATCATCGAAATGGTGTGTTATGGTGAAACTAGCAAAAGTTAATTATTACAAGTTTAATTTTGATTTGTACAGCGGAAACACGAAAGCCCAATGGAGATTTGTAGATTTATTGCTCAATAAACCAGATAACAAAACAGATATAAAAGGAATCTACGATTCCTCTAAGAATATCCTCACAACGGATCTAGATATTTGTAACGAATTTAATAAATTTTTTCTGGAAATTCCGCACCGTTTGTCTTCAGAAATCTCTTCTAGCCCTAATTCTGTTGACAATAATATGTTCCTGAATACAAATTGTACTACAAATAGCAGTTTTTATTTTTTCCCTACAAACAGAAATGAAGTATTGAGTTGTATTCTTGATTTGAAAAACAAACATTCGATTGGGGATGATGGATTAAGTACTTTTGTTATTAAGAGAATAGGTTTATATGTTTGTGATGTTTTAACCCACATTTTTAACCTAAGCTCCTTTCATGGTGTATTTCCTGAAAAATTAAAATCTGCCGTAACAATCCCGCTTCACAAAAAGGGGCCCATGATTGATCCTAACAACTATCGTCCAATAACATTACTGCCAATCATTTCCAAAGTTCTTGAGAAAATTGTGAAAAAACGTATAATGTGTTTCCTTGGAAAAATAAATTTTTTAAACTCGAACCAATTCGGTTTCATTAAAGGGCGGTCCACTGAACATGCTCTTGTTAAGTTCAATAAGTTTGTTTGTAGTAACATAAGTAATCATAAAAAGGTAGCTTCGTTATTCATTGACATCACCAAAGCGTTTGATACCGTGAAACTTGAGAATATTGGTTTCAGAGGTACTTCACTGCAGTGGTTCAAGAGTTACTTAGAAAACAGAACCCAGAAAGTTAAATTTAATGAATCGTTTAGTTCTGTAGGTACGATTGACATTGGTGTTCCGCAAGGCTCAGTTCTCGGCCCAATTTTATTCTTAATCTATATAAACTCTATTTTTTCAAGTGGACTTTCTGGTGAATTGATTGCTTTTGCTGATGATACTGCCATTTTGTACACGGGTGATACAAATTTGGACATTGAACATTCAATTGCAAGTGATTTAAAATGTTTACGTAAATGGTTTGACAATCATTGTATGATGCTTAGTTCCAAAACTAAACTGATGTTTTTCGGCAAACATGATTATACTCCTGTACATGATATTATTCATCATGAAGAAAGTTGTTCCATGCATGGATGCTCTATAATCAAAAATGCGTCAAAATCGAAACGGTTACGAATTTTAAGTACTTAGGCTTGAACATCAGCAGTGATGGCACTTGGAAAATTCATATTCAAAAAATGTATAATAATTTGTTAAACTCAATCAGAAAATTTTACTTGTTGCGTAGTTATTGTCCAACTGAAATACTAAAGACGTATTATTGTGCAATGATTGATTCGCAATTTCAGTATGGTATTGTATTTTGGGGTGGTACGTATTTTACAAGCTTAAACAATATAATAATAGCACAAAAACATTGTTTAAGATTAATACATTACAAATCCCGCATGTCTCCGTCATTTCCTTTGTTCTGCAAATCAAATATATTACAGCTCAGAAATCTTTATATATCCAAAGTCCTGAAAATGTTCTTTAATAGAAGTGGTAATTTCGATTTGAAAGTAAATGTTTATAATTTAAGAAATCAAAATTCCTGTATGACGCCAAAGATCAAATCGGAAATGTCTCGTAGAAATCTTATTCATATGGCGCCTTTTCTTTATAATAAAATTCCTGCATAATATGTGTTTGAAAAGTTTTGATAATATTAAAGATACTATGAAAGCAATTAAATCATGGCTTCTTAATTTAAAGAATGCAGAAGATTTTTTAAGGGGTACTCTTTGAAGCCGGTTTAAATAAAATAGAACTATTTAAGATGACTGACCACTCTATTTGATATTTTGTATTATTGCAACTGCATAATTTATTTGTTTTGTGATTTGTTAACTAATAGTAATAAGTAATACGAAAAACAATTATGTAATTACTAATACTAGCATGACATTATTAAATTATCAATGTAAACTTTTATTTGGCACCCACCAAATTTTATTCTCATATTATAATTATCTAAAAGTTGATCCGATATTTTGAGATGTTACTCATTCAGGATCAACTTATTTATTTTTTTTGATATATTTTATTGTATTTTGTAATGTATCTGTTTTTTATCTCGTACAAATAAAATAACTTTTAAAAAAAAAAAAAAAAAATTATACCATTACACCTTTATACTATTATACCATTATAACATTGTCATTATACCATTACCATTATACATTACAATTATACCATTACACTTATATCTTTATACCATTATATTATATACTATTATACCATTACACCTGGATAAAAATTAAAGCCATTCACGTTATACCTGCAACGAAAACCATAATTAGAATTAATTTTAATTATTTACCTTACGTTCACTGCTGTGCAATTCTGCTACAAGATTTTTCCTCGTATAACCGGCTTCATAACCTAAAAATAATACAAAATTATGTAGCAGAATTTCCCTTGTAGAATATTAAAATACTTATCTTATAATTAGGTGAATAATTGTAAACCTGAAATGGTTAAAAAGTTTAGAATTAGCATAATTTTCACATCTAAATTATTAATATTTCTTACCAATTGTTTGTTTACATTTTTCCATTTGACAGCCAAAAGAAAACAAACAGCATAGTATATTTCAATGATGACTATCCCTTTTTGTTACGTAGCGGCCATCATGTGTAAATCATGTAAACTAATTTAAATATGTACTAACATCTAGCGTTAGTTACGAAAAGCTAAAAATTGTAATTATTAACTTTTTATAATTATGTCACTCTCTTGCGCTAACCATTGACGGATAAACATCATTTTTGTGTTCCAACAATTAAAAATTATTTTGTATAATAAAAATGTATAATAAATTAATGTGAGCAGTACATTAATAAAATAAATTAAAATTGTTAAAACTGATATCAAAAAGGGCTGAAGTGTTTTCATCGTTATTGTGTGCTAATTTAACGTGTGCATCGTCATTTTTGCGCTTCATTGGAGTATTTCACATTGCGGTGAATTTTGCTATACGAATCGACAGTGGCTGAGTTAATTTTTTGTTTAACACCTTTATACTGTTATTCCATTATACCATTGTCATTATGCCATTACCATTATACTATTGCAATTAAACCTTTGTTCTATTATACTACCATTATACTATTATACCATTATACCATTACTGTCCACATCGCGCGTGTTTAAATATCGTTCATACATAAACACTCGGTAACAAATACGTCAAATCACATTTTTTTGGTACTCATGTTTAAATTTTAAGATTTTTATGTTTCGAATGTGTAGCACTAGTTAAACAAAACATTTATGGAAAATAATTTTGTTGTTGTTGCTTTTTAAGATACAGAGTGTCAAATATTGCTATATAAAAAAAGTAATTATCAGAAAAATCAGGACAGCACCTTGTTTCGTTTTCTTGCAAAATATGTTTTAACATAAAAAAACTTGTGGATTGTCATACTTAAACGTATTTTGCAAGAAAACGAAACGAGATGGTGCGTTGATCTTTTAGTATGTCTAATAGAATTAAATAATGAACAAGATAAAATAATAAAAAAATTAACACAAATAAGTGATGGTACCAGTTGGTTTCTATAATTTTTTTATAATCCTATTCACCTATCTTTAATATGAGCCCAATTTTCTAATTTTCGGTTAATTAATTTTTTTTCAATAGCAATAAATGCAACACCAAGTGCATGAAACAGTTAAATATTTGACACCCTGTATCTTACAAACCAACAACAACAAAAAACATCCTCCATAAATTGTTTGTTTTACTAAATGCTACACATACAAAAGATAAAAATAATAAAATTCAAACTTGGCTTCAGGTCCCATATAAAGGATATGCGACATATATGTATGTATATAAATTTCACAACTGTTCATTAAACCCTACTCCATCCTAAACTAACACCCTAATCGTCCAACTCAATATTCAAACCAACATACATAAAAAATTGGTAAATATTTATAAAACCATGTGATTTTAGGTCAATTAGTATGGCAGGTACCCCATCTTCTTGACGTACAGGTTCCAAAAGCTTTTCAGTCTCCGCCTTAACAATAGAAACAAATTGGCGAAAACAAATCCAAATCGGGCAAGCCGTTCTCGAGATATCATGGGTACAGACATCCAGACTTCCAGACGGACGGACATTTTTTGTTGTTGTTGTTTTTTCGGACTCAGAGCATTTCAAAAGTCGAGAAAAGTGGTTTTGAACCAACCAAAGTTTGCTCCTTTTTGACAGGATTTCAATACATTGGTCTTTTTAGACCGAAGTAATTCAAAATTTATGGAAAAATAGAGAAATTGTCGACATAAGGAAAATTGAATAGGATCTAGCATTGGAACGGCTTACCGCTACTTAGGGCTTTAATTTAAACTGGTCGATGTATGTGTCAACGAGCGTATAATGGTAGCTGTAACTCATGAGTTTAATGTCTGAATGAGTAATAGCCATTACTACAAAGGAGTTGAATACGAAACTTTTTCTAATGCTGTAAGTATTTTTATATTTCTCTGTTTTATCGTATTGGGATAGATCAACTAGTGAGTAATGAAAATAATCGTTAGTAATTAATCACCTCGACAGTAATAAATTCATCGTGAATTTTACATACTTAATAAACTTATTACTCTTAAAAAAATGATATTAACATTTTATGGTTTGTTCGTTAATTCGTTGGTGTAGTTTGTATGTAGTTTATAGAAAGCTTTTATGTATGGAGTTGTTGTTGTTATTTTGCTTTTTAGGATATTTAGTAAAAACTTCACAATCGAAATGAAAAATATTTTCAGCTATTTGAATAATAGGAACAATCTTCTAGATACTCGTAACAAATGATGCCTCGGAAAAAGACCCAAAATAAAGGCAAATTAATCAGAACTTCAAATAAAGCTGTTCACTTTCAAGGTTGTTTACGAAATAAGACTGTTCCAGTCAGAAGATGATGATAATGATGATATATAAAAATGGTATGCCTACGATGAAACAAGTCCCATAGTTGTGAAGCATAATCAATCAAAGTTTTCCAACAACAATTTATGTAAACGATTAATAATACGTCTGCCCCCATCTCAAAAAAATCTTATCTCGACCACGTTTTCTCCAAAATTCATTAGTTTTTCGCTTGGTCAAAATACTGAATTTAAAAATTCTTCCAAAAGCAGTTAACCGAAAAAATAAAAAAATAATAAAAAATGTAATTTATTGATTACGGAATAACATGTTATCCTCTCCATATAAATTATAATATTATTACAACTGTTTCGTGTAAAAAATGAAACACACTATACACGCCTTCGACCAAACACAAAAAAAAAAGAAAATACGGTAGATATTTCTTTTGATGAACATGCTTATTACAAGCACACAAACTACATTTTAACTTTTCGTTTTTGGGTTTTGTTTTAAAAAATAAACGGTTTTGAAAACCACATTATAAATCACACACACCCACCAACGCCATGTATACACATCATAACGTATCGAGTCTTGAAAATTCATCAAATTAATTACGATTTTAACTCGAAAAGTTTCTAAGAAATTATGTTTCGATATAATACACCACCAAATGTACCTTTATATTTCCTTTGTGAAGAAATTTAATTAATTTATGTGCGGTACGATTTAGTCGCATTGGAATGATAAAATTTCAATATAAAGATTGTTCAGATTTTGGGCACCCTCAAAAAATTAAAGTGAAATCAATTTTTGTCTTTTTGGTAAAATATAAACGGGAGGGAAAAAAATTACATTAAGTATGCAGGGATGATTTAAAATATCACCCTTATCATCTTTTTCTACGAAATAAAAGTCATCTTCCCTAGGTGTACTTACATATTAAATCAATACAAATGCAATGGACACGTGTCTTTCATGAACCTTTTTCTTTGTCTGTTTGTTGTATTTTTTTTTTTTTTTAAAAGCGTGCGCGGCTTTTTTCTTGGGATAATGGTAATAAAAAATTATATAAATGCTAATTAAAATTTATGGTGTTCCGCCGCCACAGTCATATAAACTGTCGGATTAATTGATTTGATTTTAATGATTTCATATCAATTTTGATTGCTTACATAACGATTGGATTGGTTCTATAATTTTTATTTTGTATATAAAGACATACACAAAATATTATTTAAGTCAATTGAAATGTTAATTAAGTTGTTAAATTATCCACTTACTCGGGTATATATTATTATGGTTGATTGAATATTGTATAAACATTTTTTTTTTTTTGTTTAATTTTTGGTTTCGGTTAAGCAAAAAAAAATTTTAATTGAAGGTGAATTTTTTTGTATAGCCTTGTGGTGAGAAACCCGCAAATCGATTAAATTCATAAATACGCGTTTGAGACAGCCACCAACCAATATATCAAACATTACTAAGTATAATATATACAGTAAACAACTTGAGCCAAAACCACTTTTGTGTAATTGACATTTTGCTCTCCATTAAGCTTTCTTCGAACATGTTTCCATTCATTTTACGTTTATTTTGTGAATTGTTGCTGCGCTGTATTATCATCAGCTTGATTGACAATCAATAAAATGAAAACGAAACAAAACAAAGTACCATACATTCCTGAAAAAAAAAACTAAACGAAAGCTTTTATAAGAGCTTTTTAGATTGATGCATCAATCAAACTGTGCGATATGATTTACATTAACTGTTTTTCATGTGTTATATTTTTGTATATCGTTTTGGGTACAACTTAGTGTTCCAAATACACTTTAATCAAGTGTGAATGATGATTTAATTTTATATTTATCTAATGAACGATGCCGCTTCTCTGATCTGATAACAATTAACCACAACAAGAAACAGATCTACAAAACACATTTGAATTAGACAAAAAAAAAAGAATGATTAGGCTTACGTAGGTGTAATGAGGAGATAACAATAATTCATTATGCCTCTTCTCTAAATACGGATGAATACATTTAAATTAATTTATACATTTTGATTATAATTATGAGATTTCAAAATGAATTTCTAGCGAGATAAATTAATATTTTAATGTATTCACAAAATTGCGCTGTAGGATATCTGTCTACATGGAAAAGATAATACCAACCAAACCAAAAAAAAACACTTTAGGTCTTGTGGCCGAAGTATATACTTCATACCAAAAACCTCGAAGCTGTTTCTTGATATATGTGTACGCTAATTAAATGGATATGAAATCAAAACAAATAATATGATACTTTTCAATTATGCCCACGCTGATTTCGGAGCTCGATTTTAATAAACATACAGGTGCAATTAATTATGTCCAAATATATAAATTTATACATTTTATACAGTTGACCGTATACAATACTAATTCTTTCATCTTAATCTAATAAATAAACAAATCAATATTTTTAAATTTTTAATTAATTAAAATCATAACTGCTTGTTATTTCTATTTATGACTCTGCATATGTATAAACATGTGTATGTTTCGTATACTAGTATGTTTAACCTTAGTACACCAACAAATTTATTATACATATCATGAGTTGTTCACTGAACTGAAATAAAGAAAAGTTTTCTTCTTCAATTCTTCCGATAATCCCTTTTTGTTGAAAAGTTTATTCTTAAAAAAAAAAAAATTGATTCATTAAAATGTTAAAAAACATTGTTTTAATTAAAGAAATTAAATACTTATAAGTACATATATGTACTATATTTCTTGCAGCAACGAGATTATAAATTGTTTGTGCTTTTCAATTGTTTTTGTTTTCGCTATCACATGCTATTATTTAATTTTAAAGTTTAGTTATGTTATTATGAAGATAAATGATAAATTAATACACTCTACGGTACCTACAGGGTATGAAAAACTTTGGAAGTATACAAGGAAGCAGCATTAGGCAATCCGGCAGCCGCGTATCGTAATTTGCATCGTACCATGAACAAAGTAAAATGACCCAAGAAGTAATCTTCTAATTAAACACAAAATATAACTACTACTTATGTAATAACTAGGGTCTGGAATTTTAGGTTCTGCAAAATATCCTAAAATATGCAACTAAAATAAGAATATATTTGAATAAACTCCAAAAATATGTGGCCAACATTTAATAAAATGTCAATTTATTTATCAATAATATCACAAAATTTGCGTTTTAAATTTTCAAATTTAAAATTTTGGCAGTTTGGTCTTACACAATGTTTACCCATCGAGAAACTTTGTACTATATCTACAGCGTACCTTGAATATACTAGAAAGATAAGTTTATCTGAATAGATTCTTTCGGTTTTTTATAGACAAAATATATTAACAATAATAGCATTCACAACATTTTTCGACTTGTTAATCAGAAAAAATGAAGAGGCCAATCATATCTACCAAAAAAAGTAGAAATATCAAAATACCCCCGTACTTTAACTCGAGAGTCAATACAAAGTGTATCGACTCTAAAAAATGAAAACTTTTCCTTGAATTTTTTCTGTTGTAGTTTGGAGGGTTTGAGGTTTTCCTTGAGTTTTGATTTAGTGAATATAATTCGCTAAGTCATTACGTTCTTGCCTCATACTTAATGTAAGAAGTTAGAATTGTATTTTTGTAGTTTAGTCGTAACTATCTGATGACGATGAGTAGATCGAATTGCATCACAAGGTCGTTGTAAAATATTTTTAATGGCTCGAACCACTTCTAATCCGGTATCTTTTGCTAAAACATTCTCTAAGTTGCTCATAATTATTTTCCCAAGTGGTCCGTCGACGTTTATGATTAAAGTAGTCGAAAAAGCTGTCAAAGTAATTTGTTCCGCTAATGATCTTTTTTAAGATTGCAGTCTTTCAATCTTGTCTACCAAATTGCTATAATTGATAGTAATAAACGCCTAATAATTTTTAAATTCGATTTAGTCATATACTCCTTAGCTATTCTAGTATTAATCGATTCTTCTTCATTTAATATATTGATCATGGTTACCAATTTTTCCAAATTTTTATTGTAATATTTTGCAGTATTCACGCAACTTCCTCGTCGAAATATAATAGACTGCGGTATCAGTTCCAAATCAGATTCTGTATTAAAATAGTGGAATGGTTGTTTTTTTTTTAAATTCAGCCACATTTAAAAGAAAGTTTCTTTTGGAGATGTTTTGATCGATATCTAAAATACCTAAAATCACATTGGTAATATACCTACCCGTGCTATTAGTCGTTTTGTCAATAATCAATAGTCGTTTTATCCATACGTATTTGTTTTATACTATGAGTTTCATTTCTTTAATTTGAATAACATACAATTGCCTGACGTATTTCTTCCTAATTGTAGACTCGTTTGGAACGGTTTCAGTAGTGTATTTATCTAGAAAAGACACTAAATGACGATTTCCACGTTATCTTAATGAGGCATGTCAGAACAGCTACAAATGCAAGACATAAATCTTGTATGAATTTTAGAGAGCTAGGCACCAATATTAATTATGAAAGAAGCAGATGAATCATTTTATCTGCGCGGCGTTTTGCAAGTTCACGGTGTTTCGCACTATTTGAGTATTGATACAGCTGTGATTTTTGTTGAACAATCACAGCGTTAATGTAATAGTAAATCGATCTGTTTTAAATATATGCTGATGTTTACTCTAGAGACCTGCACGGGCCAAAATATTTCATTTGTACCGGAACCAACCCGAAGTACAAACGGCCCGACCCGACTCGAGCCCGATCTGTTATTTTTTATTACTATCCGTATCAATAACCAGACCCGAGTCAGATTGTTTATTTGACATTATTACCCGAACCCGGCCCGACCCGAACTGAATTTTATTTCCAATCCCATTCCCCACCCTTATGTACTTGTACGATCAGCTGTTGAACCAAATATACGCTTTATTCAAACATTTGGCAACTGCGCATAATATGCAGTCATTAAACAAGACAGTCGATAAAACTACTTTATAGCTGAATTCGTTAATTTGATATTTTAATTTGTCGAATTATTGAAAACACATATAGTTTTTCACCTCACATTAGTAAGAAGCACCAAGTGCTCAAAAGTTTAGTCGGCTTTTGTTGATAGTTGTATATTATTTGATTGAATGAGTAATCCATGAAAGTATATGAGTAGTTTTAGGTAGCTTGCGTAAATGATAGGAACAAAAAGTTTATTACACTTATTAGTTTATTACATCAAAATCTTTTGTAAGGTAAATTTATTGAAATATCTATCTGAAAATAGATGTCGTACCAGGTCAAAAATCTTCCAGATTTGATTGAAAACGCATTTTTTACGAATTAAAAAATTGTAAATGGATTAATGTAATCAAAGTTTAAAAAATATGTATAAAATTTCAAAATATTTGAAAATATGTGAAAACATGTATTTAAGCCAAAATATGCAAAAATATGTTTTTACCTGAATCCGGACCCTAGTAATAACTCTTTGACCGTGGTGAAAACCTTCACTCACTTATTTTAATTATAGTAAATTTGTTTTTAAAAGTTATTGGATGGTCGACAATAGGCGAAATGAACGAGAAATTACTCTACTTAACAACTGAGCCATCAACGCAACCTCAACTTAACGCCCGGCTCAATCTTCATACCAACACGATCCGAGAAATTACACGGTTACATAAACTCAACTCCCTACTCGATATTAGGGATGGGCCGTACCATTGATTTTGCGGTTCGGCCGAATACCGAATCAAAGTTATAAAATTTTTCCGAATCACCGACGTTCGGCCGAATCTTCCCTTTTTCTCGAATCTTGTTGCACAATGTGATTACTTATTAATATATCTGAACTTAAAAGCAAAAGTCGCCTAAGTGTCTTTAAGTCATTTTTATGAATTTCGCATAAATAATTAAATTTACCCACAATTTAGATTGCATCAAATTTTGGTGAAAATCGCTTAAAAAATAAAAAAGTTATGAGGTAATACATACTAATGCTCCCAATGTTTTCCCATTTAATTTTAAAACTTTAACCTTCATTTTCTCAAAATTACTAAAATGGAGATAAGGGGCTTTTGCTTTTCAGTACAGATATTATTAATTTGTACCATTTTCTACCATAGAAAAGTCTGACAAAAATTAAAATACAATTTGATGTTAATATGCAATTTTAAGTTTATGCAAATTGTGATGCAAGAAAATTAGTTTTTCGCAGTTTATCGGAAGTAACTTGTTTTTTTAGATTCGTTAAAATTACCGACTTCCGAAACAACTCTTTCACTATACAAATATGTACGTAACTGGCGCCGAAAAAAATTGTTTTACCATTTCACTAAAGATAGGCAAATTAGTTTTGCAAGCTGCTCCACTGCCTTCCAGGCAAATTTCGAATTATTTTATGTTTTTATTAGAGCTGTGTTTGACCAACTGACACATACAAATATGTAAGTAAACCAACCATATTTACCCCGTAAGTGAAAAAAATGTTTAAGTTTTTTCTACAAATTTTCCATATAAATAGTATTAATATAAAATATTTTCTGTTGTATGCAAGCAAATCTTTTACCAGAAATTACTAAAATGATTCGGTATTCGGCCGAATCGTGTCGGAAATGCAGAATTTTACCGAATCTCAAAAAACCCTGCCGATCGGCCGAATATTCGGCAGAACGGAATATTCGGCCCATCCCTACTCGATATCAACTTAATCCGAAACTCAACGTCCAACTCAATCCTCAAATCATTGCGACTTGAAAATCTACGTTCGTACATGCACTGAACTTAAAAGAACTCAAGCTAACTACCAATTAAACCCTCAACACAAATAAATTCCCAATTCAAATCCACCTCAACCCCAACTCAACCCGAAAAATGGAACCCAGCTTAACCGTAAACTAAACGCCCAACTCAATCCCCAAACCAGCATAAATAATAAACAATCTGGTATACCCAGTAGATGATGTCACGTGTTGTCATTGAAATTTGATTGATATGCCTCCAAAAGCGGCTTTTTTGATTGATACGTACCATCATACCATCTTAACCCTTTCGAACGCCATTTAAAATTAATTTACTTCAAAAAATAAAATGCAGTTGAATAATTTTCACTTCAGTTTTTTTCAAAATTGAATAAAGTTCAGAATCAAACTTCATTAATTTTTAGAAATTTATAAGATTTCCGTTAATTTTCGTGTATACATATCTAACTAAATTATTTATTACAACGAAGATGTAAAAGCCCAATGTTAGAAATTCACGATTGTTTTAATTTCTAAAATAATACTCAGGTAATAAATAAATTTTACTTTCAGTGGGTGCTTCTGTTGTACTTCGACAGTTTTTATTTAAGTAACCACAAAACTGGTAAGCGGTTACTAACCGAAATATAAGTGCAATAAAACATCTGCTATACTGTAGTTTGGTAAAAAAAAACAATAAAATCTGGATTTCTCAACATGGGAAATGAGAGCGTATCAGAATCTTAGATTTCAAGAAAGTAAGATTCGTCAAAAAGTAAGATTTTGAGAATTAAGATTTCGATACGCTCCAGAAAAAAATTCTGCTAACCGATGAAAAATTCCAATAGGTGAAGGAAAATTTAAGTAAATTATGTAAAGATAATTCTACTAATTGGAGGAAAATTCTGTTAGTTGAAGGTTTAAAGGAAAATCAGTAAACAAAACAATAATTAAACAAAAATTACGCCTTCAGAATTTTTCTAATACTTATCATTTTTATCCCATTTTATGAATTAAGTTTTACTACGGTTTCTGTTATAGCCTGGTATAATATTCACGGTACGAACAAAAATATACCTTACTCCACAAACTAGAAACACATTTTAACTTTCAAGTAATAAATAAATTAAAATATTTCACACATTTTCAAGATTTGAATTTTTTAATGTTATGTTTTAAAAATATTGTTGAAATTTTCATGCTCTTCCGAAAATTCCGGATTCTAAAATTAAGGCTCAAATCAAAAAAATCAATTGCTTAATAAATTTTCTAAAAATTCTGATGGTTAAAAAACTTAAAACGGCTATTTAGGGCTCTATACTGTTTTTATTTTTTAAATAACCTTGAGCTTTCGGAATCACTTCGAGTCTATTTTCAAATGCGTTTTAAAAAATGTGCAAAACAATTTGTCTTTTTATAAACGCAAAGCAAAAACAAAACCAAAAAAAATTGAAACTTTTCCGTAGAAACCAAAATTCCTGTGTCTAGACTGGAAATAGTAGATTGTTCTACAAGTAAAGAAAAGTTATAGTTTTCCAGCGAGTGTAATTGTTTAATTCACGAGCGAGCGAGTGGATTAACAATTTTACGAGCATGGAAAACCACTTTTCTTACGTGTAAAACATGCTATTTTTTTGTGTATTTGATGACAAATTAGGTAAACATAAAGAAAACAAGTCAACAATTCAAAAATCATTTGGAAAAAAGCGTTTCTATGAAGAAAAGTGTTTATAGTGAAGAAATGTGTTGCTAAGGAGAAAAGTAGCTGTTTACTGTTTTTAGCCAAGAAATGATACTCTTTGCCATTAAGTACACGAAAAAATATAATTTTCCTTGAAATTTCAAAAAAATTAAATATTTTAACACGTTGAAGCTGAATTTACAATAGTTTGTTGTATAATATTTCACTAATATCGATATCCTAAGGAAAGTGTATAAACCCATGATTCAATAAGGGTTAGCTCGAAATATGTTAACAAATGACCACCTTTTTTTTTGACAAATAAAAAAACGAAAAGTAAAAAAAGAATAACTTACATATTTATCGGAATTGCATGACGTCACGAACACGTGGTTTGAAAAACGGGCTAACCTTGGATTTATTGAATCATGGTATAAACCAATGCTTCAAGATGTTTAAAGCAAACGAAAAGTAAAAACAATTGCATCACTTGATGTGTTGTTTTTGTTCGTTTTTAGTAGCCTCCTTTTTATTGTATTCAGTTGTTTTTTTGTATCAAACGTGAATAACATTTTCCAATAGATCATGTTTTCCGAAAGAGGCAGCACGATTGTTGAAAAAGTACAGAGAGTTTTCCGAAAGAGGCAGCACGGTAAAAAATGAAGTACAGAGCGTTTGCCACTACATGTCACTACACATTAAAAAAAATATATCTGACGTTTTTCAAATGGGGATAGTCAAAATCAATTTAATTATCACGTCTTAATAATAATCACTTTTATTACACGAAAATATTTTTGTTTATGTTTACAAAATTCATACATAAAAATATCATACAATTTTTGACAGCAAATATTTAGTGACACCTAGTGGCATTATGTGAAAGTTGCTTCTGGTTCTGGAGTTTTCCGAAAGATGGTAGCTCTTGCGGTTGTTGAAAATTTTACATTTAAACATGATCTATATAATTATATTATGGAACGAAAATAAAAACAAAACACACGACAAAATAAAGAAAACCGAAAGATACACCAAAACCAACAAAAATATTTATACAAGCCGTGCCAAGCAAACACTTAAGCTATAAAAATTGTACCCTATGGCTTAGTATTAGTAATGTATAAAATAAATCAGAAAATATATATACACAAAACTAACACAAATGCCTAAAATATTGTTTACAATATTTTACGTGTATTTTACGTTTATAGAGTACAATTTCTGTGAGAGGATCGGTGTAAAGAGCGAATGGCACGGCTTGTATAAACATTTTTGTTGGTTTTGGATACACCCATTTACACTAATATTAATACAAATATTATAAGGAAAAAACTTATTTTGTAATTTCTAAGCTGCTAGAAGAGCTAAACTAGTTTCAAACAATTTTGTCTCTATTTATAAACGACAGTGAAGACGTTACTCGATCGTAGCGGCGAAATATGCGGTGGTATTATCTTAAAGTTCGCCGTTATATAACTTATCAAAATTTTTGTCAAATATTTTAAATTGTTTTGTGGGGAACAATTTTTCATCTGTAAAAAACGCGGAAGATTTTAGAAATAAAATTAAAAATGTTATTCTGCCTTCAAATTGTATATTGGTATCGTTACAGCAATGTCATGCTCACTGGTCGTTAAATTATTAAATGATTTGACAATAGCGAAATCAAAGCTAGTTTTTTTTGTTTTTGGAGCTTGTAGCGGTTGAATTTGAGTTTATTGAGGTATTTGAGGTAATTTTTGAATTTCTAGTTGACTTTGACCGCAATTTTCGGTTAATTTGATTTTTGGATGAATTTCTTGTTTACGTGCCGAAAACTTTGGAACTACATACTTCTTTAGAAATTACATTGTTTCGCCAATTTAATTCGCGCACGAATCAGCGGCCGACTTTTAGTGGCATCTTACCGAATTCTTGGGTAAATTCTTGGGTGGACATTTTTGGTAGTGTTTACTAACATCTTTAGCAATATTATGCGGTTGCAACCACTTTTGTTGCCCATATGTGGGTAGTATTTAGGTATTCCACCAAGTCAATCCGGTTAAATGCATCCAGAATCGAATGTATTTCTGCGTAAGAAAAATCGGTTCGCCATTTTTTTAGGGTTGTTCAACATATCGGCGATATTCTCGAAGCCAGTTTCCTATTGTCCGAGTGTTATGGCTGGAACTTATCATATCGCTCAGTGGATATGGTGTAGCGGTGCCTTTTTGCTGCGATTTGACAGGTACGACGATAGCATAGTACATCACTGACTTATAAGTTTTATACGGTTTTCTAGCAAGCCCACCTGAAGGCTAAACCATCTAAATATACCGTTAGCTCTTAATTTTTGTAACGCTCCTTTATCTTTTTAAGCACCAAACATTGTGTTTTGAATAAACAGAATCGGTGTTTACCCACCTGGTTAATGTACGATTCATCTGGATTCAAATCACATTTTTGTTTTTCTGAATGCACGTCTTCAATATCGTCGGAATGAATGTCGTTAGATAGTAGGGCTTCCGATATAATTTTGCTTAATACTCGCCTGTCTTTTAACAGTTATACCGTATTTGTTTTAGCGAAAAAATTGAGATCCTCCTCATTGGTTAAGTTTTCCGAGACTATCTCAACAGTATTTCGGAGCAAGTTTGTATATATGTCCCTTTGATATTTAGATGTACATTTGTTGGAATTTATTAATTTAAAGTTCCTCCATGCTTTGTTATCATTTTTGTGACCGCAGTAAGCTCGAATAGTTAATTGGGTCCGAGCTAGGTCATATCCCTTAATATTTATAAGACAACAAGAGCTGACTCAACTGATTTGTGACACCGTAAGTATAATCATAAGCGTCGAGTTTTTTTCCTTTAAGATGTAGAAGCGAGCTTGCTTTGATTTCTTTTCGTAGGTTTGCGATTGACTATTTGAAACTCCTTCTCGCTATCATCATCTGGATACTGCAGAGGCAATATAACCCTATTAATATTATTATTTGATACTTCATAATCCATTGGCTCTTCCATAACCAATACAGAACGTTCTGAATTACCAGTTTTTTGAAATTTGTCGAAATGTGCCGCAATATTTTTTGGATCACTGATAATACCGAAAACTATGCATTTTTCGTTTAACGGTAAATTCATTTAGTATATGGTGGCCTAAGGATTTCGATGGGAGCAATTTGTATAGATGGTTTCATTTTGAGCCCAGGTAATAACGTATTACTATCATAATCAGGGTTATATTTGACAAGCATGCTATCAATTTCAGTTTGAGACGTCTCATTTTCATTCATATTATTCAAAAAAATATTGTAATTACGATAGATCGGCTGGTTGCTACCTATAGATGATTTAACATTATTACCATTTGGTTTAGGATATCTGAATCCATTAATATTTCGATCGTCCTTAGTACGATCCAGAATCTTTTTATTTGCCAGTGGCGTCATGTTTCTAGTACAACATTTCTTAGAATTATCTCTAAATAACTTTCTGAATTTAATTTTTTTTAAGACATATGTCGGTATCAAAACCACCACATCTACAATCAATAAAAATAAAGGGGTGATGCAAGGGTGTCCAATCTCACCACAGTTATTCAATTTCATACTCAGTCCGAGTTCGCGACAATATTCTGCTGAAAAATTTCAGCAGGATTGCATGCGATTTAAAAATATTTTATTCGGAAGGGGAAATTTGTTTACGAAATAGACTACATTGATTGGGTGCCTGCTGAAAATTTTTCAGCAGAATATTGTCGCGAACTCGCAGTCAATGATGTATTAATGACCGTTTCTGATCAGTTTCCAGAATTAAAATTGGAACAGCGTGAGAACCTACAATTACCACTAATTCTCGCGTATGCCGATGACATCGTCCTCATATCACGTAACATCAATAGTCTCGAACCCATTCTCAAAGAATTAATTGAGAACCTAGAAATTGCCGGATTAGAAATCAATCCACAAAAATGTACAGAGACCCCCCTGGACCATAGTAACAGATTGGCGAAAAAAAATCTTCAGACGGACGGATATTTTTTGTTGTTGCTTTTTGTACTTTTTTGAAGGTCCCTGAGTACTATTGCCTCCGAACCTTCGCAACGTGTTTAACTAAAATTAAAATTTTAGCTTTGTAGTATAGTTTGTACACTATTTTCATGGTGTAGGTCACTTTGTAAAATATCCTTTTAGGAAACCCTAAAACCTTGACCTCACAGAGTGATCCCGCTCTAACGGTATGTTAATAACAAAACGGGAATCAAAACGTTTCCAGCAAGTCTGCATCCAAATCTAAACGACCTCCAAACGTGAAGAAATCGATTTATCTGCCACAAGCGCTACAATGATGGATTTGGTGTTAAAAGTGAAAAAAACGAATAGTTACTTAAGTGAGGGGCCACTTTCAAATTTTCTAAATACTTTTCTAGATTGTGTTCCTTATAATTTTGCCTCTCTGTGAGACCATTCGGATTTGTAATTCTGCGATGCGCTAATCTTTGGAGTTTGGTAAACTTTGGTATTGTCCATTTCTGTCTGTTTTTTGCCCCTTTCCTCCAACACTCATATCAGTGGATTAGGTTATTGCTAATCTAACTACTTTTAAACCTAGTTGTTTGATCCAGTTGAGGTGTATTAAAAAGATTCCCCCTTTTGTGAAAGGTTTGCCTGTTACCTTTTCTCGGTTTATTGTAAATACCCCAAAATCAGACTCGTTTACTATTAAAATGCATGCATTCTCCCACAATTAGGTCATGTTTGCTGCTTACTATTAAAAGGTATGCCATCGGCATAATCTGGCACTTATCGAAATTGGTTTAGATCTACGGGTATGAAGTATGTATCTCAACAAGTGACCGCTGTCTCCAATCACTGTTAGATTTCTATATTGCGGAGTAACGTTGCCTCAGCTGAGATTGGCTGTCAATTGTTTATACATAGGCAGCTTTAGTGAGTGTTGTCATTCTTGTAGATTTATTTGAGATATACTTTCGGAGTTCTATTTTTTTGAAAGTCTTCCGTGCACCGCTGTTGCACAAAGGTACTAAATTTTCTGGTGAACTTTTTGTAAGAATCTTCTGTGCCCTATAGCAATCTGCATATTGGATAATTCATTAAGGCTTTCACAAAAAAAATTTAAGAGCGGAAATTAGCGCGAGTTTTTCTGAGGTTTCAGATTATCGGATCGACCAACGCATCTTCTCTTTTATCATCCTTCATTTAACTGAGCAATTTATTTCGTTTGAGAAAGGTGTTATTCTTAGAGCTCATTTAATTGCTATTACTAGACCTTCTTCTGAGAGAATATGGTAATTTCTGCCCTCAATACTGATTTTAAAATGCGTAAAACAGCTCTGAAATGTAAATTAATCTTCAGTCTTCAGTCAAAGTGTCCAAATCTTACTTTGACTTTCTTCTTATTATCATAAATACCGCCACAGCGTGCTGGATGCTGATTCGGACCCTACACAGTTAGGCAGCAAAGCGGATTCTAGAGTTCTACTTTATCTTCCATGAGCTCAGAAATAGTATGAAAGTCCCTTCTGCTCCTTTGTTCATTCAAATCATTACTGGGATTCCAAATCATTATTGGCATCCTCAATTCTCTTGCAAATATCTCGCCTTTCTTCATTTTATCGTCATCGCCCAGTTTTTGGCTTGAGGTCAGCATTTTGTCCCTAAAACCAAAGCATTTATTGCGGCCGAAGCATTTGAGTCATGTATATGTATACTTGGAAATCTTGGCGTAAAATATAACCAGAATGATTTTCTGGTACGTGGATGATTATGGATCTGGTTGTTTACCATTCAGCCACCATTAATTGTTTATTATTTTGCTTTTTCAAATTTGGATCAAAATAAACATTTTTAGCGAAACTTATATTAGTATACATACAGGCGAATTAATTCAAAATATACGGTTGGTTCATCCTGATCTCACGGCTTTCGATACTGCTCCATTAAATCTGCGGTAGAAGTTGTCAAATTATAAATACCATTCCCAGAAATCTGCACGGCTTAAAGTTTTTGATAAGTATTTTTAATTTAATGACGGCTTACCTCAGATATGTTGGCCGATGTTGACGAACGGCCTTGAAATTATTTAGATGACAACTGTAGATTGTGACCAGGAATCAACGTAAATTTTTCGCCTGAATGGTGTTGACATTGTCGTTTCTTCTCAGTAACCTGGTCAATGGTCTTGAAAATTGTACAAAGATTTATTTCTTCCAATAAAATTATGCAAATGTAGTACATAGTTAGAACCGCATTCTTTTCAGTGACCGTCTGGTGAATTTTGGGTAATTTTTAGTGTTTATTGGACTGGTATCTTCCTACAGTGTTTATTTTTTATTCTGTGGATTAAATCAAATGATATACATTGATTAAAAACAAGTTTTGAATGAATGTAGTTACAATATCTCAATTATTTTTTTTTTGTGCTATATTGACACTGCAGTCGATCTCCTTATTTTGTCTGTAAATATTGATGGCACCAAATTTATTTGTAATTTCCCATAAAATACAAAAACTTTCTCGTTTCAGCCATTAAACAGATAATTTTATTTTTCTCGCAAATTTCTACAAACTTTAATCATAAAAAATAGAAATTTAATTTAATTTTTTTATATTCAGAGTACAGAGTAATATGTATCCGTATTAAGTGAATGTTTTTGATTTATACTAAAATAAAATTTCAATGTAAAACAAACTCCGTTAAAGTTCTAAAAGTTTTCAATTTAGGTACCATCGTATCTAGAAAATCGTAATTTAATTAAGTTCTACATCGTTTATATATTACATCGCTAAATCATTTTAACCCTGTGTAGCAGAAGTGCCACAGTCCATATTTTTATCTTTATTAGGAGCGTATCTTAAAAAAAATGTATGTATGTCTGCATAATTCTATGTGAATGCCATGAATTATTTATATTTTTCCAAAAAAAAAAAAAATACCAAACACCCAAAATAAATATTCGAAATAAGATCACGATCTCTAAAGAGACACACAAAAAATTTAAATAAATACAAAATGTTATTTCTCACTTTCGAGCCGAGACGAGATGAATTTTAACATGGGCTAAAAATAAATAAATAAATGCCCCCCTATTGTTTCGTAACCCAAGAAAACCATGTTTTGTATGTAGTTTTGGTTGGTTTATGTATTAATCGGTTTTTAACTCGTGCACATACTAAAAGGTTTTAAATAAGACGAAAATTATGGTCGGTCGTGTCTTGTTAGACTTTTTAACAGAATTAAAGACATAACGCCTACAAATAAAATAATGTAATGCGTGTACCAGATACGTTCTAAATTCTCGAATCATTCATAATAAATATCTGCTTAGTCATTAGAATGTGTGTACATCGTTTATTCATACAAAGCTGTATATAATACATAAAACAACTCAGTTTTAAGATGATAATATAACCGATTTTCTATTTATCAATCTAATAAAAAATCATAAAAGTATGATTATGCGATGTTAAATATTACTTAGGACCCAAAACAAAAACAAAAATTTTTATTTTGTTGCTATCTGTCAGAAATTATGTCGGCAGTTTATTAAAGCTTAAGAAAAAGTTCTATACAAAGGTTTAATATATCGTTTAATCGACTTTATGATACAACCTAATATTTATGCTTGTATCTTATGTACATCAATATTTATTTTCGAAAAATCATTGTCATCATCATCATTATCATCATAAGAAACATCAATGACATTCTTCAATTCCCATTTAAGCATCGTCTTCTTATATTTCTCTTGTCTTTGTTTTTTTGTTGTCTTTTGTAGAGGGTGGCTATGTTTTCAAGATAAATTTTAAAAATTATTATTATTATTATTATCATTATTACTATTGTTATTCTAATAAAAATATATTACAGATGTTTCCTTTCCAAAGATGTATGTAACTATGTTTATGTATAATATACAGCAAAGAATAAAAAAAATAAGGATATGAGGGTCGTTGAAAGACTTATGTATTTCATTTTAAAATCATTGTAACGTAAAACGAAATCGAAAAGAATCAGATAAGAAAAAAAAATTTCATCTCTCTGCGCGGTCCATCATTTATATTTATCACGATTTTTATTTTATTTTAATGGGACCGCATAGTAACGTACATTAAATTCATGAAACCGAATCGGAACAGCGTTAATAATATACCTAAATTAACACATTATACAGTGTGCTGGAAATCGGTATAATTTGTGAGAACGGTATACAGATACAGCGCAACCATTACACAGATCGTTTAGCGTTACTAATTAATAACAACAGGAAAAAAAAATTTGTATCGAGATCAATAAACCGCGCATCTCACTGTATCATTCGTCGTTGATTGATCTTATTTTAATTATCGCAACATTCTAAACTCAAAATTAATTAAAAATTCAAAAATGAGATGAAGAAATATTGAAATATTTCTAATTTTATGCGGATTCTCATTCCCACCATATCTCACAAAACCGGGTGTGATATACAGAATGTTACTTGCGCGATCTCATTATTGCGCATCAAATACGATTATGTATGTATGTGCGACAATCAGAATTCACCCTTTATTATTATTCCTATTTATAAATATTAATTCTAATGACAAAACAAAAAAAACAAAAAAATAATATGACAGCAATGAGGCGCCTTTGATATTCCAAACAACAACAACACAAAAAAACTTGATCGCGTACAAAAAAAATTTTCTCGATCATATCCAAAAACATACAAGCAGTCAATAGCACAACAACAACAAAAAAATGGTCAAAATAAATGTCACATCATAAAAATAGTTTTAAAATTTATTTTAAGAGTCGTCGGCATTTGAATGGATTTATTTTAAATAATTTTTGGGATTTTTTTTTGTTTTTAGTTTTTTAACCAGAAAAAGATCAAGATCATGTCTAATTGGTTTGAGAAAATTGTTTTTTTTTTTTGTTTTGTTACTGGTACATTGAATTTCAGTAATTTACAAAAACTGTGGAGTTAATGATCTTAATTTTTTTTTAGTTTTGTGATCGGAATAAGACGGAAGTTATGTATACACATGGTCAATAAGTTACGTGTTAGATCGTTTAGATTAACGTCTATTTTAAAAATAATTAGGATTATTTGTACCGACAAGCACGAAAGAACATATTTTAATGGGAATTAACTAATCATTTAGAAATTAAATTCGGATTTTTATAGAGATTATAATAAATTAAATAAAAACTAATTAAATCTAATTATGGGATATTTCTTCATTAAATTGATATTTCAATATTTAGTAATACACCTAGATCCCTTAACTAAAATTTCGAGTTAACTCTAGTTTCAACCTAATATGTCATGTTTAATCTTAATTTAAATTCAGTTACTTAAAGCGACATACATTTTCCTATTGCGATTGAACACGCTAAAACAGGTGTTTCGAAACTAATTACCTTCTGAATTCTAACTAAAATTTTTGTTTTTATTTCCTACCTGTCAATTCGACAGTTTATCTGTCAGGTATACAAGTCACCATTTCAAATCGTGCTTTGAATAAATTAAAAATAGTTACTAGTGAACCAATATATTAATTCGATTATCAAAAAATAGTGTTTAAAACAAAAATAGTTCTCTCCAACGTGTAGTATACGTAACATATTTATAGATTAAGTTTTCGGCTTCCTTTATTTCCGCTGGGTAGAATCTTTCCTCTCATGAATTGCTGTTTTTTAGCTTTATCGTTTGATATAAACCGGCGAATTATAGCTAGAACTCTTGACATTTTTCTGAAACTGGAGAATTTATTGATTGTTTCCTCCATCAATTCGTTCGCAATTGATACATGGAATACAGCTGCTCCCGAGTTGACCTCTTCGTTTGTATTATAGCTTTGTTCTTGCCTAGGCCAATCGCTTTCTGCTGCTCTTAGCCAATCAGGCCCCGTCCACCATAAACTGTGATTAACCAACTCAGCGGCAGTAATTCCGCGCGATGCGCAATCAGCCGGGTTGTCGGCAGACATAATATGGCTCCATTGGTCCCTGCGAAAATTGTCCAATATTTTTGCGGTGCGATTTGCCACAAAGACAGGCCATTTGCGCGGATGTGCTGATAACCAATCCAATACGATTTTGGAATCCGTCCAACAAACCACTCGATCAATTTCCAAGTCCAGGGCAGCCATTATGATTTGCATCAGTTTTGAGAGGAGCACAGCTCCGCTTAGCTCTAGCCTTGGTATGCTTATTTGCTTTATTGGTGATACCTTGGTTTTGGATGCAATAAGGTGAGTCTCAATTACGCCATCCCTCTCACTGCGACAATAGACCGCGGCTGCATACGCCCATTGACTGGCGTCACAAAATCCATGTAGCTACACGTTTCTACTGCTTCCTAACCTTCGTGGAATTTTAATGTCACTTAGTTGCAGCAAATCACCTCTAATTTCCTCCCATTTATGTTGCACATCGGGCGGCAGCTCGTCGTCCCATTCTATCTTTTGCATCCATAACGTTTGAAATAGGATTTTGATCCTCACGATCATCGGCGCCAGCCAGCCTAAAGGATCGAATGTCTTACTGGCCTCTGAATGTAATGTCCTTTTTGTATGTTTAATGCGGGCTTCGAATTGCGCGACAAAGTAGAACATGTCAGTCTGAGGATTCCATGCTAAACCTAGCAATTTTGTGGTATTGGGATACTCTGCAATTGGTTTTGTTTAGCTGAGTTCATTTGGGCATAGCATAGCTCTAATATGCGCATTTTTGCTAGACCACTTTCTCAAGTTGAAGGTAGCTGGAGCCAAAATATTGATAATTTCATTTTTAAGCTTCATGAGTTCCTCTTTGGAATCTGCTCCAGTCATCAAATCGTCGACATACATATCCCGATCAATTACCTTTGCCGCTGCTGCCGATAATTTCACGTTTTGCTGAGATAATTCCTTGAGGCAACGAGTCGCAATAAATGATGCTGGAGCAGTGCCATAGGTCAACGTCTTTAGCTGGTAGTGGCACATAGGCTTCGACACATCAGAACGCCATACAATATTTTGTACCTTTCAATCTTCTTTAGCCATCAAATTTGCCGGTACATCTTCTCTAGATCTCCCGTGAGCACGAATTTGTGCTGCCGAAAGCGAAGCAAAATATCCAACAGTGACGATTGTATTACTGACCCAACCAACAAAATATTATTCAGTGCTACTCCGCTCGTCGATTTTGCTGAGGCGTCGAGTACAACTCGGAGCTTGGTCGTTGAACTTGCTTCTTTTAATACCCCGTGATGGGGTAGATAGTATCGGTGAATGTCGTCTGGACCAATCTGCACCATGTGACCCAACTTTTCATACTCGTTCATCAATGCTACATAGAGCTCTTTGAATTGTGCATCGCGCTCGAATCATCCTTCCATTGCTTTCTGCCTTGTAATTGCTAGCCATAAGGTCGAACCAAGTTTAGACAGTTCATCGCGAAAGGGAAGTCTGCATATGAATTGTCCATTTGCACTCCGCTCTGTATATTGAACGAACCACCGCTCGCATTTGATCTCCTCTTCCGAGAGCGTTGACCGCGTTGGTATTGCTTCGATTTCCCACAACTTACGCAGACTGTCATCAGTATCAAGCATGATACTGAAACACGAAGTTGATTGCTGCTCCTGCTCCAAACATCGACCTGCTATCACCCACCCAAATGCTGTCTCTTCTGCTATCAAATTATTTCTCAGGTTAATTCGCGATCCACCGGTTACAGCATAATATACTTCTGTTCCAAGTAATAACTTATTGTGCTATGACGATTGAACCTAGGGTCAGCTAATTTCAATCCCGACAACTGATACCAATCTGACGTATCGAATTCTTTTGATGGAATTTTTGCAGCAATTTTTGGAACCACATATGCTTCAATTTTTAATTTGTGAGTTTTGTTGTCAGTTGCTAGAATCTCTAGGAAAATTCTCCCCCGAGATTGACCGAGTTTCATGTCACCAAGACCTTTCATAATTAGCCGCCCATTTGTTCTCTTTAAGCCCAGCTTCTGCGCACAATCTTCGGTGATAAATGACTCTTGAGACGATGGGTCAAGCAAAGCTCTGCATAATATGCCGTATCCATCTCCCCCTTTTACTTCCACCATCGCTGTAGGCAAAATCACTTGTGATTCCGATGAATCCGCTGTGATTAAAATTTAGGCAGTTGAAGCATCTATTCTCCCCTTTTATGACGATTTCGCGCTCTGCTACAGTTTTCGCTTTAAATTTATCGCATCAAAGAGTTTGTGCGAATCGCTTTTGCATAGTGGACACGAAACAATAATGCCGGTTGTTGCAAGTAAATTTGTTTTCTGTGGTTTCGATGTATGTGATGCTGCTGCGGTCCTTTTATTTGCTATGTATGAGTTCATAGTCTCTAAAGCATCAGTTCTAACCTCCAAAAAATTAAAAAAATCTGCCAGCGTCGGAAAATCTTTATCAGCAGTTTCATGTTGGGACCAAAGCGTTTGTGTCTCCATATCCAATTTTCCTAAAAGCACATAAATGAGCCAAGGATCTCTAGCTTCCGCTTTTGATCCTAAACACTTAAGCCCACGAATTGCTTCATCAGATGTGTCTAGAAGCGATCTGACGTTGGCCGCAGTTGCGCTTGTTATATTTGGTTGCTTCAAAAAGGAATCAATGTGCGCGTTCACTGTATGCCGCTTCCTGTCGTATCGTTGCATCTATTTCTGCAATGCTTCAGTATAGTTTGCTTCAGTAATATTCGTATTCCGCAGAAATCGCTCAGCTTCGCCCTTCAACAAGCTTTTTAGGTATTGAAATTTTTGAGCAGAACTTAAATAATCTTTGCCGTGAATCGTCGTTGAAAATAAATCAAAAAACGTCTGCCAGTCTTTATAAGCTCCGGTAAATATTAATTTTGGGCACTAACTGCTTCCGTGATGCTCTTTTTGCGAATCCACCCATTTAAACTTGCGATAACGCTGAAATAATTGTCCTCAAATGTAGCGAGATTGGACTCCTCTTTCGCATCACATCTGAAAATTTGCTTTTCGATATCCAAAAATGTCTCAAATGTGGATTGAGCCCGTTGGGCGCGCACTTTTAATTGATCTATATCTTCGTCGGATGCATTCGTAATCCCGCTTACGTAGGTCAATAAACGCGTCATTGTCCCTTTTAGACCCGCCCGAATTTTTTTCAACAACTCTAATTCACTCATTTTGCTGCACTTCACTTACTTTAATATTATTATATAAGTATTATTACTGTAAATTGCTTGTTTTATTAATATTTCTATTACTTGGGTGTAAATTTACGTCGGTGCTTTGTTCGATTCAAACGGTACTAGTACTATTGTACCTTTGCTTCTAGAAATTTCCAATTGATTTTAATTTTTCCTGGCTTTAGCTGACTTGCTGGAATATCCGGCTCGAAGGACCAATGTTTGCTGCGTATTCCCTTCTTATTATCCTTATCTGCTTTCTTATCCGCTCACTGAATGAAAGGGAACACGATTAAAGTTCTATAGCTCTTTCGGTATTTATGAATAAAAGAATAATGACTGCACCACGTTATAATAATGATTTGTTTTATTTTTATAAATGGCTTTAACACTTCACAATATTATTTTTACAAATGGCTTCACTACGCTAAAATGCTTGATCATTATTCTGCGATTGCTGGTGTGTGATTGACTCATTTTTTAGTAGATTTTTTGTCGAAAGTTTATTTTAGTGGATCTATTTGACGCTGTACAACATTTGCCGCTTACATTTATAACATTCGCCTAAACGAATACTTTAAATGGTTTTAGTACCAACTGCATGACAAGAAATGATTTTGCATTGTAAATCCGCCACCTAAATTATTTGACATTTCTTGTTTATTTTGAAATAGATAAATAAGGTTATGTTTTCTTTATCAGCTCTTTCTCGTGAATTGATGATTGCTAGCTGATATATATTTTCTTTTAGATTTTAAACAATTGGAATTAATTTTTCCTTGTACATATAATAAATTCACCCGAAGAAGGTATGCTTTTTAAACACATACAGACGCATTTTTGTTGTTGTAAAATCTAATTTTAATTTACGATAAACTTCATTCGCATAAAATTTAGAAATTCTGATTGTCTGATTATTCTTAAGTTTATACATTAATGTTGAAATTAGAGGGTTGCTTTCCCGACTGTTTTTAAAATCCCGGGAGTTGGGAGCGATAAACCTGAATTTCCCGGGATCCCGGGAAATTAACTAAAAATGCTGGAAATCAATAAAATCTATGGAAACATCATTTTTTCTTCATGATTCTTATTACTTATTTTGATAAATTTTTTAAAGTCTATTGAGGTGAAGTTAGTTTTTCACAGAATGGACCCAAAATCCAATACTGTCCTTTAGATGTAGCCACTTAAATTTGTTTCACTTTATTATAGTTTTACTTTGGCAGAATAATCTGAAGTTCCGATCATTGTAAGGCAGTCTACAATGGCGCCAAAAACATTTGAAAGAAGAAAGTGTAAAATTTCACAATGCCAATCCATAGTAAAAGGAAAGACGCAAGAAATATATTTTCAGGAGGAATCAAAAAGGCATTAAAATGAATATAAGGCTTGATAGTTCACCTATTCCGTTGAGCAGCGAGGCATTTTTTTCACTAAACGCAAAGGGACGTCCTTTACCGGCTTGGTTTAAAAAATTTCAGAAAACGTATCCACTGCAATCGAACGAAGGCTGTGGATACCGAGAAGAACGTTTTAATCTCATTTTCTAGTGAGGTGACGTTTCTATAAACACAGTGACTTTGCCAATAAGAGAAACAAGAAACTGTTCCCTGTCGGCCACTCAGTTTTCTACTTACAATCAATCAGCTCGAAAAGAAATTGTTGGACTCCTCTTCCTACTCCTCCCCTCATAGGTCCAACTTCTTGGCTCTTCCATTAGAATCGCCTGTGTACTTATGGAACAACCACTTAGAGAATGTAGCCAAAACGCCAATCCCACCAATGCTCCGTTCGCCTACACCAACTTCTTGTCAAATCTTATATGTTTTTTTTACAATATAGCGATTACAGCTTGGCTCCTTTTCCTCGTCGAGTTTAGTAAAATTATACGAAGACCTATAAATGTAGTCTGTATCCTCTACGGATGTATGTATGTATTTGGAAATGTTGTCCCATTAAAAAACAAAAAGCTTTTCCGTAGCCTTCAAATTTTGTAGAAAACTACTTCCTTATTGCATCTTTGATAGAAAAAGGAAGGATGCTTTTCGAATGGTACGTAGCTTTTCATCTTACACAGATGAATTTTCAGATCAAGGCTCATTGTTTTTATTCACGTAAAAAACTTAAAACCGCCGAGAAGATTTATCATAAATTAACCCTTTCAAACGCCATTTAAAATTGACTTTCTTCCAAAAATAAAATACGTAGCACAATTATGCACTGCTATGATATGGCATTGCTCATAAAACTTTAGTGTGAACATAAATACATAAGAGAACGATCGCACAAGAGAAATGAGACAAAAATTAAAAATTACGGTTGGTCGAAGCGATGAAAGTTGATGTACAATATATTGTACAAGGCGTTTGAGAGGGTTAAAAGGCACTGGTATGTACATTTTTTATATTTTTTGTTTACCGACTGTATTTAAAATTCGACCGCAATGAGACAAGATGAAATCACGACTGGGTAACAAACATTATTTAAAGTATAAATTAAATATAATAACGGTACTGTAAAACGAGTACGAAATTTTATACAGGGTGGAACTATATTTTCCTATACCGGGAAAAGCAGTTATATATATCCAAGGTGCCATATATGCCTGCATAAAAACCCGGCAGGTCTTTTCAAATTCATAATTATAATAGAAATTTAATAAAGAGACGTAGCCCAATTCTCAACAGTATCCCCGCCTTGAACTGTCTGTGGCAGATCAATCAATCGTTTGCTCGTCTCTCTCTATCGGCAATACTGCCACTCCAGATATTGATCGCTCGAACATTTGGCGCCGCACCGAACTAGCAACACTCGAACATTTCCATCCTGATCGGGTTTGCAGACCACTTTAACGGCGGTAATAAATCGTCCTTAACCAGCACCAAACTGCCGACAATAATATTACCATGCCTGACCAACCATTTAGTGCGTGGCTGTAGTGTAGCTAAATACTCACTCATGAATCGTCGCCAAAACTGTTGCACCATCCAGCAAATTCTCTGGTACATTTTAATCCTATTGATGCTATCTGCCAAGGGTAACTCGGGTAAGGTCGAAGAAGGGCCTCCGTGGAAGAAATGACCGGTGGCAATGGTTCGAGGTCGTTTGGATCCGCCGAGAGGGGAGTGATGGGACGAGAATTTATAATGGCTGCTACCTGCCTTATTGCCGTATGGAGCTCGTTCACTGTTACTTCTTCGCATCCAATAATATTTTTTATTAGTCGTTTGGCAATCTTGCTTGATGCCTCCCAAAGACCTCCGAAATTTGGTGACGTGGGTGGTATAAACTCCCATTCAACCGATGACTAAGCACAAGCTTGCCAAATAGCATCCTTATTGTCCTCCAACATCCTTTTCACTTCGAGTAGTTGATTGGCAGTCCCCTTAAAATTAGTTGCATTATCTGAATACATTTTTTTTACCATTCCCCGGTCAGCGCGATGACCTCTTCATACAACGAATGAATGCTTCAGTTGATAGGTCGACCACGAGCTCCAGATGAACGGCCTTCGTTGCAAAACAAATGAAGAGTGTCACATAAACCTTCTTCAGTACCTTGCATCGAATATTATGACGTACTGCAAAAGAGGTCCAGCAAAATCAACACCGCTGACTTGAAATGGTCGAATGTTTTTGTAATCCAGGCCGGAGAGCGGTAAATTACTCATAATCTGTGATAAAAACTTTGGACTCATCCGGAAACACCGTATGCACTGTCGAATAGTGCTGCGAGTTTGGGTTAGTCCGTCGATTATCCAGTACCTGGCCCTAATTCGCGAATTAACGATTTTGTAAATTCATGATCTCTGGGAATGAGTATTTGGTGTTTGGAATTGTATGGAATGTTGGCCTTCTTCAAACGCCCACTAACTCTTATGATTCAAACTCGTCCAAAAACGGGGCCAACGACTTTAAACGACTGCTGCTCGATACCGCGTGCGGTTTCCCTTCAGAAGGTTATATTCTTGAGTAAAAGAAGACTGTTGAATATTTCGAATAAACTGGAATTCAGCATTCTCTTCATCTTCGATCACTGGAGGCATTACTCGCGAGTACAGGTTCACATCTTTTTCCTTGAGCATTTTATTTCGCCCTTCTTTATGGACGACGGGAATCTGGCAGTTCCGAATAAATCGGATGACATAAGCAAATGATCGACGGACCCCTCTAAAATTCAACCGATAGTGCATACTGCTTGCAATATCGATTCATCACATTTTAGAAAAGTTGGGCGCCTAAACCAAAACTCTGAGTTGGAAATTTTATCAGGCATCATACGTCCACTGATCAAATCGGCAGGATTCAAAGTCCCTGGAACATATTCATTCGTCCAATTTTGTGTCTTGCTGAATCTTAGTTACGCGATGTGCAACAAAAATGTTCCAGTTGTGAGGCTCTTCACTGAACCAACACAGAGTGATTAAAAAATCAGTCCAATAAAAGTAATCTTTTACATTTCATTGGCTAAAAACATCTCGCTTGAGACGAGTGACTAGATCTGTCATAAGTTTAGCCGCTAAAAGTTCGAGTCTGGCAATACTGACTGTTTTTGTTGGGGCCACCCGTGATTTCGCGCAAACCAAATGGCAGAATGCTAAACCGTCATCATGAAGGCATCGTAAATAAACACAAGCGCCGTATGCTTTTTCACTGGCATCTGAAAAAGAATGAATTTCAATAAATTTACAATCGCCCTTCAGTAGGGCAAATCGAGGAATGTAAATGTCCTTAAGTGACATTATTTGTGTGCGGAAATTATCCCATTTTAAGGCCAACTCCGTATCTAGTGGCTTGTCCCAGTCTTTTTTTAACCTCCAAAGCTCTTGGAAAAATAGTTTGGCCAAAGTGATAACTGGACATACGAGGCCCAAAAGGTCGAATAGACTTGCCATCTCTGATAAAACGACTCTTGGTAATAGGTACCGTTGATTCTACCGACTGGTACGTGTAGCGAAAAACGTCTTGCTCAGGTTGCCAAATTAATCCCAAAGTCTTGATAACATCTTGGTCGTCGATTTTCAAATATTGTGACAATATTGTGTCGCTGTTAGAACAAAATTTGCTAAGTGTGAAGCCACCTCTCTTCAGAACCGCGATTGACTCATTCATGATTTCACTCAGCTCAGAGACTGAATTTGCCCCCAACCATCATGTCGTCCACGTAGAAATTATTACGAAGTACCCGAGCATCGATGGGAAATTCTTCTTGCTTATCATCTGCTAGACGGTGTAAGGTTTTAATTGCAAGGAAAGAGCCGGCTGCCCTTCCGTAAGTCACTGTGCACAGTCGGAGGATCCTGATCGGATCAGTTTTCTTAACGCGCCACAAAATCATTTAGAAGTTGTTGTCAGGATACTCGAGACGAACTTGGCGGTACAGTTTTTGAATGTCGGCCGTTAAAATGTACCGATAGAGTCTGAACCGCAACAAAATGATAAATAAGTCATCCTGAATTTTTGGTCCCGAGTGCAAAATATCGTTGAGGGACACACCAGTTGAGGTCTTGCATGACCCATCGAAAACCACACGCAACTTTGTACTGGAGCTGGATGATTTTATCACGCAATGGTGACGAATCAAAATCTTGAACAGTTTCTAAGTGGCTCAATTGCCCATACTCAATGATGAAATCTACATACAGCTGCTTCATCTCAGGCTGTTTATACAGCCTCTTCTCCAAATTATAAAAACGTTTCATGGCAATTCCCATCGATTCATCTAGAATCGATGCATCCTTTAAAAATGGTAACCGAACGACGTATGATCCGTCCAAATTGCGACGAGTGTGGAGTGCGTAATGGTCTTCACACTCTTGATCTCTAGAGCTCATTCTTACCTCAGAGACAGATAGAGTATCGACCTCCCAGAAACGCTGAACAATCTCGTTCAATGATGACTCTGACGACTTATTTGTAAATGGCGTATGGTCACTAAATAGTGATGTTGGATTACGATTGATTTTTGTACTCATGGGACCACCAATAATCCAGGCAAGACTAGTCTCATGTAGTACTGGCAAATTTTCACCGAGCTTAATTTGTCCGGGAAGAATAAGATGCCAGAAGAGCCCAGCTCCGATCAACAGATCGATTTTTTGAGGCCTGAGAAAATATGGATCAGCTAGTTGCAAATTAGTTGGGATCACCAAGTCCGTTGTTGAAATTGGAATTGCGGGGTGTGAATCAGAGATTTTTTGTAAAAACAGCTGCACAAATTTCGAAACATTTTAAATTGTCAAGGCGAGACAATATCGTAATAAAACATGTTGCCAATGCGGCATGCTTGGTTTCAACACTGCACAATGATGCATCTGATGGACCGCTGGGTGGTGATTCAAAGTGCACCATAATGTGATGTTTCTTGTTACATTTACCGCACTTCTTTGCCTTGCAAAACCGTGCGGAATGTTTTGCCTCCAGGCACAACACGCAGATATGCAGGCGTTTATTCTCTTGGTATCGTTCCAATGAAGAGAGCTCATTGAACTTCGGACACTTCGCTAGCGTAGATCAAGTGCCAAATATTTGGCGCAGGGGGACGAATTGGAAGTTGTCAACACAGCATGAGCTTAGAACGCTTTTCGAGGAAAGAATGAAACTCGTCCCACGTCGGGATCTCTCTTGTTGTCGTCTCTTCCCACTTCTCCACTGTGATGGTGTCCATTTTCGACAACATCAAGCAGATAACGAAGTTTTCAGCTAGTTCCTGATTAGATCCCAATGATTTCAAAGCGCAAAAGTGGGCGCTGACTTGATCCACCATATCACGAATGCCGTCGGCAGATCCTTTGTGAAGCGTTTACATTTGGATGATGTCGTTTATATGCGACTGAAGAATGAGTGATATATTCTCATATCGTGTTGTTAATGATTTCCAAGCTGCCTTAAAATTGGCTTGCGTTGATTCCATTTTCGTCGAGTTTATAAAAATGTACCTATTTTCCCCGGAAATTTGTCTCGAGAATTCCCGGGAAATATCCTCTAGTTGAAATATTACGAAATTCGTAATTCTTAAGTTTGAATTGTGCACAAAAATTTAATTTATTGGAAATATTATCAGTAATTGTTTCTTAATTTTCTTAACTACAGATTTTTACCAATCCGGGTCTTTTGGGAACATCTTATTTAAAAGGAGCACGAGCTTCTTTTGTAAATGTTGAAATTTTCAAAGGGTTAGGAAGGGCCGCGACGAATGGTTTTTGATGAAGCCTTCTTCACATTTGTCGGTTAAAAATTAAATTTCATTGAAGGTAAGGCAGCATTAAAATGGCATATTCTTAACGTTAGTTTATTTATCAACGGTTCGTGATGTACCTTTCCTCACATTTGTTTAGTACCAGCATTGCCTCTTGAAATTTTAAGATTTAATTAATTTTATTTGTTATTTTTAAAAGATAATGAAACACAATGAAATTATTGATATGCTGGCGAGCTTTTAATTTGATTTTATACAATTTTAGAGGAATTATTAAAATAAGCAAATTCTATCGAAGCCCTTTCAATCTTTTATCTTATTTGAACAAGTAGATTTCAACATCCAAAATTTCGAAACGGAATATAATGCTTTCAACGAAAATGATATTTTGAAAAAACAATTTTGAGATTACAAATTAAAATTGAAGGTAACAGAACACAAATATTTTATGTTTTGCTTTTGATGTTAAAACCGAATCTACATGCAGCTTGATAAAAACAATAAATTGAGCGTGGGGTATTTTTTTTATCGTCAAATGAATTTTTGTGAAGAATTATTCTGAAAAACGGTTTATTTGTACTATATATGTATATACATCGATAACTAGTCGGTGACAAGCATTATTTAAAATTCATGAATGTTGTAAAGTCAGATAAAATACATAAATATATTCTATACATGACAATACAAACACTACATCATATTTTGATCCTCTAGAGAGGAGGCACCACACATTTAAATTCTCGCCTAAACAAAGAAAGCCAAACACCAAAAAATGATACAACAGAATATTATTTGTTGTTGTTTTTTTAATTTTTTTTAATTAATGCAGTGTCATTAAAACGATTACTTAGGAATCAACATTCATATACACAAACATTATGAGACAATGTTTTAATCACACTAAATTATGGAAACATGATTTTAACTTAGGTTTACTTTACAAAATATTAAAAACGAATTAGAATAACATTAGGAATGCTAACATAGTTTTATGGACTTGGGGTACCCTACACAATTTTTCGTTTAGTCACGACAATGATGAACAATTTTTTGAATGTTATGAAATACATAAATTTTCTATTGTTTTGAAGATTGACTAAGACGCGCTTCGAATGCAGTCCATCATAAATCATATGAGACATTTTATTTTTTTAGTGTTACTTCATTGTAAGGAGGATAAATCAATCGGTCAATGGATTTAATAGATTTTGTTTGATGTGTCAAATTTTTATATTTATTTTGAGACATGTGCGGCATGTGATCCGTATCGTTGTCATATAAAATTAAGAGATATCGGTCGTGTAACAACATCTATCCTTTTAAAGGCAATAACAGTTATTTTTATACCAAATAGATAAAATGTAATTCGACTTTTTTTTTAGTTGCAATATTTCTAATTCTATTTTAAAGTTCTATACAGTTTTTCAATTTAATTTTTATTTGAAAGAGAGCAAGAAACTAAGTAGATGTCTAATACAATCTAAAATTTTGTTGCTATTTTGTCAATGATGGAATTTTATTTTATCCCTTTATCGTTTTCGTTGTTGTTTTTGTTGTTGCTGCTGCTCCCTGGTACAAGAGAATTATTTTTGTCAGATAATTTTCGATTATTCCACAAAAAAAAAAAAAAGATGGATACAAATAAAAAGAGATACTGTGTATTAAAAGATGTACAAAAAAAAATCTTCGGTTTTTCATTTTTAAGAAAAATTTAATTAAATTGGGAAATTTTATTTTATTTGCTTAAAGTATGTGATTTCATTACAACCTAATTTTTTTTGGCATTGTACTGTAAAAGGGTTTTATTCAATGTAATCCACCTATATATACCATCTTACATTCCAGTCTGTAAAATTCATGGGGTTTATACAATATTTATCCACAACAACTACAACAATAATAAAATAAACAAAATTTATCATCTTCGTTGTGTTAAATTAACCGTCTAATTAACTCTTGGCGTGATACATTTTGATTTTAGCTGTCGATCGCACAGCGACCGAAATATAAAAATCATTAATAATTAACAATTTAAAATTAGCATAAATATGTGATTTTTATGATCACCTCTAAAGACGGACGTCGTCAATTTAGTGTTTTTTATAGGTTGGGTTTTATACATACTTTGAAATGCATAAATGTTGTAAATCATATTGATGAATTATCTAAAAACCGTTATTTTATTTCTTATTTATTTCCAGGTGATGATTGCGACAAACATTGATACTTAAAATAAAACACCTCATCATAATAATATTTACGTAAAAGAAACAACAACCATGGTAAACGAAATGTATTCATCGACTAAAAATTTTCTACTCAAGTGAATCGCGGTTATAAAACAAAATTTTTAAATTATAGTGTTTAAGTTTTTATTGAACTTTTTAGACTTTAAAAACTTTTAAATAGTGTGTGAATTTTGTTACAAAAAAAAATAGTAAATAAATAAATAAATTACTGTGGTTTTAAGTTAAAATGGAACTCGTTGCCGAGCGCACTATGCTGCGGCACTCGAGACAAAATCCGAAAACCAACACAAATACGATAAATAAAATTTTAAATCATTACAAATTTGGTGTCCTAATAATTATATTAATTATAACCGAAATAACATTTGCATTAGACGATACTAATGATAATTTAGCTCTAGTCCTGCCACATGATACATATCCAGGTTATAGCATTAAAAAATTTCACTCAAATTTATCGCCACCGCTGAACAATACAAATGGCACGAATAAAACTGGCAGCAGTGAAACGATATTTGGATTACAACAGCAACGGGGTGTTGATATACTAACAGGTTCATCGATTAAACAGCCGTTCGCATTTCGTCTACTCGAGACAGGATTTTCAAAGTATTTTGCTGTGCTCGAAGATGGTATGGTAATGACAACAGCCGATTTAACACCGCTCGTTAATCGGCCGATACATTTAGTCGTTTTGGAGGAAACACCAAATTCGACGGCTACCCATCAATTACAACTTTTTGTTATGAATCGTAACGATATGTTACGTTTTCCGGGCGCCAGTTTAGATACGATCGGAGAAGTTTACGAAAATGAGTTGCGCGGCACTAAAATACATGGAATTCCAATGCTGCAGGCTAATTCAGCGAGTGGTTCTAAAGCAATAATTTATTCAATTATTGAAGGCAATGAAAATAATGCATTTGCATTTTTAAATACGAATACAAAAGAAATCAATGAAATTATGAAGGTTCGCGATAGCACAAAATCTGGCGTCTGGCTAGTCACCAACAAACCATTGGATAAGGAGCACAAGTCGAGTTATACGATTACAATTCAAGCATCGGACGAAGAAGAAATTAATAAAGCAATAGCCAAAACAATAATTAATATTTTGGATAAGAATGATAATCGACCTGTGTTTGCCCAAGCCGAGTATCGTTTCTCGATTGCGGGCAATAAGAGTAGTGATCTGGATCATGATAATTCGAGTGTGACATGGCAACGTTTTATTAGTTTGGGCAAAGTTGAGGCAACCGATATGGATGGTGATAAAGTGGCATACAAACTTTTAACGCCCAATAATGTTGTGATCATTGTACCGCAAACTGGTGAATTACTGCTTGCCGGTGAACCAGATAAATCTGAAATTCTGGTCGAAGTTGAAGCACATGATTTGCGTACACCATCGCTTGCCTCGGCCAAATCGGCTAAAGTAATGATCGAATTTGTTGCACCCGAACCGGAATCTGTACTCTTGCAACATTTACAACATGAACTTAGTTTTACGGACAAACAACAGCATTCACATCGGCGTGATAAACGTCGTGTAACACGTGCCGTACGCCCAACAAAACGTATCGAATTTACGGAAGCCGATGGTGATACAGATGGTAAAAGTGTATTCCAATTGGAAAAGGAAACACAACACGAAACATTTAAGATACGTGATGAAAATCCATGGGTTACGGTTGAACCAAATGGTGCGGTACGTGTCAAAAAGAAGTGGGATTACGAAGAATTAGGTCCGGAGAAAACTATTGATTTTTGGGTGATTATCACAAATGCTGGACATACTGGTGAGTAATTGTAAATTTAATATTTTATGTTAGGCGCGCGTAATATCTGTCATTCAATTAATTTTAATTAAAATAAAAATATCAACTACGACGATACCATATACAATTACAATTAAAAACGATAACTTAACACTGTGCAGACAAATTATTTAATTGAGACATTCTTTCATTTCACTGTGCAATTATAATCCCGTCGACAAGCAAAGAAACAAAAAAAAAAAATTAAGATAATGAAAATTGCATTTAATAAGAAGCTGCACATAGCTATCAACATCGTCATACTAATTAAAACAAATAGTTGATAGTTTCGTTTTCATCTTGATGCGATGAAGAGTAGACGAGAATATAATTTAATTTAAATTGGTTTCAGGCGAATTGTTGTTGTACTCATATTTTGAATTAAATATGATGGAAATTATTGATTTAGAAGATAAAAAATAATTTTAATTAATTCGAAATTATTCGGTGGAAAATTGTATTTACTCATAATTGAATTAAACATGCGAGCTTGAATTTCATGGTTTTCTTTCGAAATATTTTATTAATTTGGAATGTAAATAAAATGATTTGTAGCTTATTTAAAGTATACGGAATATTTAAAATTCTCTGTTGCTGTGCTAAAAAACACATTCAACACTCATTTATTCGCCTAATTTCAGTTTCAGGATTTTTGTTGATTTTACCTTCTTGAAAACATGCTTCGTTCTACGAATTGTGAGTTTGCTAAATAATACTAGAGATTATCCATATTTTCCATTTCGAATTCATCATACTTTGCTACGTGACTTGTTCGAATAACTTACTTGTTCAGATCCCGAGGCATGTTTATGTTACGTATATACCAGGGTGCATTTACCACTATTCTTAGTATTCTTGACGGCATTCGTTTTAATTTTATTATGTTGGAAGCACAAGCAGACCGCCACAATTGAATACCATACGTCCAGATAGGTTTAAATACCATGTTATATAGCAAAACCTTACAGTATAGGGTTAAGTTGGAATTATTTCTTCACTGCTATAAAGATGGTATACTTAATTCCATTTCTTTATCTTTAATCTTAATATTATGATTTGTTAACGTTTAGTTTCAATATGCTTTTTCCATGTTCAGTGGGTGGCCATATTAATAGGGAGTTAGGGACACATCAATTCTGTTGGGAAATGTTGACTTTTGGCGACTTATGTATTTTACTAAACGTTTTTATAGCCTAGCCATACGAAACTATTAGTTAAGGTGCATTCAAAATTCAAAGTTTTCCTTTGTACTAAATAATATTTGTACTAAAAGTAGAAATACATTTTTTATCTAAATTAGAAATATCTCCAAAAAAAATATTTCTTGCTGAGCTAGCTCAAAATATTGATTGGATGCATGTTCCGTGTTATTGACTACATTTCTTTCATTTGGCGTTTTGTGCTATCTAGGCTAAAATAGCTCTCAGAGCAATAAATACATTTTGATTAATATAAATAAAATTAGTACTTATTACAACAAGTAATTTTAGCCCTTACGCTTTTTAATACACAAATAAAAATTACATTTTAATACAGGTAGTGAATTTTCCACTTAAAAAAAATTACTTTTGTTCGTCTACTAAATACGTTAAGTACTAATTAGTACATATGGCAACAAGTATTAGTTTTAGATATTATTATCTAAATTTATAATGCCCTGAGAGCTATTTTTAGCCTAGATACCACATAACGCCAAATGAAAGAAATGTAGAGTCAATAATGCTGAACATGCATCCTCTCAATATTTTGAGTTATCTCAGCTAGAAAGGATTTTTTGGAGATATTTCTAATTTAGATAAAACATGTATTTTTACTTTTAGTACAAATATTATTTAGTACACAGTAAAACTTTGTATTTTGAATACACATAGTTTCGTATGGCTATAGGATATACAAATGTTTAGTAAAATATATAAGTCGCCAGAAGTCAACGTTTCCCAACAGAATTGATGTGCGTCTAATAATATGGCCACCCACTGTAAACCTTCTATGTTCTATCTAAATGGTGGCCGAGATATTTAACATGTTTGTGTTGTGGTATAATGATATTGTTTAGGCGGACAGATAAGTTTGCGGCATTTGAATGTACATAATGTGCTCCGACTTACGCTCGTTGGCCTTAATTCTCCATTAAGTTAGCCATTTTTCTATTTCGTCTAAATGATCTTGTAGATTTTTTGAAGCTATTGTGGGGTTTTGATGCGTAGACATAATTGCTTCGCAAATATTGAAACTTTTACATATTTTGATGTTGGTAATAAGTCTGCTGTACAGATCAAATATAATAGTGGACATAACCCATTGCCTTGTATCCTCCCAAAAACTTTCGATCAAGCAGATAATTTTTAATGATGTTAGAAAAACTTTTTGGTAATTGTCTTCTAACTTTGGTATCAGTCTTTCATGCCACATTTTATCGAAAGCTTGCGCAATGTCTAAAAATGCTGACGAGCAATACTTTCTTCGTTCTAGGGCATTCTTGATTTAAGAGACCACAATATGAACTTGTTCTACTGTTCGGTGTTCTTCTCTTAATACAAATTGATGAGCAGGAATAATTTTTTTCTGGTGCAAAATTGGTTTAAGTTTTAGCAGAAGTATTTTTTCGAATAGCTTAGAGAAAGAGTCGGTAGTAAACGTATTCTCGTAATTTTTTTACTAACCGGATATTTACATCAGCCTCCAAAAGCACATATTTCTTTAAGCATAGAGTTTAGCACTTCTTCATTCAACCATTTTGTTAGCACTGTATTTGCACCGCTATCGTTATAATTTTCTTTCTAACTTGTTTCTAACAAATTTTGGAAAATTGTTGTGGAAAGTTTTATAAAATTATTTTCCTTTCCAAAAACGCTATACGTTTCTCTATCAAATTGACGATATGAATTTACTTTTGTTTCATCTTTACCATGTTTTGGAATCATTATGATGTGCGAAATTTCCCAGTTTTCAGGAAAGGAGCCTGTTCTCATTATAGCGTTGAAAATGTACGTTATTAGTTTGATACATTTTTCCAAAAGATTTTTGAGTATTTTGCCACTTATCAGATCATACCCTGGTACTTTGCTTGGATTAATGTTTTCTTTGATTTTAATTGGATGGATTTCCTCAGCTTCTGCATCATCAGGTAAAAATTCGGGGTTCCAATTTGTTCGTTGAGTATAAATACCTTACTAAGATATTGAGTAAATATGTTTGCTTTATCTGCATCACTTCTTGCCCAGTTTCCGTCTGAGACAAATCGGAGGACATGAAACTGTTGGTCGTTTTAGCTTACGTGGGGCTTTTCACAGAGCGTCATCTGTTGCTTTGGTCGCTGTGAGTTCACTGAGCTAATGTTGAAACTGTTATCCGCTGCAGCTTGTTTTATTACATCCGTTAGGCTTTGTACTGCTGCATCAATTTCATGTTTTGTTTTAGCGTGATGTCTAAAGAATATTCTTTTTTTAACGTAGACTTGGATTCGGTCCAATTAGTATGTTGATTCGTCAGGAATTTAGGTGGCGATAGTTTGGTTGCACAGTGGATTCGATCCCTTTTATCACGACCATGATTCCTTTTGCGCTCTTTAAACAGTATGTGTAAAAATAATTTCCATATTTTTTCAAAAGCGGCTACAATTTTTCTGTATCCGTCGATGTTTTTTATGTGGGCAGTAAAAATGTTCTCACTTGTTTCCGCATTTAGTGGAGCCAGTAACAGTTTTGATGGCACCTCTCTCAAGTAGATTGGAGGAGATCTTTCTTTAGGCTCTCCCTCTCCATCCTTGTTGTTAGCTTCCACTTGTAGAACTTTGAATCGATTACCCGATATTGCTCTGGATTTGCCTCCTCTGGAGATTTTGGATTTCTTTTTCTTTTTGACCTCATCGTAACATAACGTTCAATTTCCGTTTGCACTAATGTTTGTAATACTTCATTTTTCTTATTTTCATTTTCAATGTTTTGCGCAATTTTATTATTTCTGTCACACAAACTACTTTCATTTTCATTCATTGCAATGTTTGATAAGCTACCACTTTTCAATTGGAATTTTTGATTTCAATCAAATTTATTGTCACTGCATTGTTTTTGCGACCATATGTCGTTGTTCTTGGGCTATTCACATTAGCGTTAACTCTTTGTTCATTTAAGTTTGGTATTGACTGTGATTGATGACCAGCGGGAATCTTTTTCGAAGAAAATAGATTCATCGTCAGTGTCACTCGAGTATTTTATTTGACATAATCGGAATCTGGTCGGATTTAATTTGATCGATGAATCATGCTTTTAAATTTGGGCGTTTAAATAAAATTTATCGTTTATAACATTTTAGTGAATTAGAACCAGTTTTCTATTACAAATTTTTTTTAACTTTAAGAAATCACTTAGAGCTTTTTCAAAATTGTTTGCCAATAAAAAAATCCTAATTTTTACACCAATTGGTTAGGTAAAATATAATTTTATAAGAGCTTTCACCAGTTAAGTTTATATTTTAATACGATAAACAAAAATTATTTTCGGAATTTCCCTAATCCCAAAATATTCCCCTTAGTTAACAAGCCAAATCCAAGTGTCAGCTGCATTCAAAAAAACAAATTATATTCAAGCGACTGAATCTTGATCTTGGTTTTGAACAAAAGCAATATCTAAATTTTGGGGAGCTCCGGAAGTAAATTAATCGAATAAAAATTTCATCAACAAACAACAACGAATAGTTTGCAAATCGAAAGAATGCGGCTGTTTTTCCTAGCGTTCGATTGGGGATCTATAAAAAATTTAAGTTTAACTGGCAAACTTTTAAAAAAAAATTCTGAAAAATTTGATAGACTTCAAAATTACCGTTTGAGATTTCGACACTTTTTCGATTTTCCAAACATAATCCAAATTTACCGTTACACGAACAAAACTGTTTTTCTTGGAAACCTGTTAGCTATACGATCATTTTAAAAAATTGAATTAACTACTTTAGCAAATTAAATTTAAAAAAATTCTGTATCGAAAACGAAAAAGTTTTTGTATAAACTAAAATTAGACAATTAAATTGTAAGCGATTTTTTGTACAACCACTAACTAGCATAAGTTTACCGCCCCGGTGGTACGGGGGTTAGCTTGCTTGCTTCACGCTCCGGAGGTCCCGGGTTCGATTTCCGGCGGGTGATGAAAAAATCACGGCTGATTAGGCAGCATTTAATAAGTGTCCTCGTTTCTGTCCTATTTTCAGTGTCAACATTTGTTGAGTAGCAAAGAAGCTACTGTAAATGATTTCCATCCGCCATGTCGTTTTAGCGAAGTTAAATCTGCCTCTGCATTCACAAGCAAAATTACCGATGTTCTCAGGAAACAATGACATGTGTATCCATCGATATTTGGCAGGTTTGAAATAGATGCTACCATTTGTGGTATGGAGGCAAGTTTATGTATACCGACCACTTGCTTAATACATTCTCCATTACGATAACTATAATGAAAAACCGTTGACTACTTAATTCCTGCGAACTGAGGTTGGCATATTTTCTATAATACTGCATATATTCTCCATTTACCGTAAATGATCGCGGTTTATTGTTCTTATTTTCCGAAATTTTGATTAGAATTGCATTTCCTAAATCTTTAAAGTGGTAGATTGTGACGTGAGCGAGTTCCTCGCAACGACAAGCGCATGCTATACCAAAAATTAACACAATATTACATATAAAATAATTGTCGTCTGAAGCTTCGCTCACAAAATTTTGGAATTCCTCCTTCGTCAAAGTCTTGGATTTTTTCGCACGATAACCAATGCTCTTGCTTTTCAAAAAAGTACCACAAAGTCGAAGATTTTACTTTTTGCGATAAATCGGCCAAATATGCCAATAAAACATTTTCAGAAAATCGATTTCTATTTTTTTTTTTGCCGATAATCATCAAATATTTTAAAAGATCTTTCGTAAACCAATTTCGATTTTTTCGGCAACAAATCTAGTGACGCTTCGTTGGTGGCTTCTCTTATTTCAGGTGGGGTATTGCTCAATTAAATCTTAACACCAGCACCTTTCTAATGCAAACGAATAAAAAGCTTTAAGAAAATTGATTTTGTTTTATAACATAATTTATTTAATTTGTTTAGTTCTATAAAATCTTAAAGCTAAGTGCTCTTTTGATAAGCTCTGTAACGGCTAGTAGAGCTGACATTTTTCTCCATTTAGAGCTTGCTGGATAGTCTAATAATTTAATTCTTATTACGAATGTCTGCTTCTTATGTGATATAGCAAACCCACTTAGAGTCATATTAAAAATTTACGTTTACCTTGAATATTTTTACTTTTCTATACGAGTCATTGGTGATAATTTAACTGGCCCTTGGCTTTTATTTACCATGCTCATATAGTTAGCACTATTATAGAGTGAATTATTATATTCGAGTTAAATAGAGCTCAAAGCAATAATTTGAGCAAAAATTGTAAAGTAATTTAGTAATTATTACTAGCGTGTGTCCAAAGGCTGTTATTTAATAATTTTAATAAAAATATCTCAAAAAATAATTTAAAAAAACAGAAAAATGTCAAATTTTAACTCTTGGACAAAATATAAATCCAGCAGAACATTTAGACATCAAGTTAAGCAAAATAAACGTAAATTTCAAAGAGTGTTTAATAAAAAAAAATCACAAATTGAACGAGTACAACTGCACATTTTGGAAATTTATCCAATTCGTAACAAAGTGGTTCTCTTATAGTCATACGGGCAAATACCTTGTGCGATAATCCACAGCGATAATTGGATAACAGAATTAGCGAAATTATTAGAGAGAGAAATAATTGTTAGAGGTTAACTGAGCATGGGCTTTAGAATTTAAAATAAGACATCAAGCTCTTCAAAAACTTTTAAGTTTGCGAACGAAACATTTACCTGAACGAAGTGTTACACGTGACCCACGTACCTTACTAGAGACTCCTAAATCGACAAGCATAACTGCTATTGGCGACAGATTTTATTGGCATCATGAGTTAAAATTTTGCCTAAGAGAATATTTTGATTGTAATCTAGAACAGTCTCTCAATATTTCATTGAATTTTAACATTGATAGATTATTAGTTTATAAGAGCTCGCAAATACAATTTTGGCACATCCTCTTTTCAATAGATGAAATAGAAAATTTTAAACCAATGGTGATTGGTATCTATTGCGGGAAAGGAAATAGTTGAAGGTCACAAAATCAATATTGAGATTAGATGTTTCATTTGTGATTGACCGGCTAGAGCGTTTATAAATAAATAAATCAAAATAACCTACCTTACACCTGTACCAAATATTTGCATTTTTTAATAGGAGTTACTTACTTTAATGGCAAACATGGGTGTTTGAAATGCACGGTGGTAGGGGAGTATGTTTCTAATTTACCGTCTTTCTAATGACTGATTGTAATAGAAGAACAGATAAAGGCTTTCGAAATAAAGTATACGGCGCACAATTGGTTGAACAATTTCCGGTCGGAGATTCTTTACATCTTGTAGATTTGGGTAAATCTGTTTATGTTTTCGGTGAAGGTATTATTTTATTAATGCTATTTAATTTTTATAGGGATAATGAAAAAATGTTTAACCGATTGGACCAATGGGTAATTCAAATTAACAGACCATATATACATAGAGCCTTACGAGGAATAGATTGTTTAGCGTTTTGGAAAATCACAGAATATCGAACTATTTTATTGTTTTTGTGCGTTGTAATTTTAAAGAACTACTTAAGATATGATGCTTATGAACATTTTCTTAAATTTTTCTGTGCCGTTACAATATGTTCCACTGACAAATATAAATTATTTCTTCCGCTTGCCAAATCGCTACAGTGGTAGACATTCGTATAAACGCACTATGTTTTTTGAATATAGTTCTAAGAGTAAAGTGTTTTGATTTTTTTCAAGTAGTCTAAATTATGTCTATCATCTTAAATCTGTTGATAAGATAAACCATTTGTAAAAATTTTAATGTTTTACTTTAATAAATTGAAAAATCTAAATTTCAGGTGGACATTCGTATAAACGCACTTCTGATAATGTACTAAAATAAAAACCAAAATTAGCAATTTTTCATATATTATTTTATTTAATATTTTTTCTGGCCTCGACCTTTTTGAATAACTTCGAAAATTCGAGTAGGCATTGAATTTGTTAAATTTTTGAGGGTTTTCGGATCAATTGTGGCCCAACATTCACGGATGGCACTTTTCAAATCTTTAATTGAATTATATTGCTGTTCATTTCCATAAACTTTTCGAGGAAGGCCCTCTAAAGATTTTCGATAGGATTGCAATCAGGACTATTGCCTATCCAAGATCTCAGCTCGCCAGAAAGGTCTAATCCGCAAAGAAGCTATACACGAAACCGTCTATCATGCAGGCCATTGTATCTTCCTGTGACGACCCGACACATTGCTCGTATTTTTAATAGTTCACCGAACATAAAATGGACAAAATTTTGTATCAAACCACTTTTAACGGCCATGCATACGAATAATCCGCTCAAATTTGCTCGTAAACACATGTCGTCGATAACGGATTGGCAGAGTGTGATTTTTTCTTACGGGAAAAAAATTATTCTGGATTTTCCTGACTGTTACAGTTGCTTCTGGCATAATTTGGAGGAACATGGCATCGTTAGGTCGAAGCGTAATTTTGTGGCGGTGTTATGGTATGCGGAGCATTTTCTTATAACGAGGAGCTTCCCATCTGCTTTATAACGACACGATTGAGCTTCCGTGTGTATATGAAACTTTTGGAAGACGTTTTGATAAATTATCTGGATAATAACATGAACAAAAATTATAAGTTTCAACAAGACAATGCCTCGATCCATGCTTCGAAGGAAACCACACCGTGGTTTCTCGAGAAAAACATTCCTCTTCTTGAATGGCCAGCTTGCAGTCCTGATTGCAATCCTATCGAAAACCTTTAGAGGGCCTTCCGCGAAAAGTTTATGGAAATGAACAGCAATATAATTCAATTAAAGATTTGAAAAGTGTCATCCGTGAATGTTGGGCCACAATTGATCCGAAAACCCTCAAAAATTTAACAAATTCAAGGCCTACTCGAATTTTCGAAGTTATTCAGAAAGGTCGGGGCCAGACCAAATATTAAATAAAATAATATATGAAAAATTACTAATTTTGGTTTTTATTTTAGTACATTATCAGAAGTGCGTTTATACGAATGTCCACCTGAAATTTAGATTTTTCAATTTATTAAAGTAAACCATTAAAATTTTTACTAATGGTTTATCTTACCAACAGATTTAAGATAATAGACACAATTTAGACCACTTGAAAAAAATCAAAACACTTTACTGTTAGAACTATATTCAAAAACATAGTGCGTTTATACGAATGTCTACCACTTGTATTAGAACATTATATTGAAAATTATATACTTAATATATAAAACTTTATAAACGAGGTTCTATTACAAGCAACGTTCATAATTTATGCCATTTGGTTGAAGAAGTTTACAAATTTGGAAATTTGAATACTTTCAACTCTTACCCTTTTGAAAATTGTCTGTATTCATTAAACAGAATGTTACGCACTGGATCCCATCCATTGGCTCAAGCGGCTAGAAGGATGGGAGAATTAAGCAGAATAAATAAATACAAACCTTTGAAAAAGAACCTACTAATGCTTAGAAATAAAAATCGAGATGGAACCTACTTACAACAAAATTAATTTTAATGAATTTTCATTATCTATTGATATGCCAAATAAGTGGTTTTTAAGTAAAAACAAAAGAATTGTAGGCTTGCAGAAAATAAATTTTCAAAACAACCGAATTCTATTAATTGCCAGGCCACTGAAAAATAATTCTGATTTCTTCACAACACATATTAAATCATCTCATTTAAATGTATATTTTTCCATATGTGACGAATCCATACAGATTCCATAAGCTTGTTGCTTTTCCGTATAACAAAGTGTTTATTCCACTGCTTCACAAATTTCAGAAATAATTGTAAAATTCTCTGATGAAAACCGAACTAAGTTATTTCAAAATTTGTACTTTATTTCATAAACATAAATTTATGTTTATACGTACACGTGTAAACGTGTTCAATAAAAATTCAAAATAATTATTAAAAAACAAAATTTCTTAATTAAATAACATTACGAGTATAAAATTATTTAACTTCCATTGGTTTGATCCTGTGTTGTGTCCGTATCCAGCTCCAAACTTTTGTTTTGACTAAAAATTAAAATACGTATGAAAATTATGTAGACCCATTTATAGCTACTTACTCCCGTTTTCCAAAATTAGGTCTAGAAGCCCGGCACCACTTTTCTTGGCACATTTATTGGCACGATGCCTATGGGCTGACTTACGTATCGGTGAAGCTTCCTGGTTTAAGAACCTTGTCGAATTCCTGAGTAAATTTTTAGAAAAGTGTTGTGTTGCTGCAAGGGAAAAATTAGGATCAGTGTTCATGATTATTACCACATCTATTGCCGTCTTTCCCCACCATATATGCTATTTGGGAAATCTGAAAATACATAATTATACATATCTGAATTTATCGATCAATTGATTTAAATTTAAAAAACATTTCAGCATTACGATGGTCGCTATATAGGTAATCTTCTGATTTTAAAGCGTTGTCTAAAGGTTTTACATCCTCATATGCTATGCTATTTTGTTAAAGGCACTTATCGAGAAACTTTGCTGCATAGCACTTGAATCTTTGGCTGATTCATTTCAACCTCCTTTTGATACATTCTCGATTTGAGTAAACACTTTAGCTAAACCAGTATTAAGTTGAACCTTAACATTTTTTTAATTCCTTCATTAAAATCTCTGGGTTTTTGGTTAGTATTTTCTCGTTTTATAAAATCGTTTGCCACCTGATGTTATTATCTGACTTTGGGAATAGAGAGTTGTTCCCGGGAATTCCCGGGACAAATTTCCCGGAGAAAAAGGTAAATTTCTTAAACCCGACCAGATTTTCACCATAAATTCCGGGAGTTTTAAATTTAAAATCTTCTTTATTTATTTCTCAAAATTGGGTGTTTTGCTGGATAATATAATCTCTAAATTTTTCAAAACTGTTTTATTCTATTTGATTCAATGATTTCATGATTTCAAAATTCATCTTTGTCAAATGAAAAGCTACTTACGATCGAAAAACGCTTGTATCCAGGAAAAACTGAAGTAGGCGCTAAATATCGAGCCACTCCGGGGTAAGACTGTGCTGAATGGTTCTCAATATTTTTCTTGCAATACTGCTAATTTCTTAGCTAAAAATCTGTAAATGTGGCTTCAGCTGCTAAATACACTTATTTGTCAAAACCTTGGTGTACAAAGAGCTCCAAACATAACAATCATTTTCATTGACTTTTCTTTCATTGCATTTATTGAAATATCTCGCTGAGTAACGGAATAGGTAAACTTTCAAGCCTTAGTTTAATTTTAAGCCCATTTCTCCTGAAAATATATTTCTTGCGTTCTTATTTACATCTGAAGAACAATGTTGAGTTTTTGGATCATTCTAAGAACTCCACCCCAAAAAACTATATTGAAATTAGCCAAAAACCTGAACGGACCAACTTTTCTTTGTGAACTCACAATAATTCCTCGACTTAGAACTTAACGGTGAATTCCGGGAATCAGATCCTGATCCAGAACACTGTATAAACTTGCTCAACAAATTTATCATCATGTGTAAATTATTAGGTCTATGCATAAACTTGTGTAGTTAAGTTTGTGCGTATAACTGTAAAAATTGTTTCTGTATTGTGCTCTTTATGGTGGGTACGTGACTTATCCCGTGTACGAATTTGCTATATTTAAACATTTTGGGTTTCGTTCTCTCAGTCCTTGTGTTGCCTACGAATTGAAATGAACCCTGATAAAGTTCATATTCGCTATTTTTCTTTCATTGTTATTCAGACAAAAAAGGAAGAGTTTTTTGTAGCGAATCATTACCGGTGATAAAAAGTGGATAATTTACGATAACCCCAAAAACCGTTGAAACATTGAGTAAGTCCGGGAGAGCCAACCACCTCAACTGCAAAGAAAAATATCTATACAAAAAAGGTGCTGCTTTGTGTCTGGTGGCATCAGGAAGACGTAGTGCACTACAAATTGCTAGAACCAAAATGACTTTACGTACATTTTGTTGATTTCCAGAATTTTTAGTTAATTTCCCGGGATCCCGGGAAAGTGGATTTCGTCGCTCCCGGCTCCCGGGATTTTAAAAACGATCGGGAAAGCAACCCTCTAGTTGGAAATATTGTAATGTGATCTTGCATAGGATAGTCTCATCACCTCCATATGTTGTAGTGTAACGTAATTGTGGCTAATATCCATTAGATGTTCAGGGCTTTTTTCGGTTTGTTAAACTGTGCCGGTATTAAATAGTTCCTGATTTGCGGTAGGGGTAAATAAACTATCTGCTCATTTTCGACGCTCTCTTCTAAAATTTTCTGAAAGTTTCGTTGAGGAGATCTGGACACATAAGGATTTTTGAATCCCTCTTCAAATTGCTCATCCTCGGTTGCCGTTGTTACATTTTTACCCAATATTCCCTTCTCATGCCGCTATGCTGCTTCATACGATTTCAATTTCCTTTTTTTTACCAAGCAGGGGCTCGCGGTCCATGTAGATTTATTAGGATGGGCATAAGGATTTTTTATTATTAAGTTTCGCTTTTTCATACTCCAACTACTAAGTGGGTACCAAAATACACCATTTTCCTCCAATAATTCGGGAATAATTGTAAGAAAATAACCGTGCTTTTGCACTTCTTGCGCTATTTTGAAAGACATCGATTACAGTCACAAACACTATTTTGTAAATTATGCCGTCCATATTTTTCCTTTCTAAAACGAAATATTGTTTTAGAAATTATTTAAAATAAAAAAGTTATTCCCAGTAATTTTGTGTAAAATGTGATTACTGATTACTAAATTTGCTTTATAGAGATACAAGCTTTATAATGCCAAATATTATAGCTAACTTTATAGATCTATGCGCTCGATATTGGAAGTTAGCTAAAAGCATTATTGTGTTTTGTAGAGGCAAACATTTTAAAAGCGGCGTCAAAATTACTCTTATTGGCGATTTCTATCAAATGAAGTTGGCGTTGGTTTCTACGTAAGCAAAGGGGACGAGTATTGTCAAATTCTACTGTTTGACAGTTTTGATCCCCCCCCCCCTTATATGGTTAAATTTTACGCCAGATGTCAGCTGCTTTGTTGGAAATCGTGAATATAAGGTGTGTTTTTTTATTCAGGCCTGTTCGAGTTCGCGATAGCAATTTATCGAATTTAGTCAAATTAATAACAAATATTTTCATTTTTTTTAACTGGATAAGGTAGATCTAAATATTTTCTTTTTTTACCAACAAAAATTCATTCGATATGTTTGGTAGTTCTTACGTTACGCGGTTGTTCTGTATAATCTCTCCAATTGTAGAGTTTATAAAGAACTAGGGGGTAGCACAAGAAATCTAACAAAAATGTCCTATGGATTTTTCTTATTAAATATAGAATAAGTTTTCATCTATCATATCCAGTTAAAAAATTTGACAATATTCCATTTTAAATTGACTAAATTCGATAAAATGCTATCGCGAACTAGAATAACGCTAAATAAAAAAACGCACCAATAGCTATTTAAAAAAATTGTTGCTCTATGCTATGTATGTGCCTCATGTCGATATTTTTGACTAAATTTCTGACTAAACTAAATTATGCTACATTATGCTGTTAACCACCAGACGGCTAACGAAAAGTCTCCTCGTGTAGATGCTTTTCGTTTTAGTTGTCATTTTTATTGAAAGAGTGCTTGGATTAAGTATTTTTCATTATCAACAATTTTAATTAGTGCCACAAGTTGGTACCGATTAATGGTTATACATACGATACGAGTTTTTATCGTATTTGAATTTGACGGTTTTGATTTATTTTTTATAAGGTTTTTTTAAATATTGATTTGATTAATATTGTCTTACTGTAAGTGCGTGATCGTGGCTTCTACATAATGGTATTATGAATAGTATATGTATAATGGCCAGCAAATGAACAATTTTAGGGTGAAGAAACTTACTAGATTTATGCAAATAATATTCCATTGAGCTCTCTGGTATTGTGTTCTGAATCAAGAATATAACCTTATGATGGTTAATCTATATTATATTTAAACGGCAGCTTGTGCTTCTTAGGTAAAATCGTTTACCTGGATAATTTTATGACAAAATAAACAGATAAATATTATTATAAAATAATATTGAATGGCACGTGAAGCACCTACAAATTCTGCGTAATCAGCCAAGAGCTCATAAAACATTTTATGACGAACCACACCCGAAGTGTGTGAGTGACGTTATTTTGAATCAAAATATTTAATTTTTAATCGATTAATTTTTGGACACTCAAGAAAATTAAAATACGGTTCAGGTAGCAACTGAACGACAATTTTAAGGGAAAGAACCGATTCTCTCGGTTTATGTTTAGTTCGATAAGGCAATTACTACTAATAGTAACCACAAGAAACAACAAACAATCGAAATAATGTTCGTCTTTAATTTGTTGGCGGTATTTTTCCGACTATCGCATAAATGGGAGAAAGGTATCGTTTTTGGCTATCCGAAATTTATGAAATCAAATCAATCCGAAATGAGCCTCTATAGGTGAATGACTTTTTTGATGCAGCACAAAACCAAAGAACTTTCTTCTTCCGTAATCGTACTCTCTACTTTTGCATGTTCAATTATTTTTCTCCAATTTAAAACCATTTTAATTATGTAACCTTTAATTGGCAAAAGGTTATTTTAATCTGCAAAAGCCAATTACGAAGGACATGCAAGAAACTTATTAAGAACTAAGAGAAACTCGAATCTAGAAGGCGTAATTAAATATAGAATTACAACAGTCACAACATCAGATTGGGCCAATTTTATCTTAGACACGGACACTCCCTGCTGTTACAAGATAACCAGTACGTTTTTGTTATTTAACTACTGTTATATTTTATAAATTTTAGTGATACAATTTTTGCTTTTAAATTTATTTAATTTGGTTTCATTTAATTTGGAAAAAGGTTCATTCCACTCGAAATTAGTTTGATTCTTTCTGTAAAAGGGTTTATTCAATTCGGAATAATCTTCATTCATTTTAGAAATAGTTTCACTTAAATAGGAGAAGGTTTCGTTTAATCCGAGATTTTGCAAAAATTATCAAAATTAATCAAATTATTCAAGAAAATTAAAATTGTTGTTATATTTAATTAAATTTTATATATTTTTGTACATAAGATTTTAATTTCAACTTTCTGTTAGAATTATATGGGCAGATCGTCTGTAGGCAACACGGATTGGAGAAACTTTTGGGTTGAACGAAGAGACCATCTTTAGTTTACCAACGCTAAACTATTGTGTCCGGTTCTGACGAACTCATCAACGACTTTGCAAGTCTTTAGAATTCCTTATAGCGCCAATAAATTAATTTTGTGTACGAAATATTGAGAAATTCTAAGAAAATCAAATTAACATGGTAAATCAACTTAAGCGCGAGGCAAAATGAAAAGTACTCCTAGTTATTTCCGTCAAATAGTAATAACATTCGGTTGACTTTCCAAAAGTCGGAATTTAGAACAGCTTGTCTTATTGACCCTTGTGACATCTAAGAATGACTGGTACGAACTAGTCGACAATTTATAAAAGTAAACAATTTAGACAAAAAATAGACGTTAGGCAAACAGCCTAAGCTGTAGTAAAATAGAAGCTAATAGCTTTTCCCAATAGCTGCAGAAGCGGGCATACTGCATATTTAGAACTCACAATGCTACTTGGTAGGCGAATCATAGTCGCCGAGAACACATTTAAATGTATGGTACTTACCTCTTTATTTTTACATTGCTAATTACATATAATTTGATTAATTGTAGGTTTAACGTTTTGTCATTAAAGCACACAATCACTTAACACAAGACATTATTCCCATCTGCCAGTGATGTACTGAAATTGATCGAAACACTCAATATTTGTACCAGATACACAAAATGGAGATACATGCAATAAATTCAGCAAAATGTAATTCTCTGATTATTTAATAATTAATAAATTTTATTGAATGCATCAGTTGCCGCCCCGGTGGCACAGTTGTTAGCATGCTTGCTTTAAGCCCCGGAGGTCCCGGGTTCGATTCCCGGCGGGTGATGAAAAAATCACGGCTGGTTAATGTAGGATCAATGAATTAATCACTCATTATCCATTAAAATAATGATTACGAAACTTCAATATGAAGCGGCCAAATCCCTCCATGGGATGTAGCGCCAGCGAAAAAAAAAAAAAAAAAAAATCAGTTGCCACTGCATATTTTGCAAAAAATAATATCTGATCCGAAAAACCGCCTATTCGATCCGAATACCTGTCCCAATCTGGGATCGAAAATCATTTGGCTTGAACACTTGTCAATTTGGTCCGAAAAATGTTAAACTTGACTAGAAATAGGTTTGTACAAACCAAACTACATAAACTAAAATCCAAAACCAGATTTTCGCCATCATTACAGACACAGAATTATAAATGGAATGGATGCCTTTTTAGAGTTGTCTAACTTTTTAACTGTTGCACAAATTTTTTATTTGAAACACTAATTGATATTATTTGGAACGCCATATGTACTCACCAATTCTTCCAATTTTTTTTTTTCCATTTTGCGGTCATTTCTACCAACTCTATTTAGCTGCTTTCAATATTAACTTTAATTCCTTCCCTCTAAACCACTCATAAGCTCAACACCTTTTTTTCACCATTTCTAATTTAATAACACAGAACACGAGGACACTAAAATACTTAAATAATTATGCAAAATTAAACAAATTCTTGTAGTGTGGAGCCGTGGTTTCATAACTAAAGTGTTTAAGTTTTTCCGTGAAATGCTCACCTTCTCGAAACCACATAAATTCAATTAAAAAAAAAATTAAAATTAAAAGGCAAACTTTAAAATTTCTTAATAAAATCTATTTTAGTAAAACGAACGTTTTCGGCCACTGGTCATCTTCAGATTTAATTTACAACTGTGATTTACAACAGTTGTAAATGAAATCTGAAGATGACCACTTAGTGGTCATCTCGTAGATTTCATTAAGAAATTTTAAAGTTTGTCTTTTAATTTTAATTTTTTTTTTTTAATTGAATTTGTGTGGTTTCGAGAAGGTGATCATTTCACGGAAAAACTTAAATGAAGGCATGACTGGATGAAGGTGATATGTAAGATTATTTTTTAAAGTTGTTATGTCTGTATATACATTCTGTCCCAATAAATCTTCGCAAAACTAGAGAAATGTAAAGCGGATGAAGACTAAACTATACTAAGAACAAGTGTTTTAAAACGAATCGTAAAAATGTAGAAGGTCGTTTCTATAAAATTATGAAAATATTACATATCACCTTTATCCACTCATGTCTTCAAATACTTTATGCAAAATTAAAATTAAAATAATCATTTTTAATGAACATAAATTAAAGAAAAATTAAAAATTGAAAAAAAACCAGAGCTTTTTGACTCGTAAGTCATGGTAAACCTTATTGCAAAAATATGAGCTTTCAGACGTTAGAGGTTTACCTAAGCTACTTAAAAGTTTCTGCTGTTGTGTTGCTACATTATTCATATGTAATTAAATAAAATTAATTATTCAATTTATGTCACAATTTTGCCTTGTACGGACAGTAGTTTTGAAGCATGTTAGATTTTTATTTTTTTTAATGAGTGTTACGACTATTTTAATCACAAGTCGTCACCGTTTTTATGGCTTAATCAAAATTAATGATTTTAACGTATTTAAAAAATCTCATAAAATTTTGAATGATTTAATTATTAAAATATTTAGCGTATAACAGCTTATTTTAATAGTTTAATCCTATAAGCGTATTATGCATTTGCACACTCAAACACACACGCACACACTCGCACATAAAATCACTTAACATCTATACATAAACAGCAGCAATAAAATCATATTTCTATTTTATAACACACCCAAAAACCTTCTAAACAAAAACCGATTTATAGCAGCAACACACAACGAAAAAGGTAATGGAACTATTTTGACCGAAAGCCATAAATCACCTTCGATTTCTAAATACTCAACATAATAAAAAATAAAAATAAAAAAAACACAAAGTTCTCCAACAACAAAATTGAAAATTAATTTATTTCCAAAAATAATAAAAAAATAAAAATTCTTTGAATTATAAAATTTAATCTTAATATTTATAATCGATATAATCGATAAATTTATAATTTTATTGTGAATGAATTTCTATTGTGTTGTTGTTTTTGTTTTGATAGCAACGATAAATAAGATAAAAATATTTATTTGATTATCGCTCGCATTAGGCTCTGGTTGATTGAAGAACAGGTTAAGTTTACGGAGATGACAAGTTTATTGCGACCTCTTGAACTGTTTTTATTATAATATCTCGTTTAATGATGGTATGTGATGTGGTGGGTAGAACATATACCGTTTTGCATGATTTTGAGATATCGCAATGAATCTAAAGTTGAATAGCTTTTGTATTATAGCTCACACTCTACATGTGGTGTTGGCTGAGTGGCATGGTATATCATCGACTTTTTGTTTTTTTGGGGGAATTGTTTATTGCCTTTGGTAATGTTTTATATAATACTTTGCAGATACAAAAGAAACGGATATTACATTTTATCTTGTTTTTTTTGTGGATATACATTTATACAAAACAATAAATTTTTAATGTTTAATAATTACATGGAAAATTATTATTTTGTTTAGACTAAATAATGTTTGGGTACCAAATATATTCTTTGCAGTCAGCCAGTGCTTAGAAACCTTTTTCTTTTTTAGGTTGGGTGTAAAGTCGATTATCCCATATTCTTAGAAAATGATTTAGATAAACATGTGCTCAAAGTATGTGTGCCCCATTTTACCCAACAAAATTTCTATAACTTTGCTTCACACAAAAAAAAAAATAATTTCGGAATGGGAAATAAGAGACGTATACATATACATTTATTATAAATGTCGTTGTAAGGAAATTCATGCTACTTAAAAATTAAAAATTAAATTAAAAAAAAAACTGTAAGCTTCCTTTACAATTGACTCAATTTACACATCAGCCGAAGAATATAACAAAGACTTAGATTGAATGTGTTTTGTTTGCGATGGTTGTTGTTGTTGTTGTTGAATTAGAGAACATAATCTTATTAAAGATTGTTATTGAATGTCATCACATTAAAAGAATAAAAGCACCTTCGTTTTAGAATTAAGAAGACAAGCACAACGAAGAAGAGAAGGTATTGTTGAGAAATAATAAGATTTTATGGTAGAATTATTTTTTTTGTTTTTATATTTAAATTTTTTCTAAGTGTTAATTTGAATTTTATCAGGTGGCTCAAATTATACATAGCTGCTTTATTTATATTAAAAAGAAGAAAAAAAAAAGTTTATTACAAAATTATGACCTCAGTAATTTTATAGGTTTGGTATATATGGATATAAAATTTCGTAAATTGTTTTTCAATATGCGCACCATACCGCATCGAAGTGGATAAAAAAATGTTTATTATAGATGCGGATTTTAAATTATGGTACATTTGTATTACTTTACAATATTTTAAGCAGCGTAACGGTAACAGTATGGAATTTACGCTTGAAAATATTATTTATGGAATCGTATTTAACTAAAAGTTTTTTTTAATAAGCTCGGTGAGATGTTTATCTCATTTGTTACATCATTATGATGAAAGTAAATGGACGTTAATTGGATAAATGCTTTCAATTATCGATTACTTAGGCATGTTGCATTCGATGATGTCTAATTGCCATCTTTAAAGTATATTATGATTTGCTATGAAAATCAAAAAAATAAAAACTGGTGGAGTTACCAGTGCACGGAAGCTTAACGATTTATTTTGACAATTAGCATTCGAAATTCTAAAGGAAGTTTGCAAACCAAAATATTGCGGCTGTTTATTATTTAGAAAATATTATCTTAAAGTGAAAGCTACAATTTCACCAGTGGCCAGCCGCATAAAAGCAATAGTCGGCCTTGCTGTTTTCAGTTGCCAGCCGTACATTTTCAATTTAATATTTTATTTATATACCTATTTTAATTACTAAAGTGAAGTTTCTGACAAAAAAAAAAAAAAATGACAAAAAAAACAAAACCTGACAACAGAAGAGTATATCCACTAAAAAGTGTAGGTGAAATTTGATGGCCATTAACAAGTATTCGTAGAAATAAGTACGCAGATCTGACTATGTTAAAGTGTTCAGTAGGATTTCATAAATGTTTGTGCTTGTTAACGCCGGAATCGTTTATCAGCGTTCCTAAAATAAATATTTAATATAAAACTAGCTGACCCGGCGAACTTCGTCCCGCCCCAAATTACTTCGTTTCGAGCAAATACTTTTGTCCTTCACGAAAATTGATTTTGATGATAGAAAAAATCAAACAACTCAACTCTATTCTCAATAGATGATTGAGTTGAGTGGACATTCCATTCCATTTTCATCGAATTCAACACTAATCTATCCGAGTTTCCGAGTTTTCCACTTCGTTTCCCAATTTTTCTCTTCTAAAAGATAATCTGGTTTGGTTGCCCGCCAAATCTCGTACAAAAACATAATTTTTTAATTTTCCGAGTTTTCCGACTTTTCCAAAGGATTTTCCAAAAATTTTCTTTTGTAAGAATCATCTCCTGGCAATTTCAAACACAATAAAAAGATTAAGCCAAATCGGTCATCAAAACATACAAAAAATTCATAATTTCATTGAAAAAAAAAATTCAATTTTCTTCGGGTTTTCCGGAAACGATATTTTTGCGTGACCCTCAAGGGCTGAGAGTTTTATTTTAACAAATTTCCCTATATAAAAAAAATGTGTAGCTGGAGTTTGATGGCCATTGACAGGTAATCGCAGAGATAGGTACGCAGATCTGACTATGCCTTGGTGTTCAGTAGCCAAACGATATTTTTGCGCGAATCTCAGTGGCTGAGATTTTTATTTTAACAAATTTCCCTATATCACAAAAATGTGTAGCTGGAGTTTGATGGCCATTGACAAGTAACCGCAGAGATAGGTACGCAGATCTGACTATGCTTTGGTTTTCAGTAGGATTTCATGAATATTTGAAGATACTTTACCAAACGCGGATTGCCAGCCAGAAATCTCGTTGAATTTATTTATTTAAATACAATTGCAGATACTCTGTAGATTAAAAATCGCAGATTACCGAAGAAATACTACTGAAAACCAAGGCATAGTCAGATCTGCGTGCCTATCTCTGCGATTACCTGTCAATGGCCATCAAACTCCAGCTACGCATTTTTTATATAGGGAAATTTGTTAAAATAAAAATCTCAGCCCCTGAGGGTTGCGCAAAAATATCGTTTGGCACAAATATTCATGAAATCCTACTGAACACCAAGGCTTATCCAGATCACAAACGATAAAATCAGTATTATTATTAAATTTTGCGAAAAATGTAATATGCTGCTACACTTTTGGCTGTTGTAAGGTTTTTTGTCAATTTGTCATAAACTTCACACCACCATTTTAATTATAGATGCATGTTTTGGTAATTTAAAAAATCTCCGTTTTATTTGTGATAACTTGCTAAAAATTCAGGGGTGTGATCATGAAACCCGGTCAGAAATGCCGGTCGTTTATATTGTAAAATGTCTCCGCTAGCAAATTCGACCGGGAAACAAACCGTTTCATGTAATGGGGCGATATCATGGAATCCGGTAGCGGTGGAATTTTGACGGAAATCGCCCGGTTTTACAAAAAACGGTATCATAAACATCGCTTTCACGGAAAATTTCCGTCAAAAATCGTCCGTTAGATATTATTTGACGGAAATTTACCGTGAAAGCGTTGCATATGATACCGTTTTTTGTAAAACCGGGCGATTTTCGTCACAATTCCACCGCTACCGGATTTCATGATATCGCCCCATTTCATGATACGGTTTGTATCCCTGTCGGTTTTGCTAGCGGTGACATTTTACAATATAAACGTCCGGCATTTCCGATCGGATTTCATAATCCAACCCCAGCCCAGGTCGATTTGTTTTCAAAAACGACAGAATCATTTAACGTGATGAATAACTTTAAGAATGATCTAATTTCCGTGAGCTCAAAATTATCAAATTTTAAAAATCGTCATAAGTAGGTAGTGATAATCGCAATTATAGCAATAACAGTAATCAAAATATAACGGACTGAAACCTCATTAGGTGATCAGAACTTCTGCCTTCTAAATTAAGTCTATTCCCAAATCAATCCCAAACTGAATCTCTTAAGTCAGTCTTCAGCTCAACCTCCAAACACAATATTTGTGTAAAGTTTGGTTCAAATTGGTGAAGACGAGTGGATTTGTTTAAATATTTTGCACATATACAGGTTTTACAATGGCCAATTAGGATAAAACTTATCTATTTCATAACGGACTTTAGTGAAATTTGACATCCGCGATAGAAATGGGATCCTAAAAAGATTTTTGGATAAACTTAATATGGCCAAGTGGCATGGAGCTTGCCTATTTCTCAACCGATTACTATTAAATTTGGCATGTGCGTTGCAAATGGGATTCTAAAATGATTTTTGGATGGAATTCTGGAGTATGGATAATTAGGATAGAACTTGACTATTCCTTAATCGATTATAATTAAATTCAAGATTTGCGGTAGAAAGGTGATTCTAAAATGATACTGCTAATTCCGAGACTCTACACTACTGTTAGTAGTTTTAATTCTTCAGCTCGTGTCCGCCACACACTTCATTTTTTTAAGCATGGCCAAACTTACAACTCTGACAATAAATACTCAAGAAACATCCCAACGTTTAAAGGGAACGATTGGCTAGAAAAGTTTGTGTGTAAACTTGAATATTATTTCAAGATAATCTCGATCGTTAAGTATAATTGAAATAGACGTTTACGCTGCCTCAAAGGAACTCCAATAGCTGCGTTTTGATTCAAGAGAAACCTCATCAGACAACAATTTAAAAGCCATATTGATATATTCCTCACAACCTCATCCAAAAATATTTTTTGTTGTGGAATAGTTCCTTTTATTAGTTGGAAACGTCAAAATTCATCGTAATCGGGTAAAAATAGCTGAAGTATATCCTAACTGCCCATATTCCAGAATTTAATCTTAAAAACATTTAAGAATGCACATCAGCACCGCTAACGCTAGCCACTATTTCTGGCGTTATCTGAAATCAAAGAACGAAATGAAAACGAGACCGAGTGTCTCTTCGAGAAGAAGTGAACCAAAATGAAAACGCAAGAAATGAAATGAATCGAACTTGAATATTTACATTTATTGGCCTTCCCAGAAACGACTCAATGGCCGAACGTGTGCTAAATTGTTTGGTGATGTGAAGGTTCTGCAATCGCTGTTCTATGTTTATGTCTATAGCGTCACTTGTTTTGTTGGGATCGACTTATTTGCAAATACAAAATGCAGCCAATGCTGCAACATCCAACTTGTTCGGACCGACGCATGCTTTATTTGCATTGGAATACAAAATTACTTAGGGTTTCATTTCTTGGCCTTGACAAAATTTTTTGTGCTGCATGGTGGAAAGTAAATTCACACACTTTTCTTTTTTGGCACGTAGCTGCAAATTAAAACCAAATTGCCGTGAAATCCAAAAGAAGATGAAAGAAGAGGACTTTACGTGGATGCTTTCTCATTTGATTAGGGATACATCTTTTATTGGATCGAATGGTGCCAACGAATGCTAGACCATGTTTGGCCATTCGCTTAGTTTCTTCCAATGTGGTGAAGAAATTAGCAATAATTGTACGGCCGCTGTTTTTGTACGTTTTTGCGAGTTGTAACGTAATATTTTCGTCTTGATTTACTTCACGTTCAGCTTGTTCTTCTCGACCTGTGTATAATTTCCTTGCAATGGATATTTTGTTTTTGAACCGCAAGCCCACCCATATTTTTATGCCGTTTTCACTGGTATCCATGGTACCTGGTTTGTTTTAAAAAAAGGTGACTTTTCTAATTTCGCGGGCTACGTACATTTGACTTTCGAATTTTTTTTGTGTTATGTTGGTACACATGTCCCAACATATGTTGACATTATTAGCCATTTTGCACTTTTAGTTTGTTTTTGATAGATATAAACGTTAGACGTGTTTTGGTGTGCTTGGTGATTTTTTGATATCGAAAAAAATGGATCAAATAATCTGTTGTTTTAAATTTTGTTTGAAAAATAAAATTAAGTGCTCCAAAAACAATATTTATAAGTGGTACAGGTTCTTCACAGAAGCCCGCGAAGATTTTAATGACGATGCCCGCCCGGGACGCCCCAGCACGTCAACAACCGATGAAAACGTTGGAGCAGTGAAGACAATTGTTATGGAGACTCTTCGAATCACTAATAGAGAAGTGGCTGAGGATGTCAGCATATCAGTTGGCTCATGCCATGCAATTTTTCGGATGTTTTGGGCATCAAACGTGTGGTAGCGAAGTTTGTTCATGATTTTTTGGCCAAAAACAACACCGTAATCATGCCTCAGCCACTGTATTCACGAGACTTAGCCCCCTGAGATATTTTCCTGTTCCCAAAACTGAAAAGACACATGAAAGGACGGAGCTTTGCCACGATTGAGGAGTTAAGACCGCACCATCACGAATTTGTGTGCCTTCGTGTGTACGCTACTAAACGTATGATTTTTGCATGTGATTTTGTGAAACGCCACCAGCGAAAAGTATTGCAATAAATGCAACTAATTCACTTTCGGTTACATCCTTCCAAACTTTTTGTTTTTTATCGGGATTATCCACATTCCATTTTTAAACTGAATATCTTTTCGGTTTATTGCGGGGATAATAATGAGCACAACGTTTGGTGTGAACATTTTTTTGAAAACTGCAATTTAAATTTGTTTTTGTTCCTTGGGTCCAGCTCAAAAATGCAGAATATTGTTGACGCAGACGAACAAAGGCATTTGGTTCATTTCTATAGCAGTAAATCGTCCATAAAATGCGGAATCTAAACTAGCACGTACCTGTTTTCGCATATTATAAATACACCAATACCTCACTTTGCGACGGTAATTCGTTCCATAAAAATGCGTCTTGAAAATAAAATTGCAACATAATTAAATAACCTTGACGTATTTTTAGGCCAAAAACATTTAAGTAACGATGCAACAAATAATTTAAGCGACGCAAAACTGAAATTTGGTAGTAACAAATGTCGAAACGTCGCAAATCGAGGTATTGGTGTAAATTCCACTTCAAGTCATTCATTTTGAATAAAGCAAATATAGTAAGAATTTGACTCCTAAAAGATGTTTTAATAGCACTAACGTGTTTTTGTACGTTCAACCTTCAATGTTCACTAAGTAGTCAACTGATCTGACGCGAGTGAATAGACAAGAAACAACGCAAACCTGAATTTACACATCTGCACATGCGCACAGTCTCTTAAGAGATTAGAAAGATAAGTTTGGATAGAAAAGAATAAAGAAAACGTCGAGAAAGTATCGCGCAATAGTATGAGTACACACATTTATGGGTGTAAATGCGCATGTGTGCGTCTGAATGGAAAACTATTAATAGAAAGTAAAAAAAATGAAAATTTGCATCATCTTTCATATGAAATGTATAGGAGTCTGGCCAGACTCATGAGGTACGAAAACGATGTGTACATCACAACACCATATTATAATTATTCTTAGGTATAGGTACAGATTTTTGGTCCTGATTTTTTTCATAGATCGATAGCTAATAAAATTTTAGGAAGGTACACGAAATTTCAAGTCGCTAACTCAATTAGAAATATAATGCAATTAAAATCGAAAAAGTCTGGCCAGACCCATGTACTCAACAGATGGTTAAGGAATAGCCAAGTTACAATACATCATGGAATATTTCACTAAAACCGGTTAAGAAGTAGCCAAATTCCACCTATATGTATTAGATATATTCCAGAACTTAGGAGTCTCCAAAAGCTTTTTAAATCTCCGTTTTGACCATAGAAACAGATTGGCGAGAAAAATCCAAATCGAACAAGCCGTTCTCGAGATACCAAGGATACAGACATCCAGACAGACGGACGGACATTTTTTTTTTGTTGCTTTTTCAGACTCAGCGACTTTGGTTTGAAAACGTCGAGAAAAGTGGTTTTGGACCAACATGTTTCGTCATTTTTGGCAGGATTTCAATACTTTGGTCTTTTTAGACCGAAGTAATTAATAATGGTGGTACAGTAACATCAGGGCAGGTTGTGCCGATTGCAATAATATTATCGGAGCTAAATACTAGTAACGTTAGTGGAAAGCTAATTAAAAATACGAAGGTATGCAACATCGAAGAACCAGTAACTTTACCAAAACAATCATTGATTTATAAAACTATGGCTTTTCAAAACAAAAATCTCGCACAAGATGTTATTTTTGGCACCAGTAGTAGTAATACATCTATTGGAGCTATTCCACCGCGTAAATGGCTCTTTGCATCGAGGCTGAAGCCTTCCATTACCGATGCCGAATTTAAATTGTTTGTGAAAAATAATCTCCAAATTCCGGATGCAAATTGTGTACGTATCAAAAAAAAAAATTTCAAAATGGAGTTGAGGCGAATTATATTTCTTATAAAATAAGTGTACCTCCGGAATCCTTCGAACATGTTATGAGTGCTGATGCATGGTCGGAACACGTACATATAAAGGAATTCAATTTTAATCAAAAGAGACGATATTTTCCGAGAGGCCGCCACCTCCCTCAACGGATACCGTAAACAAATCAACGCGTAAAACTGTTAATCTAAACAGAAATTTTATATATTTTCAAAATGTTTGCGGCATTGCCTCAAAATCTGCTGAGTTTTATTGCTTTGTCATCGCTTCTATGTATCCAGTATGCGTAATTGTGGAAATAAATTTAAGTCCTAATATATTGTTCTGAGTATTTTTCAATAACGTGCTGATACTTGGTGATTTCAAATTACCAAAGGTTAAATGGCTGATTGATGATGATGTAAACTGCGTCATTCCGCAAATATTATCTGTATAGACTCTGTTTTGTTGTATGGTGTTGTCCAGATAAATAATTGTCCCAACTATAATGAAACATTTGTGAATTAATTTATCGCAGAATCAGCAGAATCATAATAAGTAAAGAACATAAATAAAACAAAAATTACAAAGAAAAACTATTTATTTTCGCGCAAAAATTGGCGCCAGATTCGTCTGCTGCCAAGGCTCAAAATATTATAGTATCAAATTCAGAATCATTCTGGAATTTCGTTGACCCCAAAAGAAACACTTTTGGGTTTCCGTCAACAATATCGTTCAATGATATAACTGGGAATAATTCTGATGATATTATAAACGTACTGATATTGTTGAGTATGAAAGTGATGAAGGCAGTTGTACCAACAATTGCTTGTATACACCTCACATATCTCCAGTTGATATCATTAAATCCCTCCATCTGTTTAAGGATGGATGTGGCCCAGATGGTATTTCTTCAAATTTTTTTAAACAATTCTGTAATGAAATGGCTCAAACTTTGTTAATTTTATTTAATAGTTTAGTTAAGAAAGGTGTTTTTCCGGTTGTCTGGTAATCGTCTCAACCGTTATTTAAATCAGAAAATAGAATTGAAGTATTTAACTACAGTGGTATTGTATTTTTGTCAGCCAAATTTTTTCACAATCGGTTAAAAAATAGCCAAGTTAAAGGCTAATTGGTCATATCCCACCGCACCTGTCAAATTTAATCAGAGCCGGCTAAGAAATATCCAAGTTACAGGTTAGTTGGCCATATTCCAGAAAAGAATCCAACATTATTTAAAAATCCCATTTACATCGTACCCGTCAAATTGATAATATCATTTTTGATTAAACGTACAATTGCCATTCAATTTGTTTTGTCATTTGATATTTGCCAAATATGCAAATTTGCCAAAGATATTTTAATGAAAAGTAACTTTGTCAAATGTCGTTTGTCATTTAAACGGCTCCCGTTTCTAAATGTGTAGTCATCACCCATGTGTAGTCACAACCTATTTGTAGTCATGACCCATGCGTAGTCATCAACCCATGTGTGGTCATGAGTTTGGAGTAACGCGTTTTATAGCATTCAAACAAACCAAATCAAATGATGCTTGCTTTTAAACCACGATAATATAGAACTGTTGCTGATCGTCTAACCGGATTCTTTAATTTTCTCACAAAACAAATTAAATCATCTCCACGCAAAGATTTAGGTATATACAAGCGATTCGAAAATGGAGGTGGACAGATTAAACTTGTTAGATTAATGAACATCTTCTGAGTAGCAATGAGATAATTTTATTCTTGATTCTATACAAATTTTGTTCCACAGTAATGCAAGGATTTTGTACCAAATTTTCACGGAAAAGTGGAAAATATTTTCGTAGTATATTTTTTTGTTTGCATTAATTTTCATTTACTCGATAATTATTGTAGTAGAACATACTTTGTCGTCTATTAACGTACAAGTTTTTGAGAAAAATTAAAAATGAATAAATCTGAATATTTTACCAGTATTAAATTGTCCGCAAGATAAAACTTTACGAAGAATCTGATAATTATATGTATGGTATGGTATGTATGTATGATCTATACGTTTAGAGGTCATTTCTGGATAATGCGCCAACAATACCAAAAACATTTACGGGAACTTAATTTATTCCAGAATTACACCAGGGATACAAAAAGTTTATAAAATAATATTTTGTATACCAAATGTAATACATAAAACGTGCTCATTATCTGAAATCGTGGTGTTTGAGAATAAGCTAAATTGCATTTGGTTGTTGCAATTGTTTATGGTTTTAGACATTTGGTTCGGGACAGTGGTTTGGGCCAAAATAAATAATCGATTGAATATTTTCCAGTGAAAAAACGATGACACTACGAACCCACTCATATGTGTATATATAAGAGTTTGTTCAACATCCCATAAACAGTGGTTCAAATATTGACGATCCCCAATTAGCCCAATTATGGGGACAATACCATCTTTTCTTAAAAATTTTATATACAAAATATTTAGCAAATTATTTTTTTTTTCTTTTTGAAATTTTAATGAAATTAAAAAACAGAATTATATACAACAATTTAATTTTTTGCCTTTTCAATACTGATACAATTAAGATGTTCGATTCTTTTGAGGTATTGTTATTTTTTTGCAAATTTGGATGGGAAAAGAATAATAAAATGTTGAAAAACCTAAATAAAAATTGATTTTGAGATATACTGTACATGAAATCTAATTTCTGAAGATTAAAATACGAATTTTAATTAGTACGTAATGACAAGTATTGTACTTGTCAAGGAGATGGCCGAAAGATTAACATTTTCTCAGAAAACATTTAGTATGTAATTTGGAATGTATTCTAAATTATTTTCATTTTGTTGAGCTTAGCTTTAACTTATTTAATAATGAGAAATAATTCTTTAATTTAACGATTTTTTCGAAATGCTCAAGGGATTTTCAGATTTAAGTTGTATGTCAAATTATTCGAGAATATCCAGGTCATTTAAGTTTTAGATGATGGTGTTTAGCGCATATAGTGTTGAGCTCCATTGGTTACACCAACCTGGCGGATAATTCAACATGTATTTTAAAGTTTTCTATAATTTTCAAGATACTTACATTGAACATTTTTGAGATGATATTTCGAAATTAGCGAGACTTTTGTGATGTTACAATTTTTGCATTTTTCTATTCAATAATGCATTTACCAGTTTTAACAAACTCTCACCAAGCTAATTGGTGTTGATATTCAAATAACACAGTGAAATATCTAATTAATAAATACAAGATGGCATGAAAGAATGGACAGTAATTTTAAGTGGCCCCACATGTGTCATGACTACACAAGGGTCATGACCCTACATGGGTGATGATCTCAAACCGGTAATGACTACACCAAAACTTGTTGAAAAAAAACGAAAAATTGGGATTAAAATAAAGAAATTTGGGGGTAGTCCCTATGTTCATATACATATATTGATCTCTATTTGCGTATCTGAAATCCAAGAGAAAATTCTAAATTTGGTCAATAGTTAAATTAGGCCTACACCTTATCACTCAATAAAGGAATCCGATGAGCAATTCCTAAAAATGGTTTTAGTATTACGTCAAATTTCGTCAGATAAAAATATGGGGGTAGTCCCTATATACATATATCTGTACCTCAGAGGTAAAGTATCGTAACTCCAAATTTTCCGAAAATGGAGTTTGGATGAAAAATACTCAGGAGGTTCAGTGATCACTGATCAAAGAGGCAGACACCCACCACCAAATAAATTGGACGATGAGACACGGGAGAATGTGCGATCCCACATAAAATCATTTCCAGTAGTATAAAGCCATTATTCCAGGGAAGATCATCGAAAATGTATTTGAAAATGTTTAAATTATATTTAGAGAAGTGCGAAGAAAATAATGTTGCAGAAAATCTCATTGCAAGAGAATGGTTATACAACAATATTTTTAGTTCCAGTTTAATTTTGCAAGCAGCCAGCGAATAATACTTGCGACAAGTGCGATGAATACCAAATTAAATTTAAAGAACCTTTATCGGAAAAACAGCATTATTCAAAATGATTTTGATACCCATTTAGCCGAAGTTACGATCCAACCTTGGCTAGAAGTTATTGCGCAATGTGTGGATGAAACAGTCAGTAATCGAGGAGATTGTGAAACATCTTTAGTATTCACAAATGGGCTATCGATGTACTGCCAGGTACCGAAATCGAGGAGTTGATAATTTCAACAGACAACTGTGCAGGTGAAAATGGAAATTTTGTTATTACGACATGTTACTTTTGGCTACTTCGATGTATTCGAACACTGAAAATTAAAAACCACAAGTTTCTCTTAAGAGGTCATCCACATGGAAGTTTAATTGAGCGAGAAAAGAGAAACCACCGATGATGGTTCCTTCAAAATCCTATAACAGTTTACGATTTACTATAACTCTTAACGATTTTAAGAATTATAAATTATTATACAACATTCTGTACATATTCTAGTACAAGCTTGTGAAATGGAAATGTTGTATTACAAAATTTCATTTAGTGACCAAAATTTCCAGAGTGTAGTCTTAAATATGTCGAGATGAACAACCATTTGTTGGTCTGAAGAACTACAACCTATTCGGAATATACTGAAGCCTATCAACTCGTCACAATATAAAGAACTGCAGATATCTATGAAGTAGGTACCAACGTGCTCTCATGAATTTTATAAAGACCACCTCATTGTAACACCATATGTGATTATCCAGAATTACAATGTTCTATTTGTAATATTCTTTGTAGATTTTTTATAATATATTAGACATATTCTACTCATTTCATTGTACTTATTGTCCGTATTCGCAATAATAGATTTCCAACTTGTAATAATAAATTATTTGCAAAAATATTTAAATACTTCCCCTGAACAAACTCGAAAATGTCGCTTATGGCAGTTTATCTCTGAGGTACGGTCCGTACAATATTATGAAAATCCTTTACTGCCCAGAATTCAATAGCATGAATTCACCTATATCGCACACCAAAGAACCGATATTTTGGGTTCCCGTAAAATTTAATAAAAGGCATCTTTTAGAAATTGGATTTCTGTTCTCAAGAAATTTTAGAATTTGATATTCTCATTTCGAACAAAAATTTTTCTTATTAGCCTGATGCAAATAAATTTCTCGAAAAAATCTCTTCTTTCTTATTCCTATGTTAAATCCAATAAGCATCAATCACTTAGTATTTTTCAACTGGAACAGCAATTTAAAAAAAAAATGCTAATAGAAATGTACTCTAAAAATCGAACTGCGTTGTGCATTTTAGAATTCTAAGCCGTAACACTGACTAAATAAATTGAAGCACCTTGTTTAACTCAGAATCCTTTGAAATTTTGAAAATTGGATAATATGAATAATTTTTATACCATAAGCTTTACTACTTATTCCTATACTAGTACTTTACCTTTCCAATTCTTTGCCGGCTCAGCAGTTAATTTTTCGGAACCATTATATTACTCTAGCAGCGTGTCGAATTATAATACTATTGATACGCCAGTTTTTACTTTTGTTTTTCAACGCAAATTTTTAAAGCAGGAGGGCGACGAATTTTATTAGCTTGGAAGCGAGCTCAAACTCTTACACCGAGACAATTGTTTGCTGTTCTGTTCCTCATTATTATTATAATATTCATCTCTGAAAATATAAACTCACAATGATATGTTGAAGGAAAATCTGTTAATTCTGGCATCGCCAACTAAATGGCTAAGTAGGTTTCAGTAGAGGAAAGTTAGGTCTTTATACGAATGAATAAACTTCTTGAGTTTGAAAAGAATGACAACTAGGGGGTGATCAGAAGTCTCGATTTCCTCGGACATGTTCTTATTTTTCAAACATTTGCAGGCACCCGGGAAAAGACGATATAGTAAGGCCAAAAAAAATTCTTCAAGACGTGATTAATTCTATTTTAGATTTGGAACTATTTATATAATTGGTTTAATATCTTAGATATAAAATTTCACAAAAATACAACGACCAATGTGTGCGTTCCGTTTGATGTTGGAGGCTGTTTATAGAAAACCAAAATTGACAAATCTAATATTTGAATACTATTAGTAAACGTAGTCTTCCAAAATATTTCTTGCCGTTGGTTTTTTTTTCTATAAAATATTTCAGATATAAAAGTTCATTAGAATCTGACAACAAAAGTGCTTGTCCCATTTGATGCTGGATACGAAGAGATAATCTGAATTGACTAAGTGTGTAAACATAAATTGGGCGAATATAATTTTTGATTTAAGATATCGACTAAAACATCATTTGCAGTATTCCGCATTATTTTTTTGAATTTCAACCATAGTTTAATTTAGAATCCCATATGATGTGGCTGAAGGGATTCTTCAATTCACTTTACATGCAAGTCTCAGATGTACAATTTTATTAAAATCATTCCACAAACATGGTGCCTATAGTTCCATTTTGAGCTGGAGACTTAGTAGAAACAGAATTAGTTGTCTTTTTAAAAAAATATGTGAAACAACCAACTAAAATTCCATTAGTGATGGATGGATGTTACGTAATATATTTTGAATTTGGCTCTTATTTTACTTAAGAAATCCGACCCCAATTGATTTGGCCCAAAAGAATTCTTCAGAGAGTGGAAAATTCGGGTTTATATTAGAATTGGCAAATTTAATTTTTTTGATATACATATGGTGTGTATTTATGTACGAAAGTATTATTAGCAGTGTCCTGGAATATTCGTTGAATCTGGCTATCTTTTATTTAAGAAACATTCCGGGCCTAAACGGAACTTCTGCGATTATGCACCAACTCCATTAAAATTTCATATAGTACACTCAAATGATGAATCAATGTGGCGGGTTTTACAACTTTTCTAGACGAGATTTTACTACAAATCGGTTTTGTAATCATGGTCGTCGGCTTCAAACCAATTTTTTGTTTTTGTTGTTCAAATACATCCGTCTTAGTTTGTAAGGTCGAAATGTTTTACTTTTTCAGAATTCGTTCAGGTTTAGTCATTTTTGACCTAGTCACGATACATAGTGGCAACTTCTAATGGCTGTCTTTTTTTCTAGCTAATGCCAATGCAAATGTGCTCGACGTTTAAATGTTTTATTTTGTCGTTAGGTTTTATGGTTCTTTATGATGTACGACATCACATTCACAGTAGTTCATTATATCCAGTTATTTTTTTAAGTTCTACGCCAAAAGAACTTGAACTTTGACTGCCCATTCTAATGTTGTTTTGTTTCGAGACTAGCATAATCAAAGCTGACTAGCCAACTGAGATTGTATAAGGTTTTGATGCGAAATTTAAATATTCGTTTTCTTTTGGATAACTGCCGTGATGCAAGTGTAGCAATAATGAAATTACTTCCTTTTTACGCCGTCCATCAACTTCGCTTATCAAATTTACAAACAGTTCTTGAGAAAGAAGTGTATTTATCTGTTTTAACTATTTAAATACCGTAGTAAACAGTGTTTTCAGCTGTTATTAGTGTGGCTTTTCCATGTTCAGTGCTTGTGGCGCCAGCATATTATAATTGACATTTCTTATAATACTTCTAGATACTTGTAGATGATTTTTTCGATACAATATTTCAATTTCAGAAATGGGTTAATTGTCGAAATTAGGGTGTTCCACCGTCTGGCAATCTAGAATAAGTTAGACATATTTGCCTTCCCTCGTTCCTACGTGCTTTGACAAAATATTTTTTGTAACTGCCGATTTAGAGGGCTCTGATATTGGAGATAAATAACGGGAAGTTTGCAGGGTGCTTATGCACTTTTTCGCGATACCCGAAGCAACTACTCGGGTATTCGGGTAGCTAAAAATTTCGAAAAAAAGAAACCAGGCCACCTGATAACCGAGAATACGAGCCCTACTCATGCCAAACAGTTTTTTAAATGTTTTGGGCATAAAAACATGTGACCGCAAATTTGGCTTCGAAATTCTTGAATTGCGGCCAAAAGCATTGTTCAGAAATTGCTAAATGAACTCGCTCAAATGGGTCATAACCTATGATAGAACCGAAGTGTACGAAAATGACGTTGAAGCTAAGGTTCAAACGTTCTAATGGAAGCTGCCTGAAGAAGCAAAATTGGAGCAACCTCGTCAAGTTCGACAGAAAGTTCTGCTCACTGTTTTCTTCGATTTCAATGGCATAGTTTATCACCATGAGTTTTATTCACCAGGTCGTTTGGTCAATAAAGAGTACTACCTGGAAGTTACACACAGTTTGCGTGAAGCAATCCGATGAAAATGTCCAGCATGTTATCTCTTCCGTCTCATAATAATAATTTGTGGATTGTGTGTCAAAATATTAGAAGTATGCGGAAAAATAGTGACAGATTACTAATTCAATTATCTTCTTCTTTACGTTTGCCTGATGTAATTGTTTTAACGGAAGTATGGATCGCATCGAATGAATTGAGCTTGTATCAGCTTCCACATTATGATGTTGCAGATGGATGTAATAATAACTATAGTTCGGGTGGAGTATTAGCATATGTGAGTAAAGGCATCAAATTTTTGTCAACTTACCATAACTTAAACAGTGCAGACGTCTTGCAGTTAAATTTAGTTTTTAATTCGAATTCTATTATTATCTTATGTGTGTATAGGTTTCATTCAAGTTCTGTTCATGAGTTTGTGGATGAATTCTCAATTTTAGTTCAAACTATTAAGTGTAAAAACTGCATCGTAATGGATGATTTAAACATTGATATTTCAAAAATACCTAAAACTGAACCAATTAATTATTATTTAAATATGATGTCTATCTTTCGTCTGGAATCCAAAGTGAAAGAATTTACACGAGTAACAGATATCAGTTCTACGACCATTGATCATATATTCATGAGGATAGATCCGTTTTTCATGGATACTATTGTATGTGAAGTGCTAGATTATAATGTGTCGGACCATAAAATGATTTCTCTGAAGCTTAGCATAGTCATGTGCTCTAAAAATAAAACTGATGAAAGTGTCCCCAAAGTAAAAATTGATTTCACTGAGTTAAGGCAATTATTAAAATCTGAGGCTTGGTATAATACTTTTCATTGTGTCGACCCAAACCATGCGTATGAAGAATTTATTTCAAAGTTTTCTTGTTACCTAAATACTTGTACAAATAGGACAGTGAGGAAAAAAACTCCGGTTAAACTCCAACCTTGGATTAGTGACGGTTTATGCAAGCTGATAAATTTAAAAAATAAGCTAAGTCAAATTTTAAAGAAACATCCAAAAAATATTAAGCTTAAAAGAAAATTAGAAAAAATTAAAAAAAAATTATCATATGACATACCGGCCACTAAAGAAAATTACTATCGGCAGAAAATGGAAAATTCAAAAACAGACTTGAAGTCGCAATGGCGATTTGTTAATAATATTTTAGGAAGGAAAGAATGTTCACCTAGGATCAGTGCGATCAAAGATAATGCAGGGCACCTCTTTTATGATTCATCCAGTATTGCTACAAAGTTTAATAATTTTTTTGTACAGGTTATAAATGATTTAAAAGCCAATATTATATGCCCCCCTTTGGACATATCAGAAAGAGAATATATTTACAATAATTGTGAAATAGCGTCTTTTGCATTTTATAACCTAAATGAGGAGGAAATTTTATATGCCATTAATTCATTAAATAATTCTTCGTCTTGCGGTCATGACAAAGTTAGCAGTTTTTTCGTAAAGCAAACCAGTAATGAAATCGTCAAAGTGCTTTGTTTTATTTACAACTTGAGTCTCTCTTGTGGTATTTTCCCAAACGCCCTCAAATCTGCTGTTGTGATTCCATTATTTAAGAAAGGGGACAAAGTGGATATTTGTAATTATCGACCAATCGCATTGTTATCTGTATTTGCAAAAATTTTTGAAAAATGCGTCAAAAATAGGATCCTGCGTTTTCTCAATAAGAACAATTTTTTCTCAGACAAGCAATTTGGATTTAGAGAAAGTAGAAGTACCGAAGATGCGTTGTTGGAGTGTCTAAATAATATTATTGTTCCGTTAAATAACCACAAGCTTGTAGCCTGTAATTTTATAGATATCACAAAAGCATTTGATACTGTGGACCATTCCTTACTTTTGCAGAAATTATATTTTGCAGGGTTTAGAGGGATTGTAAATATGTAATTGGTTTCGTTCCTATCTTACAGACCGAACTCAGATGGTAAAGGTAAACGATTGTTTTAGTGTTTCAGCAAAATTACATTGTGGCGTTCCGCAGGGATCCGTTTTAGGGCCAATACTCTTTTTAATATACATTAATTCAATTTTTAATCAAAATCTCAAAGGATCTTCAGTTGGTTTTGCTGATGATATTTGTTTAAGCTACAACTCGTCTTCTACGGCCGATTTAGTCAAAACTATAAATCTAGATCTGTTGTCTTTAAGAAGATGGTTTGATATTCATTCAATGGTCTTAAGTCCAAAAACCAATGTGTTATTTTTTAAAATGCCGATTGATTCAGTCAACAATCTTTTTGATATAATATATCATTCATCTGGATGTCCCAATTATCAATGCAAAGTTAGTACAGCGTGTTATCCTACTTGCTCTAAAGATTGTAGCCTTATAAATTTAGTTGAAAACATTAAATATTTGGGTGTAGTGTTTGACTCAAACTTAAATTTTAAATTGCATATTGACACTCTGCAAACTTATATTTTCAAGTGCAATCGTTGTTTTTATAACTCGCGTAAGTTAATTCCTCCCACTATTATCAGACAGTTGTATTTTGCCCTTGTGCAGTCTAAGTTACTTTACGGCATCACAGTCTGGGGTGGTACGTATTATGTTAATGTTAGGTCATTAATTATTTCACAGAAGTTTGTCATTAGAACGATTCTTCGACGTAAACGGTGCTGTCCGTCTTTTCCATTGTTTAAGTTGTTTGATGCCTTTCCATTGCGATACTTATACGTGTTTAAAGTTTTAAAAATATTTTATATTCGAAGTGGGAACAAGCTAATTCATAATAAAAATTACACTTTGCGAAGTAACTACCGGTACCAGGTTTTATGTCCCACTTCCAGATCGGAATATTTTAAAAGATTTTTCTTCTATACGGGTCCTAAATTTTATAACATGCTTCCAACAAATATTAAAAAATGCATTAAAGTCTCGGAATTTTTGAGAGAAGTGAAAATATGGCTTTGGAAAATTGTTGATATTGAGTCACTGTTTAGTACCTTACAATAATCAAGTCTTTAACTTTTATAACCGCGATCAACTTATTTTTCTATATCAACTTATTGCACACATTAATTATTATCTACAAAACAACATAAACTTTTATTATAAGTAATTATGGTAGTATAAGCGACCCCACGCTCTACAGTAAAATAATCAATTGTTGGAACTTCCAAAACTGACCCTTGGGTCATAGGAAGTTTTCTAATTCCATTTCAAAATGCCGTTTTTTTAAATGGAGAGTTATATCTTATGTGCCTTAACCTCATTTTGAACATACCAATTATTTCTTGATAATGGCAATAATTGCCAAATGGTCATGTTAAATTAATTATTAGTTAGATAAATTATTTATATATTGTAAATTGTATTTTTGTACTATAGCATTTTGAAATAAAGGAAGTTACCAAAAAAAAAAAAAAAAAAAAAAAATGCTCGAATTGTGGTGAAACAACTCATGACCATTGCACCACAATAATGCACCTCGCCTTACACGGCTCTGCGATTTCTGTTTAAAAAACCAAATTGCCCAACACACCAAAACTGTGTAACCTTTGTAAAATAAAGCATGCAATATAGCTACATAATGTTTGTCAAGATACACTAAAGACAACCAACTTAACCTGGGCGGCTTCAAAAAAATCGATTTTTCTTTTTTTGCTTAAATCGATAGTATATTATCCCTAGAATATGTCCCCAAAGCGAAAATGACGAAATAACGTCTTTTAAAAGTACAGGTAAATTTACAATGATAAACTTTCCTCTACCTTTCTCCTTGTTCGGAAACTTTAAACGCGTTTTTCTCAAAACCATGTTTTTGAGACTGGCGTGCAGGATAACTCAAAAAATTCTCGATGGATCAAAATAATTCTTTTTTTAAATTAAAGGTGATTTAATTGCCTTGAACTTATACCAGATATTTTGTACTAAAAACATTATTAAGAAAAAGTTATAAACAAAAGAATGTGCAAAATTTCTGCAAAAAAACTGATTTTTTTTTTCAAATCATGATTTTAATAATTTTTTGTAATGAAATAATTAATTTGTTAGGTATATCTACAAACTACACTCATAAACTTTACAAAAATATATATATTTTTTTAATCGGATAATTCTACTAGATGCTAGAGTGCACGCCATGAAGAGAGAATTTTTAGAGGCACCTTCATATTTTTTTTAATAACTTGCTTGGACTTCAATATAATAATTTTAAAAAATTAATTTGAACTCTTCAATATGTACACAATAAACAATAATAATTGCAAAAATAAATATTGAAAGTTTTTTTTATTTTTATTTTACAAAAAGTGCTTGATTTTGGCGTTCTACACCAGGTTACCCCTTAACAAAAAAAAAAAAAATTTGACTACTGGACTCATAAAGCTCGCAAAATTCAAATATTCCACGATTCTTTTATCGAACCATCTGTTTTATCACCTAGAATTTTTCTTTCGACCTTTCCGTATTTGTCGACCATATTTGATATTCATTCCAAAGGTGCCTGTATGACCAAATTGTTATTATGGTTTCCCATTTCTCAGCATTTCGATATTTGGGCTTACTCTAAAATTGTCTTTTTAATTTTTCTAAGAATAACTAAGAAAAACATCGATTATTAAAAACTCTAAAATTTTGGCGCGCTGGACAAATTTTTAAACGTGCCACGTTTCGCACGCGTACCGTATATTTGCGATCATTGGTATGTACAGTTGTGGCATTATAATTAAGCCACAATTAGTAGAACTCATATTTTAACCTATAAATTTCCAAGTAAGTAAGGTTTTTATTTCAGTTTTCTTCGTTTATTTTAAATATACTATAGGAATATAATAAAATAAAATTATAATTCATGGGTTGACAATCATAGTTTATCAAATAAATAAAAAAATACAAAAAAGTAGTGATGATTTCGGCTGGCATTTTAATTAAACCACCTACTTATTAAAATTAACAATTTAGAAAAAATTCAATATATAGTTGGAAACCCTTTTGCTTCAAGACTACACTTCATCTCTCGCATATACTTTTTCTAAGAGAGGCATATTAGGCTGGCGTTGTATTTTCCCAAATCTCCTGAATTTGGGCCCATAAATATTCTCTGTTTGTCGGTTTACCTCTCTAAGAACGCCGTTCAGACTTTTAAATTATATTTGGGGTGCTGATAATGCCACCGTAGCGGAAGACTGTATGATCATCTAAGTTTTAATCGAGAATTTCGATATATTTTAGGATATCCATAATTCAATCGATTTTAACGACTGGACGAATCCCTGAGAAGTGAAGCATCCCCAAATCGTTGCTTTGATCCATTGTTTTTTTTTTTGCATACCGAGGGTTAAGCTTCTGGTTTAGTGGTCGTCTTACATATGGTCTCTCATCACCTCCAACCACGTTGGATTCACTCTCATCTGTTGCTTAATTGTCATTTCCTTTTCAATAAAGCAAAAATTGCTTAATTATAATGCCACAACTATATATATATTTTTGCGCCCTTTTTTAAAAGTGCCCAGATGTTTTGTATCCCTTGAATCCACTATAGAGCCTCGGCACTGTCCAGACCGCTTGTTTATAAACGATTCTTAAAATGTCCGACAATTTTCAATATTCGTTAATCTACATCCTCTTTGTTTATACTCAAAATTCGTCACCACAATATTTTCAAATATAAATGATTTGAAAACAAACAAACAGCATAATATTCATTATGTCATCTCATATCAAATATATTTATTCGAACACTTCGTTCTATTTTCCAAAATTCTATTGAATATCAATAAAATTAATTTTATTAAAAAAAAATAGAAATTCAGGATATATATTATTTAAGCATCCTTCCTGCTGCCGTCTAAAAACCGCATAACAAAACAACAAATCATCACAAACTACATTATCCTACTCATATGCAATTTCAAAAAAATTTAATTCAATTCATAACAATACATATGTATAATATATCGTATATTAGAGTAATTCAATCTACCTGTCAGACTTTATACAACATATCAATATTATAGAGATGTATATGTATAAGGAAAATGAATGAATAAAATCGTTGCTGTTTGTAAATACCAACTCAAAATGTGCTTCTGTTGGAAAAATCGATGTCGAATCAAAATTGCATTTCCATCTAACTATACTATACTCGGTATGTACTTATATTTATTTATTTAGTAACACAAATATACGAAACAAAATCTGGTAATTAAAAATCATTGCACCCGTGTATCTGCGTTGAGTACGACGCGATCGACCATTAATATTTTCATGCCGAGGCACAAACCGAGAAAAATTTTCGATAATATTTTTAGATTTTCTAATCGAAATGTATAAAAATAGTTTGTATATATTTATTTATATAAAATAACTGTTTATAATATAAATGTTTTGTATTATATACAAATAATGCAATAATGCATACTGTACTGCATTTTCTAATGGGAATTATGATGGAAATTATGTATATTGTTTGAAAAAACAAAACGTTTTGATATAGTTTGTTGAACTTACGCGAGGTTTATATAGTTTAAGACTTTAAGGGTCATCAACTATCCGATCGAAAATAATAATTTATTATTAGACATTACAAGTATAGCACCCGTTGTGTTGTGTTCTATATATTTAAAACCATATACGGCTAAAAAAAAGCCAAGATAAAAATTAACTTTACCCAAAACATCTGCGTTATTATTATTATTGTTATCCCTGCCTTTAGAATTTTTTTTTTCTTTCTTATTGTAATTCTTAAGAAATCCTACAATAGAACCGTATATAGGTTGTGTTTTACACATTTATTCTTAAAAAAGAATATAAAATCTACCATGTAGTTTATACATAAATACATACTTATATATGTACTCGTTTGTGTATACGAATTCTAAAGATCTCACGCGCGCACACGCCAAAGAATATTAAATTTAATAAGTTTTCTGTTTCTTGGCGGTTATGGATTTTATTAAAAACCAAAAATAAAATAAAAAGCAAGAAAAATGCGAGACAGTTACTTCCGGAAAATTGAAAATGTATGATGAATGTATGTTTGGTGAATAGTTTCCGCTCGTATACATACACACACAAATACACAGTAGTTTTACATTGAAACATCAGTTTTCCTTTTTAAAAGGAGGGAAAAATCACTACGTAAAAACAGCGCAAACAGGAAGAAAATATTGTACAACAAAAAAAAGAGTACTAACATTAACATGCAGACGATATAATATGGAAAATTATACATGTTGTGGATTTTTTTTTTCGGCTAGACAATTTTATTGCCAAGAAAAAAAAATTTGTTGTTTTGTTGTTGCTGTTTCATGTTCGCTTAAAAATAATACATAAAATTATGTCATTTTGGTAATTGGACTTGGAACTCTAAAAAAGCAACAAAAAAAACAACAATAATAATAATAATTGAGTTAATTCATGCAAGCATGTGATGGAATTTTTGTATACAATCGCACATAATAAATAAAATGTATATGAGAGATTTACCGACTGTTTGTCTAAAATCTAAATCGAACAACATTTTTCACATTTTCCAGATATAAAATATAATAAAACACTGTTTATACGAATTATGACAGTAATAATATTTAACCAGATTTTTTATTTTTTTTTGCCAAATTGTTTTTCCGACTCTCTATCTTACTTAGTACACACGCTAAATTCAATTTTTCAAACTCAGTCTGTGTATTATATATGTATAGTATGTATTGTGCGCCAAACAATAATAACAAACAGATAAACTAAATAATGTAAACAAATTATAGTTATTAATAATTTGTGTTGTTGTGCTTTTTTCTTTTTTTACTACAAACACACCATCAAGCTTTTTTTAGCATTCTTTTTTGAACGTTTTTTTGTTTTTTGTTTTTTTGTTCGCTACCTATAATTTTCCAAAATGATAAGAGTACAAAAACAACAACAACAACAATAAATTTACGAAAGCTGATTGTGATATATCCCAAGTAATAAAAATTATTGTTGCTGATAACTACAACATGATAAAGTTTTGTTTTGTTTTATTTTGAGCTTTTTGTGCTATCGTGTTTTTTTGTCGAGAATACACAAGCATATTTTATGTACACAACACAACTATTTTCGTGTGAGTTGCAAAAAAAAATTAAAAAATGGGATGAAAATGGGAAAAATTCGTGTTATATTTATACTTGGAATGATAAAATAGACTGGTGTGTGTGGGTGCATCTCGAAACTTTGTAATACATTCATTTAGATTGCAATGAGGTTTTTGTTATTTTTATTCGATACAAGAGGTTTTGTGGTTTTATTATGTACAAATTGGTATACACTTGTGAGGTTCAAGTCTAGACCTTAGGGCTCTTATTTATTTGATATTAATGATCATTTCGAAAGTGGAAATTAAGTATAAGTATAATGTCGTGTGCTAAACTGCTAATAATCAAAATTTTGCTACTATGCCACAATGTTAGCTTAGTTTTATAAACAGAGTATATAAAACGTAATAAATCGTATTACGAAAACATGTTTTCGTCAGCGATGTATTCGTTAGGTGAAGAAGTATATTTCAAAATTATTGATTTTTTTCTACGTCAAATAATAAAATTTGTTTTTGGAAAAATGCAATAACTCAGAAATAAATTCCAAAAAAATTTATTTAAATTAAAAATTGATATACCAAAACGACACTCAAAAGAAATTAATTGAGTTATTACAATGTACTATGGCGTGAACCGTGGAGAGTGTAAAAGTATTCTCAAGTGCAAAAGAGAATAAGCTAAATAGTGCTTCTTAAACTGTGGGTCTGTGGAGCTGTTGCCAGGGAGCCTTTAAACCTCGCCTTAATATCTGTAATAAACCGCTCAATTTCCTCGCACACAAATTTCTGACTCTGCCTTTTATCAATTCGTTACGGTTTTCTGTGCTGGTAATGATTTTTTTAAGATATGTTATGTCGTCTGCACGTTCTTATTCTACAATGAAGGCTTGACCTGCGGGACAAAAATCATAATTGAGGCCTTTTATGAAGTAACAACATTTTTAAATCAGAGGTCGATATCCGAAATAAATTCTCGGAAATATAGGAGCTAAATTTAAAATTAAAACTATAGAATCTTAGTCTATGAAAATTTGCGTAACTGGATATTGAAAATGCATATATTTAGTATGTAATTTTTGAAAGTGACTCGTATTTTAATTTAATTTGAAATTTCAAATGTCAGCTGGTCAAATTTGGCTTCAACAATTTCAATTTGGTTAAATTGTACAATACATCAGGTTAGTGTTGAGTAGGGAATCCAATACCGATTTTGGGCAAAAACTGTAGATTAACGAAATATTGATATATTTTTGGAATATTTTCCGAAAACTTCTGTAACTATCTTCGTCATTGGTGTCATTCTAATTTGCAGACTAAACATATTTTGATTGATTTGCAAAATGTACCCAAATCTACCAAATCTAAAGAAAATTCAATTAATCCCATCAATTTATCATGCAAGTTGGAAAAAGGTAAGCACCAGGTTTGGGGAATAAAACTGTTTACTATTCAACGCAACAGAGTTAACTAGAATTATTATAAAATGAGTAGCAGTTTAAATTAAACAAATACGAGGGTAGGTAATTGCTAAAGGAATAACAGGATCGGATCGTGCATGTCAGGTATTAAAAACGTGTAGAAAAAAATGTGATGAACGGATAAGTTATGACAATCAAAAACTCATATTCGAGCAATACTGGAAACTTGGTAATTACAATATTGGCTGAGCCTTTTTGTCTGGTCTAATATAAATTAATTAAAAAAAGACGCAAACACTTAATAAAGATGGTAATCCTACTCTTAAAAATAGACGGTTTTCATGTTCATATTTTATTAATATCTGCGGCCAAAAAACTGAGATTTGAAAAAATACTCTTCGGCTGAAATTGGTTTTAGTTCGTGAATGCAATGTTGTAGTTCAGTTTTCCTCGAGCATGTATTATTAATTTTAAAAATTTCTTTTGCAATATCTATGAAATTTATGCAAGAGGCCATTAATCCAGACTGAGTCAAATTCTTTTCAGTGCGGTATTAACAAATTGTTTTATTCAATAAATTCATTTAGTCTATTTTTGATGATACATTCAAACACTTTACTAGCCGAAGTAAGCAAGCTTATTGGTCGATAGCTGTCTACATCGCATGGGTTACTACCTTGCTTCATTATTCCAACCACCTTAGCTATTTTTCAACAAGCGGGAAAATGTGATAGTCTAATACAATGCGACAATAAATTTGTTAGAACTTTAAGTCCAGATTCTGAAAGATATTTCAAGAAATCATTGAAGATTAAATCTTGACCAGGTGCTTTGACGAGACAGCTGTGATTTATAATCCCGTTTACCTCTTCTATTGGTACATGGAACAACGAAGCATCGGTTACCACATATTTATTTATAAGTTCCATACTGTTTTTAATCTCGTGTGATTCTGGAATGTTGACCGCTGTTCCGAAAGCTTTATGAGAATTTTGAACAAGTGCCTGACATTTTTCATTTGAATCAATAATTTTACTACTGCCATCGGGATGGTTTAATGGTGTTACTTATACAAGAGTATTTTTTTTAGTAATCTCACCGTTTTAGCTTATCCTGCTTTAAAATATAATTTTGTTGTGTCTTTAATTTCAACAGAGATTTTATGAGCCAAATCATTGTTTTTTAATTCCAACTAAATAAAGTAATGTTTTATAGGAATCCGTTGTTCCAAAATCCGTGACACAACATTTTCTAAAGCCAACCATTTAGTGGGTGGATGCGGTTTTTACAATTTTGTGAAGCTTAACGTTAAACATTTCTTAAAAATCTTTAAATTCGGTTTGCCTCTTAGCACTGTGGGCAAAGAAAACATAAATATTATGCGGTAAAACTTTCACATTTTGTGGTAGCTTCTTAGCGGCTGCACTGGAACATAAGTGCAGAGAATGGCAAGTGCATCCTATTACATACAATGATTTGTTGTGTTCCTTTAATATTTTTGGACACCATTTTTTTAACCCATCATTACCGATGTATTATCTTCCGCAAATCCAAATAGATTGTTGTTAGGTATGTCATGTTTTTCCAAAAAGTCTATTAAAGAATGATAAATTGATTTGGCATCACAATTTTTAAATTCTAACATATTTAAAACTCAGTCTACCACTTTGCTGATTTTTGATTGTAATACCTTACAACAATCACTCGGCATTTTGATGAGCTTACATCAGTTGTCTTATCTATAATTAAGGAAAATGGTTGCTCCCTTAATATCTTAGATAAATTGGCAATTCCTTCGTTGTGAAATAATGGCGTTCTTTCGCTTTCGTTCTAACAACTTTTAAATTTTTAGCAATGTTTGAATCCGGGAAAATTGATTTCCCTAGTTTTATTAAATCATCAACCAACGAAAATGGTAAATTATGTTCCATTGTGAACATTATTGAGGTAAGCTCAGCAGCTTTGGCTTGTTTCATTACTGTCAATTCTGGCTGACTTTTTAACGCATTTAATTTCTTTATATGTAATGAAGATTTCTCGTACCTCTTAATATGATTTATATTGTTGGTTAACATTTTATTGCACACTTTTCAAAATGGGTTCTTATCTAACGGAATAATCCAGCTAAATTTTTCTTGCCACACAGAGCGAAATTGTTGAACCCTTTTTTTTGTTTTTGGCTGATGATTTTTTTAAACTCGTTACATTGGCCTACAAATAAATAATAAAATGGAAAAACTTAATTTATTATTATAGCATGCACTTACATTTCCGTTTCCCTTTTCTCAGTCTTGTGTTTGTCTATTGTCTTTATCATTTTGCTGGCTTTTAGAATTAAAGTTGTTTGGCTCACTACCTGCAAGTTCTTTCGTTTTGATAGTGGTAACTAATTTTCGACCGACTTTTTTGTGCTAAACTGCTGAATCCAAATCTAATGATAGAATTGCTCCATTCACGTCAGGATTTCGAAATATTTTAAGATGAATGCGCAACAATTCCCAAATGTATTTATAAAATTACACTGTTGAAGTTCCTGTAAATGAGACAGCTGTTGAGGTGTATCTGCTGTGAAGCAGATCGATAATTGGTAAAGAAACGGCCAATACCATTTTAATAGGCCATATTCCAGAACTTTATCTACAAATTATTTTAGAATCAAATTTCTAACGCACATGTCGAATTTCATCGTAAACGGTTAAGGAATAGTCAAGTTCCATTCTACTACAAAATCATTTTCGAATCCCAGTTCCATGGCGCATGTCAAATGTTACTAAAATCTGTTAAGGATTAGTCAAGTTCCTACTTGGCCATATTCCATAACTTTATCTAAAAGTAAATTTAGAATATTATACCTGTCGAGATGCATCGTAATCGGTTGAGAAATAGGCATGTTTCAATCCTAATTGGCCATATTCACACGCACATGTCAAATTTCACTAAAATCCGTTAGGAAATAGCCAAGTTCCATCCAAATTGGGTAACTTCCAGAACTTCATCTCAATATAATTTTAGAATACTCATCATAATTGGCCATATTCCAAAAATTCATCCAAAAATCATTTCAGGATCCCTTTTCCAAGACGCATGTCAAATTGCATGTCCGGTTAACCATCCATGTCCTACTTCACATTTCCCCGTATTGGGGTCTTTTGGTTTCTATGTCAAAAGTGTCCTCCCCCATAGCAAGGCCTTTCGACTGTTAAGGGTTAACCGATTATGATTAAATTTGGCATGTACAACGGAAGTGAGATTCTTAGTTTTGGAATAAGATCAGTTAGGAAGGAACTCGGTTCCTTCCTAACTGATCTTCTCGGCATACAGTTCAAATAATTTGGGAATTGATGATGAAGTTCCTCAAGCCTGGACTTATTTTAGAGTGTTTCCATTTTTCGGAAAACACAGCAGTGGTTATCTGATTCCAAACTTGATTTCATCATTTTAGTATAGGCCGTCCATTTTCGATTCTTTAGATTTATAAGCCGGTCATCGAACCATGGAGAGTGAATACTTGGTGATAGGCACATCGAGTTCAAATCTCATAAAATTTGGCGACATTTTCATTCACATCCTTTGCATTTAGAATCTCAACCCAATTCACTGCTTCTTAATAAACATGAAGGCCGGCGATTGTCTTCTTGAACTTACTTGCGCCGATTACATAAATAATGTAGTTTGTTTGAAGATTTTGTTAACGTTCTGATAATAGATGGAAGACAAGTCTCAAATGACACCTTTTCATCACTAGCGAGTGTATCAAATCATCTTCAATGGGTGCGACATATTTAAATGAATCCGTGGTGTGTCTCGATATCACAGCAATTGCTTGTGGTAAACTACACATATGAATAACATTTGATGACGCTAGTCCTTGCACCTCGTGAATCGTTAAGACTTTATTTGTTGATAGTAACGTAAGCTGGGCGATTAATAAACGGCTAATCTCTTTAGTGATAGATAGATAATATTATGTATTATAATATAGAATTGGTATAGTGTTGTGATATTTGGTGGTAATTTGAAAAATTTCATTGATTCTTCTATAGATTTTTTAGTGCTGATATATGGATAAAATTCTTTTAGTGCTTACGTAACATCAAAGGACATCTGTATGTTACATTTAATTGCTCCGAATTTGTTATAAATTTATTAGCATCATAAAATTGCAACGGAATTTGATTTTTATCTTCAAGAAGATAAATGTTTGAACATTAATTGAGCATGACGACAAGTCCAATATAACCGGCATGTATCATCATAATAATATTCATCAATAACGACCGTGTCATAATTTCGGGTTCCATTAATCAGTTAGGAAGCAATCTTTTTATAGGTTAATACAATTTTATTGAAGTCAGTCTTCTCCTTAATACAACGAGCAGTCATTTTAAATTTGAGAGCAGCTAGTTCTACCTTAGTGGCACATAATACAAGATCAATGCTTGTAAGTAGGCTCCTCAATATACTTCTGTTCTGGTTGTTGCATATGAAAATGTGTGCCGATAGTAAAGAAGAAGCTGCGAAGGGCACCACATAAATGTATTTGTTGTAGTAGTTTGGTAGGTGGCTCTTTGTGATGAAATCACACTCTATCTGAATGTTTAATGATAAACGTTATTTCCAACAATGAATTATTGTAGTTGGAATTAGTAGATGTATCAGCAAGTCTAGCTAATCGTAGAATAGAGTGCGGAAATATGGGACGTTACTTATAAAGCAACGACAATGTTCGTTTTGTAATAGTAGACAAAAGAAGAAAACAACGAATTTTTACAAAACTCCTTTTAACCGCATATAAACAGTTTATTGTTTAGTACGAAACAAAATATTTGCGTGACTCTCAAGGAATGAGTTCTGGACTTAAAAAGGTGCTACACACTAAAAATACAATTTATGTGAGGGTTTCATTGGTCTTAACAGAGGTCCTAAAGCCACATTTGTGATTTTAATAAAGTTTTACCTTCTAGATCCTGGTGGGGTATAATATCTCGACAAACATTATATCGAAATGAAAATCTCGAAACCGGGATCTCGAATTTCAAAATATTGAAGTTTTAAAATCTCGAAATCGAAATCTCGGATGATCTTGAAATCTCGAGTGATTAATTTTTTTATTCGAATAATCAGAATGAAATAAATGAAATAATCAACGAATAGGATCGAAAGGCTAAATGTCGAAAGGCCGAATGTTGAAAGGCCGAATGTATCAAAAAGCCGAATGTGTCGAAAGACCGAATGTCGAAAAGCCGAATTTCGAAAGGCCGAACAGGTCCAAAGGCCGAATGTCGAAAGGCTAATTGTGTCAAAGGCCGAATTCCGAAAGGCCGTTTGTTTCGAAATTGATTTAAATTTTGGGGGATACTCTCAAAACCTCTCCAAACGAAATATCGAATGAACAAAATAACGAAAGAAAAATTTAACTCCAATTTTAGAATATCGAATTTCGAAATAGTTTATTTTGAAAATCTTGAATGCGAAAATCTCGAAAATTAAAAATATGTGCTAAATAAGGAAATGATAAAAATGCTTTTAATTTTTTTTAATGCGACTTAATATTGCTCAATTCATATTTTATTAACAAATAAAAAAATTTATTTACATATGTTCTGAGCGAACCTTTTTAAAAAATCCAAATTAACAGTTTTTTGTCTTTTTTCCAAATTCTTTTAATTTTTTAATGTCTTTTAAATTTTTCATATTAAATAGCTTTATTTAACCTATTTTGATTCATTCAGCAGTTTTCGTTCCTACACCTACTACTGCGCCCTAAGTACTGATGCCATAGCTCAACTGAATTTTGAGTACGGGGGAAATTGTTAGCAACAGCATCTGCAACCGACCAGAATTTAGGTTTACCTTTTGATCCTTTACCACTTATATATATATATATATATATATATATATATATATATATATATATATATATATATATATATATATATATATATGTATATTATATATATATATATATATATTATGTATATTCCTTTGAACCAACAAGCTGAACGTTCGACATCCTTATCTTTAACACTAGAATAAAACGATGAGAAGTAACTGGAGACCCTGATTTGCCGGTACAAATGCTAAACATTTTAACATTCGTATTTGCAAACTGAATAATTCCGACGTTCCGTATTTTTGATGCGAGTCGTGCCAATTGTACTTTTCTCCAAATTAGTTGGCTGAAAGGAAACAGGCACCCACGAAATTCTGTTGTTGAAAAGAATTCTTCAGCGATAGATTTAGTGGTTTTCTTGAAATCTGAAATTATCATGCGTGGGGCTAGTTTAATGTTCCAGTCACAATCAAATTTAAATAGTTCATAAAAAAACTGAGTGTAGCATTCTTTAGGCTTGCTATTCACCAAGCAAAATATTAAGGGCACACATTCGTCCTCAACCTTTAAATGTAATAGTGAATAGTTGCCGTAGAAATAATGGAACTACATGGAAGTTCCGTTCATTAGCCAGCAATCCGATTCACCCAAAATTTGTAAGCTAGAATATGTTCCAATTAAATTTTTTTTGCTCATTGAAGTCGGATTCTTTTAATATAAATAATTCGCCTTCACAATATCTAATATGCTCTGGTATTGCGATATCAGATAAACTTCTCGGTTCCATTAAACTACACACATCAATAATCAAAAGTGCACAAGGAACACATGGCTTTCAGTTGTCATCCCCTCGAATTTGCTTCGATCCTAGTTTTGTTTTTTGTTTCTAGAAGATACATCGATTGCACATACAATATCAAAAAATTTCAGAGATAACGTTAAAACCCGTTATTGTTTTATCGAAAAAATTGTTTTTAGTCTATTTCTGTTGAATTGTTATCTCAGACTTTATTCAGTTTTAGCCTAAAATAGAGATTTTAAAATTTTGAAATTTAAAATTTTGTGTAGAAATATGGAGTACAGCAATACACATCATAATCTAACTCATAGTGAAATGGGCGAAGCAGTAGGAAGGCTTCGAAGTGAAAGAAGCCAATCAGATGTTGCCCGTTGTTTTAATGTGTCCCAGAGCGTTATATGTAGGTGACTGGGAGTCCATACGTGCAGCGTCCAGGTCGAGAAAGAGTTACAACTTCAGCACAGGACCGTTATATTCAACTGCAAGTTCGCCGGGAGCCAACTTTAACTGTCGGCTATTACAGTTACGCTTGTGGACTAATGAAAACATTTATGTTAGTGACCAAACCATCAGGAATAGACTACACGAAAACAACATCCACGCTCGCCGCCCGTTGAGATGTCTACCGATACGACATGGAAATCGAGAGTTTAGAAATGATTGGAGTCAAAATCATAGAAATTGGACAAAAGGGGAATGGCCCAAAGTTTTGTTCACTGATGAGTCAAGATTCGGATTTCACCTATATACTAGGAGAACAAGAATATGGAGACAGCCTGGTAACACCGAGAGGCTAAAAAATGTTCAAGAAGTACACAGATTCAGTGGAGGCACTGTTATTGTATGGGCTGGAATTATGACTGGTAAAAGAACTGATCTCGTTTTTCTAGAAGGTAACTTATCGGCAGCCAGTTACTTCAATGAGATACTGGAGCCTGCCGTGCTTCTATTATCATCACAAATCGGATCAGAATTAGTCAAGAATCACAACAGACTAGTTGGAAGCGCAGGAAATCTATATGTTACCATAGCCAGCACAATCCCCGTACCTAAATCTGATTGAACACGAATGGGATCAACTTCAACGAAGCATACTGCCACATTTAGCATCAATAACAACGCGCGTGCAACTATGCAGTCTCCTTCAAAATCAGACAGCCTCGATACGTTGATTAGCTCCATGCCCAGAAGATGCCAATCTATCCTAAATGCAAGAGGAGAACCATTTATTAGAAAATAAAAATTTCTGTACTAATTTAATGGAATCAAATGAAATAATAAAAATTCTGAATTGCTCAAAATTCTTAAATTGGACTTTCTCTACCATTATAATAATAAACTCATCGTTTTTACCGGTATTTCAAAGAATTTCTCCGTCATTGTATGTGCAATCGATGTATCTTCTAGAAACAAAAAACAACACCAAAATCGAACCAAATTCAATGGGATGACAATCTAAAAACCATGTGTTCCTTGTACACTTTTGATGTGTGTATTACGTCTAGGTCGATAAATTTTTGATTTTTAAGCAATTTTGGATGGCAGTAGGTATACGCTGCATTCCTCTGGAGCCTCGCCTATGGAATATCTTGTCACCTGTGCCGGTGTAGTATTAGAATTTTTGGCAACCGATTTTTGATTGCTATTGGTACGAGTAACTTCCAAATCCCATGCATTAGGGCTGTGATTGTGTTGCGATGGCTGTTTCGCTAACACGGTTTCATCATTTACGTTTCTACTATAATAGTGCGTCCCTTACAACCTTGAGTTTTCATTTGGAAACAGCACCAGTAAAATATATTTTTTTAATTTTTTCTCCACAACATACGCATAACCATTCATTATCAATTTATCCTTGCCTTTGTTTGATTTCAATAGTTGAATATGAATTGAGTTACTTATGTATGTAGTTAGGAAAAATTATTCACATAAAAAATTATATTGCAGTTATACCAATTACAATAAAATAGTGTTCTATATTTTCAAGTCTTAAACAAGATTTGCATAAACAGAAAATGTATAGGTACAGTAACATTTCACAATTATTCCTGGGTCGATTTAATTTTTTTGGATAAACAGTTAAGTAATTTATATGAAATCAATTAGCTTGGATCATATACAAGTAAACTTACTTGTATATGATCCAAGTTCATTGATTTAGATATATTCTTGCTGTAACTGCATTATATTATTAGACTCATATTTTACCACAATAAAACGCTCGTTTATTAAACAATAAATTTAGGTGATTTGTATTCTTGATCCTCGAATAATAAAAATAATTTTATAAATATTATTTTCGACATTACGATTTCGATATTTTGATTTCGATATAACGATCGTCCGAGGTTTCATGACCAACCCAGAAATTTTTTTCCGGCAAAATTTGAGCACATTAATTTATTTTATTTTATATTTTTAATTTATTTAAATCATTTTACATTAAGAAATAAATTCAATGGTTTTAAATATTGATATCAATCAATTAAGTGAAGGAATTTCATGAAAATTCGGCCTTTCGACACATTCGGCCTTTCGACCCATTCGGATTTACGACATTCTGCCTTTCGACATATACGGCCATTCGACATTCGGCCTTTCGACATTCGGCTTTCCGACCCATTCGGCCTTTCAGCGTTCAGCCTTTCAACATTCGGCCTTCCGACATTCGGCCTTTCAACATCGAACGAAAATCAACATCCAGAATTAACCAATTCGTAATCGGAAGCTGTTATTAGTAGAATATTATTTTAACGACAATGCTTCAAAGGATTTTTATTCTTCTGTGTACACACAATATTCGATCCTACTTGGCTTGTTTTACCAACACAAAACAATTTTACTTTTAAACAAAAATTCCAGACTCAGATCTCACCTCTTTAGCCAACAATATACTTATTTACTTTTCCGTATTTCATTTATTATTTTGCCAAAATCATTATTTTGTATTATATAGTATACCATATATGTATGTATACCTGGAGATGTTTCAGTTGATCAAACAATTTAACCGTACAGCACAACAGACAGTTAAGAAGTACAAAAAAAAAAAATTACGTCAACAGCAAACTAAAAATAAACAAAAGATTTGTAAATATCCCTTACATCCGCTTATATTGCAAAGTATTTTTTTATTTTATTGTCTCAATTGAGAATTGTGAACCTAGAACGTATTATGTGCCTAGGAAAAAAAAATTGAAGGATTTTTTTAAAAGGATTTTTACGAGTTATATTTTCGTTTTTATATCCAAGTAAACAGCATTGAATCCCCTTCAAGGAAATAATTCCACATATTTCATACCTTGAAGGTTTCATTTTTATTCTTTTGTTGTTCTATAGTATGCGGTCTTTGTATATGTACATCATGTTCCACCCTAATTTTAAATTTTTTCTATTATTTTCAATTATTATTATTATTCGGGGCTTTCAATGTCTGAATTGAAAAATGTAATCGATTTTGAAATTTTCTATGTATAATACTGTCACTACCAAATGTGTACTGTGTATACATTAAACACAATATTGATTAGAAACGAAATAATAAACTCTATAATATAAAACTAGGGGAAGGTGATTCTGAAGGCTGTATAATTGTGCGTACACACCGGATTAGATTAAAATAATGACAGTAATTTACAACTGAATTCTATTACAATTTCATAAATAACTGACCTAAGCTAATAATATTGTAGATCTCACCCTTAAAATAATGTTAGTTAGTTTTTTTTTGTATAAGGGGTTGTTCGTATAAGACCCCCTTTTAACAAATTTTAAGAATTTTGTTCCGGCGTGTGTGTGCCTGAATGCAGTTTTATTTAACTGTAACTGTTTATTTAGTTAGGGTATATCAATGTGGGTGTGCACCAATGCCATTCAATGATTTAACTTCGTTTTTTTTGGACGTGACTCATATTATAAAAATTTAATTTAAAAACTGCGGGTGGAATATAGTTTGGAATAAAACCTTGAGAAATTCCAATGCAAGTAGCATGTTAAATTGTAAAGGTCCTTTGTACATTATACTGAAATCATTACAATTAGCTTATTATACAATTTGACCTTTATCGTTTTTTCTTCATTATTTTTAATATTAATAAAAACGTTGTTGCGTGCGTGTGTATCTAAGAAATTTTTCCACCACAATGTATCGTGTTAGGATTTTAGAAAGTTCTAAAAAAATAAAAATAAAACAAAATTGTAATTTAATCTAGAATGATGTTGAAAAACTACACATATATGGAATTACCATGATTTCCTGTTGTAACCACATAAATTAATCAAATTTCGAAAAACAAAATTTAATTTTGTTGCCTATTATTTATCATACATACATACATATATATTGTAATTAAATTTCAGAAGGAAATAAATAGTTATTTATTTAATTAAATTATATTGAGCTCATCGCTTTCATATACATATAATTGTATATCTATATTATCTTCTATATCATGTAATCACGATAAAATAATTTTTTGGTGCGGTTTTAGATTTTGTGCGGTTCGATTCACTCAAACAGTACATATAATTTATAGAAATAAACAAATCAGAGAACGAAGAAAATTTCTCAAATGAATAAATAAATCAAATTATTCAAAAAAAAAAATAAAAATCGGATAACTAAAAGTTGTAATTTAATAGCACATCGATCATGTGAAATAATTGATTGAATTATATATTATGTACATTATGTAATGGTAAAGGTCAGATTATCTTGATATATCTACCCTGTGGTTTGCACATAAAAAGAACGTAGCGAACAAAACGAGACATCCATCAAAAATGCGCATTTGCACAACTTTGGTAACAAAGTTCATAACATTTATTGAAGTATAAACTACACATACGTTGTAGAGATGTACATATTATATTGAGATGTTATCTCAAGTACCTTTATTTAGTTCAAATTCAATTTTATATTCCAAACTGCAACTAAACATTTTTTTTTTTTATATAGAGAATGGCGATAGATCACGATTTTTGTCTTCAATTCTAATTTAGCACGTCTTTGCCATCATTTACATGTACATTTTCATTGTTGTTTAATTTTATATACTCAATACATTATTACACTGTATACGCATCAACATTATAATTCCGCGGCTTATTATATTCCAGTTCGTGCTGGGATATTTTATAAACAATTGATTATTATTAATTATAACATTTTGCGAAAGATTAGATGTGTTGACAAGTTTTGTGTGATAGATTAGCATGGAATTTTTATTTTAGGTCAACCTATAATTACAGTAATTATTATGATTGGTGGCGGTTACATAATAATAAATTTAATAAAATTTTGTGATCTCATTATTTCTTCACCATATATAATGTATATAATCAACCAAAATTCCATACAACATTCCGAGAAATTTCAAAAAAAAAAAAAAAAAAAAAAATCAATAATACACTAGAGCACCTCAATTAAATAAAACGTGTTATTTAAACGACCGTATAAATTTTAATAAAAATTGGAATTTCGATAAAGTCGCGTCAATTTCACCCACGCGCCCATCCATAACACCACAGTCGTCTAATATTATCGACGACTATTATTTTGCAGTCTAATTTCAATAATAATAATTTATTTATTTCATTTCTATATACCAATAATTTGTTTTCTAATCAGATCTAGATAAATGTCACATATGATCATGTTGAGTTATATTTATATGCGATATTATCCGCCGCCGCGACGAATATTCACGCACCTTTCAATATTACGTAATAATACGAGATGGAATGTGGAAAATCTTTTACAATTAAAACTTAATTATTTCAAACATTTTAAACATTGCCTACGGTGGTGTGGCTTCTTCGTTTACTTTCTTGTACCTACTACAAAATGTTTTAAGAAAATTAAGCAATTAAGTCCGAAATATAAAATCAATTTCGATTTACTTTTTTTTTTTTTTTTAATTGGTTTTTAAAACAACAGTAAATTACAGATAAATCAATGGAGTGAGAAGTTAATTACAGAACTTTTATCGTTAATTTATATAAATAAATTGAATTTGGTGTTATTTTATCTAATTTCTTCATTAATTGTGTGTAATTGTTTCATTCGATACAAAAGGTATATCTATAGAATAAAATTTGTTAAGGAGGCTAAAAGACGGTGTACATTGTTTCGTTTACAATTTTAAACATAAAAATTCTTAAACACCGACAAAACAGAATAGGAACCCGAAAATTGTAATTGGTTTGATTATCAATTTAAAACTTCAATTTTGACAGGTAATAGCAGATTTCACAAGACCATCGTCATATTTTAATGTTATTTAGATGTTTATCGTTATCTCATTTCATTAATATGTTCGTAGATATTTTTAACAATTTTTTAGAAATTTTGATACCTCTGCATTCCGTTTTTTGGGGGGAGAGAAAGAGTCAAAATTCGGATAATATTGCTAGAAAGCACGAAAAAGTACGAAAATAAAATTTAAGCTAGTAAAATTTAAAAATAACAATATTTTTATTTAAAGTTGATTGATTGATTGATTGGAGTGTACGGCCAAGCCTAAGGTTGTCTTCCATCGTACGCCCTCTTTAGTAATATAACAAAATCGCAGGATACTAAATGTTCATTAGTTATGGCAGGAATCGGTCCGGTTACAGATATCTAGGTTTAACCGATAGTTAGTAATTTAGGGTACCCTTTGTTACAGTGCCATTATTACAGTTATATTGCAAATAGTTTTGAAAAACAATGTTAATTTATGCATACGACATGAAACGACATATAAGCATCATTAGATAAAGTTCTTTTCTTTACGAATATCCCATTACATATTGTTAAAACCGCGATATCAGAAGGGTTAGGTTTGGTTTGGGTGGCGGTCCACTAGGACCAGGCATAGACACAAAAACGTTCGTAGCCTTACCACAATTTAAAAAACCGGAATTTGGAACGAAATTTCAAATATATATGTGAATTAACAAAAAATGATTTTAGACATAAGTATGAATGTATGTGTAAGTTATAACAATTATTTTAAATATCAAAATATGTTTTACAAACTTTAAAATTCAGATTAGCAATGGGAAACCCATTATCCTATTTTGACTATTTTGGCAGATATGTATATGCCGTGTGCCTCAGGTCGACGTTTTTGACTAAATTATCGACTTTTCTAAATAGTTGGAAAGTTCTTACCAGTCATTCATGGTGTGTCCGATGTTTCATTTTCTATGTTACGACTTTCCGAATATCAATCGATTGTCACCGAATGTTATTGATATTTGTATAAAATAACTCACTCATTTGTATAAAATAACATACTGCATGAAATTTCGATTATGCTTTTTTGGTTTTGTGTTGAATGTAGAAAATGTGTAGAAAATTGTGAAAATAGCGAATTTAAACATCGAGAGGAGTATCATTTCAACCCTCGGGTTGTATATTTAAGATTTTTTCGGTATTACTTTTCCGTAAAATGTTGGTAATTTATAAAAACTCAAAAATTATTGGCGACCTGGTCGGAAAATATTTGATCTTACTCTTAACGGTTAACGGACGGGTCACGCAGATTTACTTTTTTGCATTGCAACTTCGTCCTTTAAGTTTAAAGTACCTGGCCACCAAGCTCCGCTCTAAATGTTGAATGTGGTTAAACATTTTTCTGCTTCTTTATGTTATTTCTAAAGATTTTAATACATTCCAAAATCAAATAGTATCAATGCTCTTATTAAATAATTATCAAATAAGCCGTTATTCACCATTTTTTATAAGCTTCTACTTCATGTTGCATTTTATTGTTATATAAATATTATGAGCAACATTGCTCTATTATACATTATATTTATGCTCAACTGAACGGTTAGCCTTGTGATCAGCGCTTGGAAAAAATCCGACATTACACATCACATCGAAGAGCAGACGAAACCAGTGAGTAACGTGACCAGAGCTTGGACCAAATCCAGTATCACACAGCGAAGGGCAGATGAAACCGATGAAGAATATTCCCAGCAACTGATACACTTGTGATGACGTGCAACTGAACGGTTGGCAGAAGAAACCAAGGAGGAACGTAATCAGCGCTTGGAACAAATTCGATATCATATATCACAGCGAAGAGCAGACGAAACCAATGAGGAACGTGAACAGCGCTTGGAATCAAATGCCGAACTACAAGGACAGTATTAATGCCTACGTAACTTATCAAAGCTTGGAACCTTGGGACTCATGCGCCTCTATTTACGACGTAATCAACATGCGGAGGAATTCAATAAAATGATCCGAAATTCATATACTTGCTTTGCGCTGACTTGGTTTAAACAAAGTGAACGACAATCGCACCATTAACAATAATGGTATCTAAAATTTTATCGTAAGCGGAGTTCGACACAAAACGCCCAAGTGAATTGGAGCGACCATAATACGGCCAAATGTACTTCCTGGACCCCGATGATGATATTGCCGAGCGATTTGGACATCCGCTTAACCATGGAATCAGTTAAAGTCTAATAATTGCTGGATCAGATCATTAGATCTCAAAACAGTTTCGTGCAAGGTTTTATGATGATGCGAGAAGTAGAACATGAAATTCACCAGATGGCCAATACCTACGGAATCACACCTCTACATATTCGGCTCCTGTTCACGTTACCAGAAGGTGCCGATTATAGAAGATTTAATGTTCCTGCATTAAATAAAGTATGTGCCATTCTCACACTAAACGTCAATCAAAGTTTTCCAGAGAGCGAAATGGTAGTTTATCAACGTGGTAAAACGCTTGTGATTTTAAAGAATATTGAAAATCGTGTAGATCCTTTCTCTTATCCGTTGTTTTACCCGAAAGTAACGTACGGATTTTTACAGCTATCAAACTACATAAACCTTATGTCAGCCGTCAATATCTTACGCGGCTTGAAATGGCACAATACCGAATTGCTTTTCGGCCGGAATTCATCAAGCTTCTTCCACCAGAAACAGATATATTAGGCCCTGATCTACGCGAAGTCAGGTTCAACTCTATACATTTTGATGGGGAAACTTTTCCAACAAAACCTGTCGATCATATATTAGAGTGGAACGTGACCGCATTCAGTGGATCAAGTTCAATCAAAAAAAGCTTTACAGTGAAAATTACGCCGGAGTCAACCGCTTTATCAACACACTCGCAAAGGAAAAGAACGCTGTTGTTATAGGGAATAGGTAATACTACCATCATTATTCCCTGGTTCAACTCGATATTACACAGAACGCTTTGAAAAACGCAATGGTTATTGTTCGCCGTCTTGAATCGCTAGATTTCTTCATGACTATCAACTGCCATCCCAATTGGCGTGAAATTAAAGCAGTGTCATGTATTGCTCTAGACCTGACCTCGTTGCTAGAATTGCCAATCTTAAATTTGACGAAATCATCGAACAACTAGATAAATGTCAAATCTTCGGAAAGGTCTCTGCTTATGTATATACGTTTGTACAAATCTCAAATTTCTACAAAATAAAGTTAGTTTTTGAACTAATTTTCAAATTTTTGCGCTATTTTTTTAATAGAAAAAGGAACAGAAACAATTTTATACGTACGTTTATAAGGTCTTAAAAATATTTTTCAAGCGTAGTGGGCAGCATATAATAAGAGTTGATGCTCGATACAACTTCCATGGTAACCGTCAAGTTTTGTATAGTATTCCTAGATTTAATAATGATCATTTCCGCCGCTTCATCCTTGTTGCACCACCTACCATCTTTAATAGTTTACCAGATAGGATGAGGAGGCTAATTCATTTAAGTCGTTTTTGACCAGTGTTTGAAACGGCTGACGTCACAAATCTGTTTCGTGTTATTACATAATTGGAGTTATTGATGAAATTTTGTAAAATATCTTTTAATGTATTTGATGGCCGATCAGTATAATGTTAAATATTTAAAAAAATTACCAACAAAGTTCAGTTAAAAATTTCAAATTTTCGAGAAAAGAAATTTTCGACTAATCGAACAATTTTAAACGGTCGATTAATCAATTAATCGATTAATCTTACCATGCCCTATTGCGAACCGTGGGCCAGATGAAGACAGAGTGCAGATAAATATTCTAGAAACAGGTTTATCACAATGTGCAAAATATTTCCAAAAGATTTATTGTGTGCTTCATTTGTGCTACATATGTACATATATAATTATCAATAATAATGTTGGAACTACTGAATTCATCATTCCGTAAAATGCTTGTGCAAATTTAAATTTTACACAATACATAATAATACAAGCACTTCCTTTATACATGACAACTAAATTGGAACGTATCCTCGCGAGAAGACCGTTCGTTGTCCGCCTAAATGTGAATAGCGTAATGTTGTCTTGAACTGAAATGTCGAAAATTGAATGAGAAACTCCCGTTGCTAGAAAATCAACCAACTTTTATATAGAAATTTGTTGATGCCATAATTTTAGGCTACGTTATTAGCTAAGGTTGAGTAATGTAGATAAGATACAAACCTAATTTCACTCTTTTCTTAATAAAGTAAAATTTACTAGAAAATAATGTTCACTTCCGTTTTTAGCTACAAAATTACATAGAATTAATGATAAAATTAAAACAGAATGGTATAAAAAGGATTTAGCGTCCAATACATTACTAAATTAAGAGAGTAAACAGCATTTTTATTGCGTTGACGCTGTTGATAAATTCACAATATTTCCAAATTCACAAAAGTTACACAATTTTGTTCTAAATCCCTCTCTATTCTCTCTCAGGGCCGGCCACAAAACGTTTCGGAAGATGTGTGGCCCTCACGTCCCTTGACTGATGGAGTCTCGAATAATTTTACAAGTCAAGAAAAACCCTCATTTGCACAAGGATTTCATTTACAATAAAATGAATTTTGCTGTGGTAGTACGGAATATGTTTGTTTGTTATTGCTGGCAGACCTACGTAGTTAGAGTGGCCTTTCACCGCTTTTTAGCAAGCAAAGTATAAAATTTGCATCCGGGTAATAATAAATAAATAAATACCCATTGGATGTCCAGCATCCATTTTCTGGACAATTCTAAATGACACTAACATTCAATATTCCTTTTTTTTAATACTAAAATTGAGAAATTTGAAGTTTTAAGTATCAAACTTCTGCCATCCTATTTCTAAATTCTAAAAAAATCTGAAACACTATCTATAAAATGTTAATTTTCAAATTAATAACCTAATTAGCTAATCATTCCAGAAAACAATTCTAAAATCAAAATTAAAATAATTACTTTTATTCCGTAGCGCTTAAAATTCCACTGGAACATAGTTTAATATAAATCTGGAACATATTGGGCTAGATACTCGATACTCGTTATACACGATAATTTAGCAACCCAATTTGTTTCTGAATTTCAGGAAATGGGATACTTTAACGCACTTTAACGTTTGTGCTGAATACAAAAATATATTTTACTTTGCTAAAATAATCGAGTAGTTTACGCAAGCAAATTTTCGATTAGCAAATCCGCCATATTTACAAAGTTGCGAATTGCTAGAGTACCGAGTATCTAGCCCAGTAAGTAATAGAAGCTAAAAGCTGACCATATTAAATTAAATAACTTGAGTATAATTAGTACCTTATATGAGAAAAACCATTTGCACTCAAATTATGATTTGGCTTATAAAGTTAATTAAAAATGTAAATCCATATTTTGTTCATCTAAATATTGGTAAAATTCCTGTTAGAGCAATATATACATATATAAATTCAACTTCAGAAAGAGTTGAACATTTTCTCTAATTATAGATTTAAGAACACATCCAAAATGCGAACGCTTTTCTTCAACAAAATAATAATGAGTGCGAATATGTCTGTTCGTATATTCTCAACTTCTTCATACTCACTCTTTCATATTTAAACAAATTTATACACACCCACCAACCGAAAAATCCGTCCAATACCTTTATGTATAATGAAATTTCCAATAATAAGTATTTTTCATCGAAACTCATTATACATACTACAACATCAAAATATAATTTTAACACATTAATTATTTTTCACTACTTACCACATGCAAAAACGCATGTGGCGTGAAATTACCTGTCGAACGATACCTGAGCAATACTGTTATGTATATTTTGAACATGCATAATCCTGTGCCTGATTAGAGTTATGACAATTTTCAACATGAATACCGAGTTACCGAAACGAGTAACTCGCATAGGAAATAATGCACAGCCTTAATGTATTTTGTTGGGAATTCGCACTCCAAATAATTATTTTCACCAAAACTTGAAACTATTCCAAAATTTAAAAATGTTTAGAAGAACAGTATGTGTAATAAATAAACACTACGGTAATCCAGTTATATTAGGACGGAGGCTCAGTCTACTATAAATTGGTTTTAGATGTAGTTAACGCATCACGGTTAATTAAATTTTTATGTCAATAACGAATTCCATCTATTTTAGTGTTTTGTAATTTCGGTGTATGCAGAATTCTGCACGTCTGTTTCCAGTATAAAATATTTTAATTAATTTCATAATTTCGATATTGTATCGTAAATTACTAGTCCAATATTATCGATATTTTCGATTAATTTTTAATATTCTGCAATAGACTTTCAGTCAAATCAAATATATTTCATGGAAATATATTATTCTTTCAACATATTCCTGGCTGCAGATAACAAAAACATTACTACTACAACAAAATTACTTAAACCTGCACATTTTTTCGGGCGTTCAATAACTACTTAGTGGTGGCAAAATTTTATCACAAACAATTATGTTAATAGCCTCGAAACACATCTTGATTTGACATCTTGATTTGTTCCGCAATGCGCGCTTACAACAATTAGATCATCTAAATTGTAAGATTTCCTTATACCATATTTGTTATGTAAAAGTTTGGAGAGGTTGAAAATTTGACTCACTGTATAGTCGCAAAATTTCTAAATATGAATTATACTGGAAGATTTCTTAATTTATTCGAATTATGCGTGTTATGTTTATACCAAATTAATGTCACATTAAACATTATATGTATACAAGTCATTACCCAAAATAGAGTTTAGAAAGTGGATTTAAAGGTATAAAGAAGATTTAAAAAAAATCCCATTGGCTTCTTCACCCTCAACTAAAAATGTATTGTCCGCATAATGACAGCAAAATGAAATTAAGTTGTTCAATTTTTTGTTGTTTTTATTTTATTTAACCAAATTATCGTTCAATTTATAGGGACAAAAACCAAATTTCCACCCGCATTTGCAACCAATTTATTTTAATTAACTTTTTTTTTGTTTTGTGTTCATTTTATACAATAATAATTTAAAACTTTTAGTTTATGGTTTTTAAAACTAAAAAAATTACATAAAATTTTCATTCCTATAGTAAAATTATTGCCTGTGTTTGTGAATGAATGTTTGTAACAATATTTATGTGTACATATGTATGACAATTTAATTTGGTTATATAGGATCTAATCTAAATTGAGCTATGCAAAAGATTTAAAAGTTTTTTTTTTTATAATTGATTTGATTCAAAAAATGTTTACTTTTTTAAGTATCAAATCAATAAAATATTCATTAAATTAATCAAATGCAATCACCGAATTTTTTTCTGACTGTCGTTTATTTGTTTGTTGTGTATGTGTGTCTGTATGTAAATGTCTACTGGGAATCAATCCCAAAAGCAAAATAAAATTAAAAATTACAGCTTTTCTGTTTTTATTTATTTTGGCAAAAACATTTTGTTATCACCATCATCTCTCCCAGTATATATTGTATTTCTGACTGCGGGTGTACTCAATCATTGAAAGGACACAAGATATTTGTATGTTCGAACAGAAGAAGATTATAATTTTTGCATAGTTGATATTTTTTTTTTGTTTGCGATAATTTTGGTCCCAAGAGTTTCATATATTTTAATTCAAAGATAATATACGAGTACGGTTTTTTATAAATGGAGGGATATTGGGACGCAAGGCTATCGTGACTTTAGTTTTAAACAATAATGCTTTGTGTTTGTTTATTATTATTTGCTAAAAAAGAGATTAAAATCTGATGTTTGCTTATGTAGGGACAATAAAAAATTATTGTTTGGCATCCAAACGATTCATAGTTAATTACCAAAATTGAAAGAGTGTGTGCGATTTAAATCATAAAAAGGGTTAACAATATTTTTTTTTGTCTTTTGTGTTTGATTATTTTTTGTATTATTAATTTAACTCAATGGCAACTATTTCGGATAATGGGTTTCAAAACCTATCTGAGAAAGTTAAACAATATAGCATCACATGAAATGTTAGCGTTATGGGCGAGTTTAGTTACAAAGGTTTCTCGAAATTGGCGTTTAATCTGTATACTTAGTAGTACCTATAGCTCCATGTGCTGCGCTGGATCATTGTAAACCAAAATGAGTGTCATTTCTAATTTTTTTTTAAATATTTAATTGACAAAATTCACTATACGACTATTATGTGGTTTTACGTAGGTAATTTTATATTCGGCTACATTTTGGTAAAGTTTTTGGTTTAAGCAAAGTTTCACAAATATTGCTGGTCTTATGCAGTGGTGAAACTTGATATTTCCGCCTACTGCAAAATTGTATAGTATTTTGTAGGGCATGCGAATTTCAGCGTTTTAAACTTTAGATTGTTTTAAAATTTAGCAATTTGATAGTTACTTTTTGGTAGTATTTGCAGATTGATCATTTGCTTCGTTTGATCATAAGCGCCTCGTCCAAGCTTGTGCTAGTAATATTTAGGGAATAAAGGCGTCCCATCAAAATTCGAAAGGAGTAAAGTGTTTAGAGATGTGGAAACATTTTTGGAACTTCTCCAGCCCTCTATAATACAGTGAAGTTAGTTTGTTTCACTCTACAACCAAAATAGTAGATATTTTTTTTAATGAATGAATTGAAAATCTCATATGATAAGTTATAATTTTGGCTTTCCTCTCAAAATTTGACCACAAATTTTAAATTTTAATCATATATTTTACCACATAATTTGCAATTTTATGATAGTTATATATATTTTTGATTTTTTAGAACCTACAAATCCTTGGTCGTTAATAATTAATAAAATTAATAAATTTTATTTGATGCATTAATTTTTACTGTGTATTTTGAAACAAAAAAAAATGAATACACTTTCGCTGCCACATGTGGACCCGCACATCATGCATTTTGTACTTGTACCAAGCCACATGTGCTCCCGCACATCATGCATTTTTTTCTTTTACTAAGCCACTGTAGCACGAGCACATCATGCATTTTTCCCTTATATCAAGCCACTGCAGCACCAGCACATTATGCAGTTTTTCTCTCCCTACACGCCGTGGTGCACCGGGTCATCATGCTTTTTTTTATACTTTTTTTTTCTTGTTTTATGTTTTAGTATTCTTGAAATTATTATATTAGATCAAATTCTCATTAAAAAATACGTAATAGTTAATTTTTTATTAAAATTTTAGACCCTTAACTCATTGGCCTGTATATAATATGTTAATTTGTCGCAGGCCATTGAGTTACCGGTAAATCATAATGATAGAGCATAGAGTATGTCTTTTATTATTTATATAATTCGGGGATTCACCAAATCTAATTTTTGTGATATACCATATTTGACTGAAACAAATTTGTTTCAGTCGAGAGGGAATAGTTAAGTGACTAACATGTGATTTAGTTATTTCTGTAAAAATTTGTGTTGAATTAAGTTGTGATTTGTGTATTTTGAAGAAACAAAATGAACAATAACGTTGATTTGGGTGCTGCTCGGATAAAGACTAATCCACAGTCACCTTATAGCGAAGATGTTGAAATAATTCCAAATGTATCCGAAATAATAGAAGTAAGAGATTCAATAACGGTTTCTCAATTTTTATCGTTTGATGACGATGAAATGCAAAATAGCGAAAGTGATGATCTTTTTAAAGAGTTTGGGCTCCGAAAAATTGAAATGTTAGCCAAACCAAATAGCCCAGATGTATTTGAATCTGAAGTTGATTTTTCTGGTTCAGACAGTGAAGACAATTATGAACCTAGTCATTCTGGCTCTGATGAAAGCAATTATTCAGATACAGAAATGTCAGATTTGGATGATTCTAATAATTTGGGTGACTATAATACGGAATCATCTGAAATAAATAACAATGTCTGGAATAACGCCAATGGTGGGACTCTTAACGTTTTCAATACCTCACCGACACCAAAACTTCATGAAATGCCTGAAGACAATTGTCCTTTCAGCTATTTTCGTAAGTTTCTTACTGATGATATTTTAGATATCATAGTTGAAGAAACAAATCGACATGCCGATGTCAAAAGTAAATTCTTGTCGTATAAAAAAATGGACTGCTACAAACCGTGATGAAATATTACAATTTTTGGGATTAATTATCTATATGGGAGTTATACCATATCCCAAAATTGAAGACTATTGGTCTAGAAAGATCATATTTAAAAACAAATTTTGCAAAACTGTCATGCCTCGAAATCGATTCCAGATTTTACTTCGTTTTATTCATTTTGAAAATGAGCACAACTAAACAAATTCTCAATTCAAAACTTTACAAAATTGATAAAATTCTTAACATACTTAATGAAAATTTCAAAAATGTCAAAACACCAGGTAAATATTTAAAATGTTGGTTCGCATTACATATAAAAATTATTTGTATTACACTTTTTAGGTAAAGATTTGGTTATTGATGAATCTATGATTCCATTTCGAGGAAGATTATCATTCCGCCAATATCTTCCAGGAAAAGCTCACAAATATGGTATCAAGGTCTTCAAAATAACAGACCCACAAGGCTATACTTATAACTCAAAAATTTATGTGGGAAAAGAAACTGTATGTTCTGAATTCTCAGTAGCCACATCTGTTTGTGTTTACTTAATGAAAGATTATTTTAATGCTGGACGATGTTTGACAACCGATAATTTCTACACATCGCTTGAACTGGCAAATGTTTGTTTAAAACAAAATACTCATCTACAGGGCACGATTCGCAAAAATCGGAAAGGCATCCCGGTTTTTCCGAAATTAAAAAAAGGTCAATCGATTTGCTTCGAAAAGAATGGAATTGTAGTAGGGACATGGCGGGACAAACGCGAAGTATATTTCTTATCAACTAAAGATTCCGGAACAATGGAAGTTGCAAGAAAAAATAAAAATAAGCAAGATATTAAAAAACCTAACATTATTTTTTCATACAATAAGGTTAAGCAAAGCGTGGACGTGTCGGATCAATTATCCAGCTATTTTTCTTGCCTTCGAAAAACCGTACGTTAGTATCATAAAGTAGCATTCGAATTGGTATTAAATACAGCAGTAGTTAACGCTTTAGTACTTTATAACAGTTGTCACAAAAAAATGGAAATCGCTGACTTTAGAGAGAGCTTGATTATGGCCATGATTGAATTTGAAGAAGACTCGGATACGGATTGGGAACAAGAAAAGCATTACCTTGAGGACGCTTCCAAAAAGTCTAAGTCAAATCGAAAACTAAGAAGTCGGCTTGGTCCTTAGGAAGCTAGTAAAAAAACCAAATATGCCAGTACATTTTGCGGATAGTGCGGAAACAATTTATGCCTGAAACATTTTAATATGTCACATAAGTCCCATTTAAGAAAATGAAAGACTCAAACATTTTAAAATTTTTTCCGATGTCTGTTCCTTTTATTGTTTTATTCCTTTTATTATTGTATGGATGAATTAAAAAATTTGTTTGAAATAAAGAGCCAATGAATTTATTTTACCATTATTTATTCAAATTTTTGCGTTTAGTTGTGGTTTTATATCGTTTTGATTGAGAATTAAATTGATATTCCAGTGCATCAACGGCCTAAAGGGAGATAAAAATGCATGACGTTCCGGTGCATCAGAGGCTTGGTAGAGATAAAAAAAGCATGATGTGCAGGTGAACATGTGGCTTGGTATAAGGAAAGAATGTTTGATGTGCGGGTGCACATGTGGCTTGGTACTATGCAAAATTTGCATGATGATTGTGTAGGTGCCACAGTGGCGTACTATATGGAAAAAAAACTCTTGATGCACCGGAGCATCTGTGGCAGCGAAAGTGTTAATTTGACTTAAAAATTGTTGTTAAATTTATTTGACAAATGTTTAATTTGTTTTGAAATATTGTTAATTTGATTTGCATATTTATTAGGTTGGTTTGAAAAAAGGTAACTTGACTTAAAATAGGTATATATGTATCATTAAAATGAAAAATTTGTGGTCAAATTTTGAAAAGAAAGTCAAAACTAGAACTTATCATATAGATTGCAATTCACTCATTAAAAAAAAAAATATCAACTAACTCCACTGTATTATAGAGGGCTGGAGAGGTTCCAAAAATGGTTCCACATCTCCAAACACTTAAAAATTTGAACACATAAACGACCCTACCTCTAAAATACAACTTGAGGATTGACACAATTCATGCTATTAAAATGGGGTAGAATTGCATTTTATATGTTTTATAGGTCAATGTACATCTCTTTTTAAAAATTATGGACTAATGAGATAAATGTCTCACTGGATGAGAAATATTTCCTTTTTGATAAAGGTATATAATATGAAGATAGTCTAAGAACTGGTGAAAGTTTTATTAAATTAGTTGCATATCAACTGAAAGAGAAGTTAGTTTGTTGACCCTAAGAATGGTATTGACCACCATACTTGGCAACTCCGTTCCTGAGCTGCCCCATGATTGTTCAAAATTCTACTGAAACATAGGCAGTTCAAAATGAAGTATACATACCGCTTGAATTTTTTGTAACATCTATTTTATACCTATTTAAGCGATCAAAGTAGATCTATCGGGCCAGTCCCTTTAATTTTTTATGTTTCAAGAGCATTTGAAATATACTATAAAAATTACGGTATAAAACGTTTTCAAGATAACATTCAATAATAAAAGCAACTTTTACATTCGCCTTACGACAAGTCAGGCCAAGCCAAATTTTTTTCATCGCTTAAATAGGCCTAAAATAAACGTTATAAAAATTCAAGCGATATACTTCCCTTTGAACTGCGATATTTTAATGAAACTTTGAACAATTCCTTGTGTGGCTCAGACCCGGAGTTCAACCAGGTTGGTAATATCATTCTTAAGGACGAAAGATATTTTTCTCATCTTCAGCCGTAATAAACTCCTTCAATAAATAGTTCACCACTAGTGAGCCCACGAATAAGGACAGTAATCACAAAATTCGCTTTTCTAAAAGAACTCTGGATCGTCAAAGAATGTACAGTAATCTATTGAGCTATTTTATCTACGTTTAGTTTTTCTTAATTTATTGTTCTAACTTATGTACGTAGTTTATGCAAAACTTTTTAGCTAAAAAATGTTTTTGGTTTAAATGTCTTTGCATTATCAAATTTTAAGATAATTAAGTCGAATTACAGACTTCTTAAACATATAGGGCTCTATAAATTGAATAAATAACCAATAAATTTTTGGTTTGGATTTTCTAAAAAAAAAATTTTTATTTTACCTAAGAATCTTAAGCCTAATTATTAATTAATTAATCAGAGAATTGCATTTTGTTAAATTTTATTGTATGCATCTACATTTTATTGAATGTTTTGCAACAACACAAAATTATTTAATTTGATTTGAAATTGATGTTAAATTTATTTGAAAATAGTTTAATTTGTTTTGAAAAATTGTTAATTTGATTTGAATATTTGTTAATTTGGCTTGAAAAATGTTTAACTTGACTTGAAAAAGGTATATTCGTACAATACTCGCTTCATTAAGGGCCAAATACATGAAAAATTCAAAAAATGTGTAGCCAGACCAGAGCATGCGATGTTTCACCAACCAATGCCCCCAATCCAGACCGCTAACAGAAATTTGCCCATTCAGAGGTCTTTAAGCGGTCATCTTTGGCCGGCACGAGCTCAGGGTTAGGGGTGGGGTTATAATATCATATAAATATAAATTCAAAATTACACGCTAATTATTTTTCGAACTCCACATTAAAAAAAAACAGTAAAATAGCAAGCGATAAGTTCTTTCTATCGACATTCGACGTTAAATAGCATATAATGGCGAATGGCAGATACTTATGTACGTTTTTAACTAAACAAAATAAAAATTTTAGTAATAAAAAAAGTTCAAGCTACGTTATAAATGAAATAGTATTTTACATACGTTTGTCCTTTCTCCATATACCTGTAAAACAAAATCTTTGTTTGTCACAAAATATCCGCATAAATGTGTCAATAATATTTTTCACAAAAAATTAATTAAGTTTTGTGATAAATTGGTGACTAAAACTTTTTTTTCTGTGAGGGTAAAATCAATATACTTACATTTTGTCACAAAATACCCACATAAATATGTTCCAAATTGTCAACTTTTTTGTGACAAAAAGGAACTTACATTTTGTGGCAAGTCTAAAATTTTGTGATTACAATTTTTGGTTACTTGGGAATCTACATTTTTCGTAAAAAAGTCCAGTGAACCGTACAAAAAAATTAGATCGTTTATGAAAAATATTTTTAGAAATTGAAAAATTAAATTATGTGCAATTTTGTTTTGAATATTATTTGAATTCAAAAATGGGAAGAAGTGGAAGTTTTTTTCTAAATAGAAAAATAAAGTAAAAAAATCGGCAAGCAATACGATCTAGGTAGAATTATTTCAAGTAACCGTAACGGTGGGATGTCATTACCTATTTTTCCCTAGATTTTCGTGTTTGTATAATTCCATTATATTCGGGAATATTTTTAGCATTTTTCGAAGTCGACCTCACCGATTTTAATTTTTTTGATTTTTAACGTGTTCGTTATACAAAGAGGTGGGAATAATGCTTAAGTTGTCCTGTACTGAAGGTGAAAGTGCTTTTGCATTTTCAATTTTTTTAGTTTTAGTGGTCAGGAGATACAGATATGGTTGCTGTTCTATAACCGATATTTTTTCAGCTGGTACCAATTTAGAAGGGCGTTAGATAATACTAAATTAATCAATTAAGAGATTTATCTGGAACTAGTTCACGTTCATTACCTATTAAAATCTACGATAATTACATATTTGCAACTTTTCCTCAATTTGCAGGTTTATAATATAAAAAACAGATAAAAACTAAAAGTTTTTTTAATTTAACTAAACGTGCTGGCCAATAATTTAACCAAACCTACTGGCCAAACATACATTCACAACAGTTTATTCACTGTCATATTTGAACCCCCTTCCAAACGGTGGTATATTTATTCAGCTGAAACTCCTACTCTAACCAACGATACTTTTAAAAAATTAAACTTTGCAAAAATATCTGTTATAGATCCCAACCACCTTTCTTGGGCTGGCCACATTATCTCGCATTACAAGATCTATTTTACAAAATCTCTTTCACAAAACTTGCAATACAAAATCTTGGATTATAAAATCTGGCACTACAAAATCTCCGATAAACATTTTCCCGAAAACATGTGACTACTCGTACGTTGAATATACTTATCTAATCATAATACCTACAATTGTAAATTCGATATTATTTTCGTCGAGATTACGTACCAAACCTATTCTATATAGAAATTTTCTATCGTTTTATGTCTTAAAAGATTGGGCTGCCACCCACCCCCAAACCCAAAGTTTTTCCAGAAAAATGTTTACAGAAAAATATGTGCTCTTTTAATTATTCGCTTGCCAAATAGAGAGCTCCCGAAACCGCTTCGCATTGGACCGGAATCGGTACGTGTTACAGCAAAAAAAATTCGATTTACAAAAACACCGAATATTTTATTTCAGCTAAACTAAAATCATTGAAAATAAAATATTTCAAAGATTAAATCTCATAATACTTTTTATCACTAAAATTTCTTTAAATTTTAAGATTAAGGCAAATAAAGCGGCAAAATAAACGTACAAAAATGTTAAATTCTTTAAAAGAAAGATTTAATTTTTAAAACATTTAATTTTATTTTCAATGGTAAAATCATGATGAAAGATGATTTTTAGATGAAAAAAAATCAACATTTCTTTGGTCAATATATTTTGTGAATATAGTATATGTGTAGTTAGCATCGTTACGACATATTTGCAACATCGTTTTTAATAAATTTTAGGGATCCTTAATTCGGTACATTTAACCTGATTACCGATTTCTAAAAATCATGTTGCAAACTAGTTGACTATATACGCAAGATTTTATATTGGACGATTTTATACCTAATGCGAGACTTTGTAATTCAAGATTCAGTAGGGATCCGGTGGAGTTAGTAGTCTGTGTTAGTACGGAGTTAGTAGTCCGTGATCACTAAACTATAAAAAATTAACAGGTCAACAGAACGCCAAATATATTTTCTGAAAAGTCAAACCATCATACTTTTTAGTTATTTGGTGTGGGCGTTTTGCTAACAAACCAATTGAATTTAAAACGCAACATATCATTGAACTGGATGTAAATTAGAATATACTTGTTTTATCATCAAAATAATATCATGATTTTTCAGATGCAAATTCAACATCTGAACCTTTTAAAAAAACTGATTTTAATAGCAGAAATTTGATTATTGAATTTGAAACTGCTGGAAAAAATGTTCAAGAGGAAAACGCAAATACATATAATAAATGGCGAACGCATAGTAGATAGTAGATATGCAATATTTTTTAAAAGAATTAATAAAAGTTACATAGTTACTACAATATGGCTTTCGAATGTTCCCTATTGAATTTAAAGTTTATAAGCGAGCACAGAATCGGATTAAATTCCAAATTTTATTTTAAATGTAACATGTGCAATATAATTCAAAATAGGTATTTCGTTTGAAGATCCAAATGAAAAGAAACCACATCAAAACTCAATAAACTATCAAAGTGTTTTAGTTGGCATTTCAATTGGTATTGGAGGATATCGACAAATATGTAGTAGAATTTTTTGGTAACATTGACATAAAATATTTGGCACCAAATACATTCAATAAATTACAAAAACAAGTTTAACATGACATTCAAAAAGGTTGCGACCAAGCAATGTTTAAAGCTGCTATCTAAGCAAACCAAATAGCAATTGAAAAATATAAAGGGCTGAAACCTCACGAGGTGATCAGAACTTCGGTCTCTGGTATCTTCAATAATGTCATAAAGTTGGTGTGACAGTTTTGACATTATTGATTTCTATTTTAACCAAATTATGTTTACTTATACAACAACAGACAAACAGGTCAAAAGCTTCAATAACATGGGTACAGGCATCCAATTTAAAACGAAAAATCGTATTCTAGAACTTTATACCGAAAATAGTATAACAAACTATACTGATACTTGTAACCGTTTAACTGACTATATTCCAGGAACTTATCCAAAAACTCATTTTAGAATCCCATTTACAAATTGCATGTCAAATTTCATAACAAACGGGTAAGGAATAACTAAGTTCCATCCTACAAAGCCATATTCCAAAGCTTTATCCAAAAATCATTTTATAATCCCATTTCCAACACACATATCAAATTTCATCATAATCGGTTAAGAAATAGCAAAGTTCCATCATACTTGGCCATATTCCTGAACTTCGTCCAAAACTCATTTCAGATTCCCAATTTGAATACACATGTCGAATTTTATCATAATCGGTTGAGAAATGGGCAAGTTCCATCATATTTAGCCATATTCCAGAACCAGATACAAAACTAATTTTAGAATCCCATTTCCATTACACATGTCGAATTTCATCATAATCGGTTGAGAAATAGCCAAGTTCCAACATACTTGGCCATATTCCAGAACTTCATCCAAAACTCATTTTAGAATCCCATTTCTAACATACAAATTAAATTTCATAATAATCGGTTGAGAAATAGACAAGTTCCATCATACTTGGCCATATTCCAGAACTTCATCCAGAAATCGTTTTAAAATTCCAGAACTTCATCCAAAAAACATTTTAGAATCCCATTTCAAATACAAATGTCGAATTTCATCGTAATCGGTTGAGAAATGGGCAAGTTCCATCCTACTTGGCCATATTCCAGAACTTCATCCAAAACTCATTTTGGAATCCCATTTGTAACATACACATTGAATTTCATAATAATCAGTTGATAAATAGGCAAGTTCCATCATATAAATAGTTTGTTAACTATTCACCACATCCAAATCCAACCCCAACTCAACTCCAACTCAACTCCAACTCAACTTCAACTCAACGCGCAAATTGACCCCTAATTTAACCTTCAAATCAATTCCCAATTCAATAATCAAATAAGCATGTATAAAAAAATCGTAAATATTTATAAAAGCAGGTATTTTGGGTCAATTCGTATGGCAGGTACCCCACCCCTTTGACGTACAGTCTCCAAAAGCTTTTCAAATCTCCGCCTTGACCATAGAAACAGATTGGCGTAAAAAAAATCCAAATCGGACAAGCCGTTCTCGAGATACCATGGGTCCAGACACACAGACAGACGGACGGACATTTTTTTTTTTTGCATTTTCAGACTCAGGGACTTTCAAAACGTCGAGAAAAGTGGTTTTGGACCAACCAAATTTTTCGTCATTTTTGACAGGATTTCAATACTTTGGTCTTTTTAGACCGAAGTAAAAACAGCGTAGATTTCGATGGTATCCCTCTAGTTTGCATTCAAATAGATGGGGGTTATTCTAAACGAACATATAGACATAATAGTAATTATTCCTCACAGATTTCATCGCAGATGAAAAACGTTTTGAAGAACCTATCGAAATAGACAGCATCGACGATATTAGCATTCAACATAAATAAAACAAAAGTGACCTTTTTTTAAACAGAATTTACAGGATCTACCGTAGAGAACGCACCGTAATGCAAATGTTGAAATTGTAGAAACCTACAAATACATGGGTGGCTATTGATAGATAGATAGATATACAACCTAAAAAATCACGATACATACAATTCTAAGAGTAAATAATTTATTTCATAGCTATGAAACAAGGAATAGGAATGAAACCTTAAATTGTCCGGGCTTTGGAACTAAGCCTCTCCATCAACTATATAAAAATATGCAACTTAGTACCAAGATACTTAAAAACTAGTAATAAAACAGACTTTAAAAATAAAACAAAAGGATTGGCAAAAAAAATATTTCACAGAGAATTAGAGAATTTAAATAATAGTAATAATATTTTTTGTGAATAAGTAGTTAGTAAAACCTCTACAATTTTATTATTAATTAATGTATAATTGAATATGCAATTTCGAAAAGGGCACATCTCGAAAATCATGACAAAACCGTTTTTTCACGTTAATGTGATGGAAATATATCCCCGCACCTATTTGGTTTGGAATAGGCACATTTCTTGTGTTAATACGGCCACCAGTGTCGGTTTGTATAACGATAATTTCGAAAAGGTCACAACTCTTGGAGATGTGCCCTTTTCAAATTTAATGAATTTTATTAAACGGAGACGGCGATAGGCGATATATCTCTATCTGTCGCTGAAGTGATTTTGATACTTATGATAACAGTTTCATAAAGTTTATACGTTGTATTTTTAATTAAATTTACTTTATATTTTATAAATTTCGAAAAGGGCACATCTCGTATGCATATAATACATAAAAAAGTTTGTAAAATAAAGACTAACATTAAATATTTCTATAATTTCCAATTACCTTTTGACCCTACACTTAACCTGAAAATAAATTGCATACATTTATATACTACTTTAGAAAATAGATATCATAGTTTTCTATAATTCCTGAAAAATTTAATTTTTCAGACATGTGCCCTTTTCGAAATTGAATATTCAATTTTTTTGTTAATTTCCTAACTTTAATTTAATTTTACCTTTAAAAAGTATGTTAATCTAAATATTTCTTAATAAAGAAATTCTACAAAAAAAAACATTGAAATTTCTCGAATGGAAACGAGCAAACCTATAGCGTGCTCCTGATTTTGATAAAGCACCTTCACCATAAAGCGTTATCGCCTTGGTCCAAGTGATATTGTAAAATGTAGCGATTTTTTTAAGAATTTTGGCTCATTTTCAAAACGCAAGTACTTTCGACTGAATTGACAAAATGTCACAGGGTTTATTTTTAATAATCTATGGACTGCCAACTTTCAAACGCTCTATAGTATCGCCTAATAAGGTTAGCACAAGCTTTATGCTTCGCCGCAGGTAATAAATTCTCTATTAATACTGTTTACTTAAGAAAACGTTAATGTAAGCGTAGTGAGAGGTGAGGGGGGCCATTTACAGGCAATTAGAGGGGTTCTGGAAAAGAATTAAATATTATTTAACCCGCCATCAAAAATCATTTAGGCAAATCAAAATTCGGGTTAAGGTTCAAAATTAATTTTTCAAAATAGGAAAGCAAAAAAAAAATAAAACAATAAAACGAAATCAAAATTACAGAAAATTAATTATTCTGCCCCAAAATTAATTATAGCGTCATAATAAATTTAATTAAAAGAAAATTAATTACGGAATATTTTTTTTTCCTTTAAATAGAAATTTTTAATTAGTTTTATTTGAACTCGAACCCGAGAACCTGAACACGAATTTTTATACGATATTATGTATTTCCGATTATTTCATCAAAGTTTTATGTATAGAGCCTCTGCTACCCAAATATTGTTTTATTTGAAAATTTATTTAACACAAAAAGTTATTAAGCATAGTAAATTATAAAAATTATTATTAAAAATAATTTTGATAAGTTAAAAAATAAAAATAAAAATTGAGTTGCACCTACATAAATTTCTAACTATACGACTACTTACAATACATACAATGTACATAGAGAGCCTTTTTCGAATTAAATTTATTCACCAGCAATAAAAATATCTCGTTAAACTTTAAAAATTCATTTTAATCCCTCGACTATGATTATTTTGTACCGCATGTTGCTTATACCCCCCATTTAACAAGTGTAAAGTTTATTATATACAAAATACAGAGTATACGGTTATATACATTGTGTTAAGTAATTTGCACGTAAAAAATTGTAATGTAAAATCCATTTTCTTTTTTTTTTTTTGATTAAATTTTAATTTACATTTTTAAGTATTTTCATTAACTCTCGGTAAAAAATAGTAATATTTGTACCACCAACCAAACATCGTTCGCTTCAATATTAAATGTACATCTTTCGGTTTTTATGTTTTTGGCTGTATTTAAGTAGAACAAAATATTTTTGATTATAAACCTGAAGAACCTTAACGTTTTTTTTTTGTTTAAATCTCCCGAGAGGATAATTGATTGAACAAAATGTCTTTAAAAATAAATTGTTTTGCACAATGTCTGTATATACAGACACAGAGCAATATAAACTTTGTATACACTCGATGCAGTTTCTAAATTTGTTGAACATTATTTTCAATTTTAAAAGTTTATTATTTTCTGGTCAAGTGGACAATAATTTTATTGGTTTCTATATCGAGTCTTTACAAATTTTATATAGTCTTATGAATCTACTATATTTGTATATAATTTGAGATGCCTCAAAAAGTCTTAATCTAAAAAACCATATAAAATATAAAGTCGAAGGTTAGTACATACTAAAAATATTTAATGTAAAATATTTGACAAACAGGTCAAGCTGTATTTTGTTTTTGGTTTTTTAATCCAACAAGTTTATTAATTTTGAACTAAAGGCTTATCGCTGTGGGTTACATTTTTCGTTCATGTTATCATTTTTATAAAATATATAAAATACTGACGCGCGGGCAACCATTATGTTAAATCTCCTAATTAATTGATTAAATTAAATATTATTCGTTTTTGTTTACTTTAATTTTATTAAGTTATTAATTGTGTGGCAAGATATTATGATTTTAAATATCTAATTTGTGTCTTTTTTTTTTATCTTTTTAGGTAAGTCAATCAAAGTATTAAAGACGTAAGTATTTAATGGATTTAGTAACGGGGATTTAACGGGTATTTAAAACAAAAAAAAAAATGGAGTGAGCCAAATAAAAATCCCACTTTTTCCAGTTAACCAACCTAATAAACAAAACGTTTTCCAGGAAATTTCCCTCCCATATACATATACGCCTAACGCAAAATTCAACAAGTCATCTTCAAATTTTTAATTAAATTTTACCGAATTAGATGCTCTTTATATGACGAATTCTCAATTCAATGAATCCAATTTGTATACATAAAATTCTATTCACGGTGTATATGTATATTGTGTATGTAAAAGCTCGAGGGAAAATTAAGCGAAAAGTATATTTGATAAGAAAAGATAAGAAATGAAATTGAATAAGAAATGTGGAGAAAAAACCATATAAGAAATGTATAACATCATTGTATAGTACACATATGAATGTATAAGTACTACATAGTACATAAAATTGAGTTAATCAATTTAATCAATCAAAATTCATTTACCTACTATATATTAGTAATGCGCAAGTAAAAGAAAAGCGCTCGATAAAATTTCTTTTAATTTAAAATTTAAAGCAAAAATTGAACTAAGAAGTTAACAATTTTTTTTTGTTTTGTTAAGAAAACTTTTTGAATATAATAAAGCATTAAAATTTCATTTTTATATTATATGAATGATTAATGAATTAATAATGTATCCAATTGAAAGCTCTATACGAAATGTAAATTCACGTTCATTTATCATTCAGCGCCTAGAATACTTTTGGACCAACTTTATATTATATACAGTTGAATATGAAACATAAACATACCATTCTACGTATATAAGATAATAAGACAGACAATACAATAAAAAAATTGGTTTTATTTTTACCCCTTGTCTCTCGTATTTCACGTCATTTAGAAAAAAAAAAATGGGAAATGGGTCTGTTTGTGCGCGATATGAATATGAGATGGTACATAGAAGAGGGAATGTGAAAATTTATGAAATGGGAAAATTCTGTTTTTGTTGTGTGTTTTGTCAGACTTTGTCGAAATATAAGCGTAAAGTTGATTTTCTTTTTGTTTTTGTATTTGTAATGAAAGGTAAATAAAAGTATTCATGTTCACGTTTACTCCCCCATTTATATATGTATGTCTATATACGATACATATACTTGATTAAAAATAAGATTTACAGAATAAATCCTAAAATATTATAGGTGTGTATATAGAGATGAATTATGTAAGGCTAAAACTTTTGCTTAGCTAAAGCAGTCAACGTAAAAAAAAAAAAAAAAAAATTTGTTGTTTTTTGTCTTAAGCTTCTATAGATTAAATTACTTAAGTTGCGGAGGCGTTGAACACTAATAATAATTAAGTTACAGTTGTTTATACGTTTAAGCCACGGATGTGAGTTTGATATCGTGAATTATGTTGAGCTGAATGTTTCATTGTTGGTGCGGCTTAAATACATTTTTAGTTGAACAATTAAATGTTTAACTTAAGCCTGATTAATTGTGTGTTAAGTTTATTTAAAAGATTTGTTAGACATTTTAATTTTGGGATTATGTACTTAGATAAAATTATAAGTGCTTAATAAATTTATTGCTTTTAAATTAAATTTGTACATAATTGGGTGAAAGAAAATGGTTTAATATAGGTAATGTGGTTTTGTTAAATAAGTTTCGATGTTTACTGCGTCCTTTAGACAAACTCTAGGCTATTTCAGAAATTTTAGGAAATCATTCGAATCCACATCGATTATTAATTATTGTAGGCAATTTGTGAGAAATTCTTTATTGTTAATTATGTCGTGTATTGTACACTGCACAAGTTTATTTTTCTGTTTCGGAGCCTATAAAAATGTTGTACTTTGAAAACTTCTTTCATTAAACGTTTTAAACACTATACTAAACTCAATAGACCCCTCTTCTAAAAATATATTACTGTAATAACTCGGAAACACCAGAAAACAAGATATCAATATTTAATTTGCCCTACGCCTTCGGCTGTTAGTTTATTTCATCTGACATTTGAGGGAAAAAGTCCACACAGGGAAAAAAAATTAAACAGCCAACATCAAAATAAAAATCAACCCATCAACCATTCCATACAGATTTGGTAGGTCTGAATCTTCTACTAAGATTATGTCCGTAATCTGTGATTAATGATTTTTAGTACACATTTTTGACATTTATTTGAAAAATATTCCCCTAAGTTCACATTTATTTTGTTGTGCTGTGCGTTACAAACATTTTTTGGTGTATTTCCGCGCCTTACATATTTGTTGTCTCACATATTAGTAGGTGTTTGCCAAATAACGAAGCCAAATATAAAATGTAAAAATTTGTATAAATTCAACCTTTAAAGTCTCATGTCTGGAAAGTGGTTCAAAGCCAATAGCTATCCCTAGAAAAATTATCAGGTTAAGTTTCATGTGGAGAGCCCGGAAAAAATCATTTGAATGAAAGACCCATAGAAAATTTCAAATTTGTATAAATTCAATCTTTCAATCTGGAAAGTATATTTCAGTTAGTTTCTAGTACAGTAATTCCTAGAAAAACTATCAGGTTAAGTTTCTTATGGGGAGCCTGGAAAGTGGGAACATTTGTTTGAATAAAATATCCATCTGGAAATTACTATGTCTAGCCAAGTTTATATGGAGAGATATCGCTAGAAAAATTATCAGGTGAAGTTTCATTTTGTGAGCCGCGGAAAATTCATTTGAATTAAAGGCCCATATTGAATTAAAGAATTTGTATAAAGTCAACCTTTGAAGTTTCTTGTCTAGAAATTATTTTAATTAGTGTGCGCAGCTAACGTTTTCTCTTGAAAAATTATTAGCTCAAATTTCATGTGGGGAGCCCGAGAAAGTACGTTTGATTTAAAGACTCATGTAAAATTTAAAAATTTGTATAAATTTATCCATCTCTAATACTTTTATCTATAGTCAGTCACAGAAGTCTACATACACCACTAAAATTTGCAAAATTGTGATAAATAAAACGAATTAAAAATTGTAGTATTAATTAAGTAATACATTTAAACCAAAAAATTATAACTGGACAGACAAAAAAAATCAAAACTAATACAACAGTTCTCAAAATTCTAAAAATTCATAAAATTTATATCACAAAAGTCTAGATATAGTTGCATTTTTCTATTAGTTCTCGAATTATTACAAAGTACCGATATCTTTTGTTGTAAATATACAAAGGCTAATGCACATATCGGCACAATCAGTATTGAATAAGCTAAGGGAACAGAATAAGACTTAATATGAAATATCTAAAACTGTTGGTCGGGCGACCATACAAACAATAGTGCGAAATTTTAATAACAGAGGAATTGTTTAAAATAAACAATAATGTGCTCGTCCTAAAAAACTCGGGATGTTCGAAGCATGGTTTACGTTTTTTCCATTTACAAAAAACAAACAAAAATTTTCCCGTTAAATTCATAGCCGTTATCCTTATTTTATCTATACAAGGATTACTGTTATACGGGAAAATTGTTGTTTTTTCGTAAATTAGTATGAAAAAAAGCATATCTAGTGTTGGGCTGATGCAACTTTTATCAAAAATGGGTTAAAAAAGTGGTATCCAATCCGAGGATTAGTGCTCCAAATATAGCAGTTGATATTCGGAGCACTTCTCGTAAGGATGTTCATCCCGAAGCAGTTCGTCGAGTTTTACGAAACGGAGGGTTCAATGGAAGAGTGCGAATGAAAAGCCATTTACAAGTCAAGTAAATAAGCAGTAAAGGCATGAATTTACATAAAAATACGTCAATGAAGACAGTGGCTTTTGAAATAAATGGCTTTTCAATGACGAAAGTAAATACATAATGGTGAAAAATACGTGAAATCAAAAATTCAACATATGGGACCGGAAGTCATGTTTTATTGTTGTGATTTTTTTGTTTTCAATGTGTGGTACTGGCTAAAAAAAAATTTTGTAGAACACAATTTTTTTTGTTGTTATTGTGGCAAAAGATACAGTTGGTCAAAAATTTCAGTGCATTTATGCAAATATAAAAAAAAGTATTTATCCGAAAAATACAAGACCCCCACCTCTTTATATACATATATGTAGGTAAAATTAAATTTAAAACAAGTTTTTTTTATTAAAAATTAAGTTACTAATTTTAATAATTACATTTTAAATCTAACATAATCTTCGCTATTAGAATATTTTTTCAAATTTAAGTAACCTTAGGAATAACTGCATGGAAATCGCGAGTTCCTGTTATGGTTTTCAATTTTTCGAACCTACTATCAAGTCGGATTTTTTTGGAGTTATATTCTTCGTCAGAACAAAACTCAAAAACCATATCAGTCTTTAAAGTTTTAGCCCATTTGAATAATTCTCCTGCATTTGTTATGATACCATCATATTCATCAGTAAGAATGGCTCTGGATGCCATTCTCTTAATAGTACCTCCTATTCCATCGCATGGTCCCTTTCCATGTGCAGTAGCATAAAAATGCCATTCACAGTCGACTCCGAAATTCTCTTTGTGTTTAATTATAATAAAATTATTTTTATTTTTATAATGTGTTACAGCACCATCAGTAATATAATAAATTTTGGTTAAACTCGTCATTTTACTTTTGAAGAACTGGATCATTTTTTCGATGAATAGATGAACTGCCACAGTGACATGACTAAGACAATCCGATATAACAATGAAGCTGTAGTGCTGCGATTTCCCATCTACATTTGCAAAAATAACAAATGGGTGAATAGTCGCTTGCTTATTATTCAAATAAGTGCTTCTGTAGGCTCCAAATTATGTTTTTTTATTTTTTATGAAGCTAGATTGTTGAAGTGAAATGAAGTAATGGGGAATCAGATTTTCCAGCATCTTTATGAAGTAATCCAAAAATCCTGTCAGTTGAAATCCACTGACTGAATGATAAATTAGCATCCTCGTAGTCCTTTTCCAGAAAAGCGTTTCTCAAATATTCTCGAAATATATTTATTCCTAAACAATTCTTGCATTTTAGAAGATAATATATCGGCTTAGGCTCTGGACATAATACAGATGAAATGCAATCTTGGTATTTCGATATCTCTCCATTTGTAATAGTTTCAATTTTGGCTCCATAAATAATCAATTTCACATTTTGATGTATTGCACAAACACACACTGTATACGTTTGCTTCCTGGTTGCACACAGTTTTTAGAACGAAGCAAGCAAAATTTGGAAAATCCAATTTTTTTTACTCGTCGACCTGATGGAGAATCTTGTAGCCCTCGTAGCATTCTTTTAATGTGCTCAGCATTTAACGTTTCTGAACTTTAACTTTTTCTATGGTTAAGCAATCGTTTTTCCCATGCATTATCCGACTAACTTCATCATCGTTATATAATAATCGATAACTTTTTGCTTTAGTTCATCGCTGATTCGTTTCCCAGTTTTAGGTGCAGGAAGACCAAGTAGGCCGTTCGTTTTCTGAATATATTTAGCTTTATGGTACTATTGCAGCTTCTACCTGGTTTTTTTTAAATGGTCTCTAATTCTATGACGAAAATGAAATAAAAGAAAATTACCATATTTTTCAATAAGGCGTGCTGGGTTTAATAAACATATAGCTTGATTACTACATAGCACATAGGTCAGATATAATTTATGAAAATAGATGGCAATAAAATAATTAATCCTCTAGTTATGTGTCATTAAACAACATCGCCCATTTTAGAAGAGAGGAAGACGGCTGAATTCCTAAATTTCATTACTGTACTTTTAATAAGGTGTCGCCTTTACCAAGTTTTAATTTTAGGTAAAATATTACTAATCATAATATTCTTAAACATTAAAATATACATAAATAAACATAAATAACAAAAAAACCGCGTGTAAACGACGATTGATTTTTCGAAAGCAGAGAAACGTAATGCAAGAAAGCAAGAAAACCAAAAATAATACACAATTTTTTTTTTTTATGTGTTTCAGAATTAAATGTCGAATAAAAAAAAATCGATTTTCCATAAAATTGTGAAAACACGTTTTGGCGGCCATTTTGAAAATTGAAAAACTGAAGAATGGTAACATTTTTAAAATATTTTCTTAATCCTTATTCTATCACCTTTAAAATGAGCCCTATTTTATATTTTTCGGATAAATACTTTTTTTTATATTTGCATAAATGCACTGCCATTTTCAACAAATTCACAAATTTTTGACCAACGTATCTTTTGCCACAACAACAAAAAAAAAAAATATTGTGTTCTACAAAAATTTTTTTTTACCCAGTACTACACACTGAAAACATAAAAATCACAAAATTAAAATATGACTTCCAAAAATTTTTGATTTCACGTATTTTTCACCTAATATATTTGGATCCGATGAAAGGGGAAGTTTTTTGCGAAAAGTAATCAAAAAATGGCTCCAAAAATTGTGCATCACTGTTAAATATGGCGGTGGCAGCGTAATGGTTTGATCATCTATGGATGCATCTGGTGTCGGAAATTGGTATTCATAGAAGGTAATATGGAACCCCGACAGTATTTGAACATAATGCATAGCAATTTACAACCGTCCGTCGAATGCTTAGGATTAGTCAACTAATGGATCTTACATCCAGATAATGATTCTAAAAAATACGGCTATGGCAGCAAGACAATGGCTTCTATACAATGTGCCGAAACAACTTCATCCGCCTCGGATAGATCATATCTCATATGAACTGGAACGAAAGATTCAAAAATGTAGGATTCGAGTGCATGGAGTGAAATTTCACCAGTGGTTACTGAGAACCTGATTTTATCAATGCCTAGTTATCAATATTAGTTCTTAAGTGTGCCTGAACATGATTCATTTAATTTTATTTACTGTATGTGGACTTTTGTGATATAAATTTTATGAATTTTTAGAATTGTTGAGAACTGTTGTATTAGTTTTTTTTTGACCAGTTATCATTTGTTTGGTTTATATGTATTGTATTACTTAATTAATATTACAATTTTTAATTCGTTTTATTTATCACAATTTAGCAAATTTTAGTGGTGTATGCAGATTTTTGTGACTTACTGTATCTGCTCATTAGAGTTGTTCGGGTTTTACGCCAAAAATTCTGAACCGATTTTAATGAAACTCGGATAGGTATGTAAAAGGAAACTGATATATATAAAGAGGAAAAATCTGTGTGTTTTTTGTTTATGTCCGACGCTGCTACTTTAAAATGAAGTATCTAATGTACTGATAATCACGCACTATACAGAAGAAAATATGTTTTAGCAGCTAGAAAATTGTTTGTTTTTGAGGAGACATTGTAACTAAATTATATTTGGTTTTCTTTTATTAAGTTTTTATTTTAATTTATTAAAACGATTTATTTGTTTTTTAACTTATTTTTATTTTGTATATACCCCTTTTTACGTTTCGACGGTATATTCCGTCATCTTCAGGGGGCAAATTAATTATAAACAAAATTTTCTCCATTACGTTTTTTCAAATTTTACAGTAATGTCTAAAGCATCTACGTTTATGGCCAAAAATAAATTTTATATAATACAAAGTTTAAATTTAGAAACAAGATTACATGAAAATTCAATTTAAAGTAATATTATCATAATAATTTAACAAAAATTCGGAAACTTCTTGTATATTTAATAAATTTTGAGAATTTTGAATTTTTTTTATATGTATACTTTCCAAAATAAGCCTTTTAGTAAGATTCTCCTCCTTATCCAAAATTGTCGCATCCTCAATAGATAAAGAGTGGCCAGTTTGTCGTAAATGGTTTGAGATTGCGCTGTGTGATTGGCTAAAGGTTTTTGTGGAATCATAAATATGTTGCTATAGCTTCTTTTTTAAATATTGTTTGGTTTGACCAACATATTCTCTTCCACAAGAACACTTTAACTTATACATATACTAAGTTAGATTGCAACTCTAAGGGAATTTTGTCTTTTAATTTTGTAAATACAAATGTATCTAAACTAAACTATTAAACGGTCTACCAACAAGTTTTATATCATAATTATTTAATAAAAATTTAATTTTTTCGTATAAATTTTTTATGTAAGGGATCGAAATAAAAAGTTGACGATTATTTTCAACGGGTAAATTTTGATTTCCGCGCGAATTTTGTGAATTATTTGTCGAAATGGTATTTTTATCGATAGCCTTCCTAATATTTCTGGCAATAACGTTCTTTGGGTAGCCATTTGAAAACAATACGTTCTTTAAAATTTTGAAATTGTCAGAATGAAATTCTCCATCCGACAATCTTAAAACTTTTTCCGCCAATAAAAACGCCGTATTGTTTTTGTATGAAGATGGAAGCCACGATTCATAATTTAGGTATCGACCCGATCAACTTTTTTTATGATACCAGTTCGTTTTTAAACTTCCATCTTCATTACGTATCACCAAAACATCAAGAAAAGCTAAACTACCTTCATTTTCAATTTCACAAGTAAATTTGATTCGCGGAGTAAAACTATTGAATAATTCGAGAAAATAATCAACATCTGAATTTGGAGTAGCCGTAAAAATATCATCCACATACCTAAAGAAGAAAATAGGTTTAACGGAAGATGTTTTCAACACTTCAGTCTCAATATACTCCATCACCAAGTTAGCCACTGTTGGACTGACTGGTGATCTTATTGGAGAGCCAAACACTCGTTTAAAACATCTTCCGTTAAAACTAAATTCTGTGTGATTCAAAACAAATTTTAATCCTTCCAAAAAGTTATTCAAATCTAAATTAGTGTTGCTTTTTAATTTTATGTCATTCCAAAATGTTTTTACCAAATTTAATACCAACAACGAGTCTACGTTGGTAAACAAAGATTCAACGTCCAAAAATATTAAGATAAAATTTTGAGGTAGAACTATATTTTGAATTTTATGTCTAAAATCTTCCGCGTTTTTGATCGAAGAAAAATTATTTCCAACAAAACAATTTAGAATATTAGACCAAAATTTAGATAAATTGTATAGCGGTGATCCCAAATAACTTACAATTGGTCTCAGTGGGGTATATACAAAATAAAAATAAGTTAGAAAACAAATAAATCGTTTTAATAAATTAAATTATATTGGATGACCTTGAACTGGTCTTTCAAGTTCATCTTTGGTTGTTTTTCTTACAAACATATCTTAGAAAGTAAAGAGCGGATAAAATTATGTTTCAGGCAAAAGTTGTTCTTTGCCTAATATAAAAATTCATCAACAAATTATAATTTCCTCACAGATAATTTCAAGCTCATAACACTTGTGTTCCCCGATCTTTGAGATACACCAGACAAAGAATGAAAGAAATTAAAACGAACTCAAATTTCTTAATATTTTAGAAGAGTATTGTTCTAATGTAGTACTATAGAGGGAGGACTGCTTAAATTAGCCCACATAAATAACTGGAAAAGTAAGCGTTCCAGTCAAAAGTGATCCAGAGGAAAGTTATCTGATCTTATGCCAAGTAACTTTGTTTTGGGGTTGCTTTTGACTGCAATGTTCACAGTTAAGTGTTATTCTTTTTACTGGGTGTTCCTGCTAGTTAAAATTAAATTCAAAAAAACACGTCAAACCAGAAATAAATCCATAAATAAATCTTGTAACTTAATTTCAAATTTCAATTTTATTAATTAAAATAAAAATTAAAAGTAGTTTTAAAAAATTTCTATTTTATGATATTGTTTACTTATCTATTACTAGTTTTGAACAAACTTTGTTCATCATCAAGTGAACATTTAAAATTCAGAGATTTAAATGTAAACTTCTTTGATGATGAGCGAGGTTTGCTCGAGAATAGCCGTGCTTAAATAAATAATATCACAAAATACATAGAACATTTTTTAAAACTACTTTTAATTTTTATTTTAATTAATAAAATTTGAAATTGTATGATTAACAGTGTGATATACATATTGTAAAAAATTTACCAAAAATATCAATTTACATAATAGCAAGGCGTAAACGCTTAAGTTGACAACAGACAAAAATTAGTTTTTATTATTCAATGTTTTCTTCATCATACGTGACTTAAGAGGTTACGCCTTATGACCAAATTCAAATTTTTGTAGATCTTCTATTAAGGGAGAACCCCACTGTAACCTACCATTTTCAAGTGCTTAGTTTGGTATTTTTTTTTTAGAAATGGGTTGGGTTTAGAGAAAAAAAAACTTTTAGGCTATATTTGGCATATATTTAAGTAAACAAAAAAAAAATGTTATGTAAAAAAAAATACAAAATGGCGGCGCTAGAGTAGCTTTAGTAGAAGTGATTTTGCCTAGAGTCGCTCCGCTGCACGCAGTAGAAGTGTCTTAAATTTGTTCCTGGAACAAAAAATAAAATATTTTCATGAAATATATTAGTTTTCGCATCGAAGTACATGAGGAAATTAAAAAATTCGAAAAAATAAAAAATTGAGACAAGTTTGAAGAAAAAGTTTCATTTTTCGACTATAATTTTCGTATAAAAAGTTGTATATCTTTTTTAATTTTTAATGAATCAAAAAAAGCTCATGTACTTCGATTTTAAATCTATTTAAGAAGCTACAGTTAAATTTTCAAATCGATTGAACAAAAATTGATTGAGTTCTGCTGCGTGCAGATTTCCAAAACACGGTTTCGAGAAAAACGCGTTTAAAGTTTTTGGTATCAATACCTTCTCAATAAGAGCTCTCAGGAAAATGCTATAAAACCTTCTAAAAAAAATTTTTTTTAGCTATAAACGAATTTGTATCATATTTTTGAGGGTCTAAAGGATTTTTTAAAGGCAAAAAAAAAAAATCGATTTTTTGAAAATCTCACAGTGGTGTTCTCCCTTAACACAGTTAACCCTATGTTGAAATTTTTGTTTCACTGGGCCAAAATCTTACACCGCAAACAATTATTATACTTTATTGAGGGGGTCCTGAAAATGTCATTCACAAATTTTATAAATATTAATAAATATAAAGTGCATATAAGTGTTATCAAAATGTTATTAAAAATGTTACCTATCCAGAATAGTGGTGATTAAGATAATCGAGGTTTTGAAATAAATTTTATGTTCCGATTTTCAGAGATAATTCAAAGATTGCCATTGAACATTAACCAAATAAGCGGTATTTGATCAGAAATTTATTGGTTTAAGTCAAGATTTAATTAAGTTAAAGTAAGTCAACCTTTACCAAATCAAATTCGCCTTAATCCAAATCAAATTCACCTGTATATCCAAAACATATTCATCCTTTTTCAAATCAAATTCAAACTGCCAAATTCAAATTCATCTAATTCGTATTTAGAATTTTTGAGATTCATTGTGATCAATACTTATGAGATTATTTCGAAATTAATTGATAATTTTTAAACTATTCCAAGTTTTTGATATTGGTCTGCGGCGTAAAAATTGTTTTTCTCGATTCAATGATGAACCTGGAAAAACTTAATTGTTTGTACCGGTAGGCGGTGGGGGAACTAAACTTGCCTGGCACTCCGTTTTTCCTTAACCCGCGACTGAATGGGAGAATCCATCGCAGTTTCTCGTGAAATGAGTAGCTGTTGGTTTCTAAATTCTTCCTTTTATACCAACGAACCATATATACACATATGTACATTGTACATGTTACTAAAATCAAAAATTCTAAATAATACTCTATATTTTTGTATTTCTAAAGTATTTAAATTTCCATTTTCCTACAATTTACAAATACCTATGGAATTTGTTAATTTTCTAAATTTCGTAAATCTTAAAATTAATGTTAATGTATTGTATTTAGTATTGAATGTCTAAATTAACTATTCCTAATACAAATTCTAAATTTCAAAAATGTTTATACTTACTTTAAAGATTTAGATCTTTAAACTCTCATTTTCCTAAATTTCCTAATTTCTTTTCTTTCCAAACTACATTACAAAATTCGTTAATTTCTAAAATCAATAAGTTCAAATTCCAAATAAATGATGAATTTGAATTTAACGATTTTATAAAATTTATAAAATCCTAAATTAATTTTTCCACTATTAAAATTTCCAAACTCCAGAATTCTTAAATTTGATAAAATTCTTATTAGAGGGTTAGAGGGTTTCCGCTTTCTAAATTTCTGTCATTTAGGATGAATTTTAGAGTGAAGTTCAGGGTTAGCTTTAGAGACGGGTTTCCAGTGAATTTTAGGGTGATTTCTAGGGCAGGTTGAATTAAAGGGTATATTTTAAAGTGAATTTCAAGTAAAATTGTAAGCTTAATTTTAGAGTGCACTTGTCGGTTGAATTCTAAGAGTAAATTTTAGAATTAATTTGTCGTAATTTTAGGAAGAATTTTAAAGTAGATTTGCGGTAAATTTATGATAAATTTGATGGAGAATTTGGATTGATTTTGGGGTGAATTTTAGGATGAACTTAAAGGCTGGGTTGTATGGTAAAGTTTAAGGTGCGTTTCAAGGTGACTTTTTAGTTAGCAGCCAATACAAGCATGCCAACGGTTAATCCATTTTTCCACACACATCTAATTATAGGCCTCGTCGGCCGGAATGGCCTTTAGTTCCTTCAGCGAATTTCATTTTATGGCTTCAATCGACTCAAAACGGCCAAGTAGTATGCTTTATTGACCGTTTGACCCTCTGGAACGAATTCATGGTGAACCACACCACGGTAATTAGAGCTGCTGATTTTAAGTCGTTTTGGCGTGGTTTTTTCAGTTGTAGCACATTTTTGGCGCGCTATTTTCTTGATTGTTGGGCAGTTTCGACGTCATATTCATAAATCAGTAATAATTCGTTTGTAGAATGTAGGGTCATCAGCTACGTTGGCAAGTATCTCTTTTGCGACCTCTACTCGACGTTTTTTCTTCGCTGGCGCTACATCCCATAGAGGGATTTGGCCGCTTCACGATGAAGTTTCGTAAAGTTTAAGAAAATGTTAAAATCATATTTGAAATCTAACGTCGAAAGTTATCTGTGAAATATTAATAAGCTAATAATCGTAATACCTATGTATATAGAAGTAGTTGATACAAATTAACCATTTTAAATTTATATTTTGTATTCAAGGGGGAACATGTGGCTTTAACAGGACATTAAATCCATTAGCCGGTCTGTTCCTCTTTTTATAATTTTTTATATTAAAATTTTTTTTTTATATAATTTATATTAAATTAAAATTACATTTTTTCATTTTTTCTTTTTCCTATTCACATTATTAATAAATAATAAATGTATTAAATTGTAAATTGTAATCATTTTTTAATGGATTATGGATGATTAATTCATTGATCCTACCAAATACCAGCCGTGATTTTTTCATCACCCGCCAGGAATCGAACCCGGGACCTCCGGAGCTTAAAGCAAGCACCGGGACGGCGGCAAAGTGGTTAGCATGCATGCAAAAATTTCAGATCTTTCAGCACTAGTCGAGCGGCAACGCGTTTCAACCAAAACGGGTTGAGTCTATCAGTAAGAGATGTTGAGAGCCTCTGATATCTATCTAATGCCAACACTACGATTTACGAGCACAATTTTCTTCACTTCTTCGATGTTATCGTCGTTAACAGAGGTGGATAGACGACTCACATGAGGCAAGTTTTCTACGACCTCACTTCCATTAGGAACACAAAATTTCAAGCAAACTCGTTGTTCAATTTTGTTTCCATGGTAAAAATCGCCAGGTAAACTTTTCGCGTCGTAAACAAATGGCTGCCAAACTCACACTAATGGACGTATTCTGCCCAAACGTCACACGAATATCAAAGAAGGTTGTACCAACTTAATCTACCCTAAGTTATACCAATATTTGTAGCATCTCGCTCATGCTTTGCTGTAATAAAATTATAAAATACTAATCAAACACAGCGATCAACCTAATAAGTCATATCTGCGTAAAGCAAAATTCTTCGTCGGCCAACGAAGCCTTTGATTAGCCTTTGGGAATCGCTTAAGTTACATTTAAATGGGTATACCTGGAACGGCAGATATGAAAAATGCTCATTTTCCTCCAATACCTATTTGAGATACAGTGTGTTAAAGAAGACAAACTTAATGACTTTGATGTATAGATTACCCACATGTAGTTCAAGTTGAAGAAATCAGTTTCTCTCAAGACCGTTTCTATTTTTGGTTGATAATAGTAATAATAAGAGGATTTTGCAAGGTCAAGGGCCAACTCTCACACCCACACATGACAACAGTCCTGATCAATACTCTATGAAGATCATCGTAAATTATGAACTTCTTTACTTTTATTTAAAGGGTGGTTATTTAAAGTGCTGCATATATCAGACGCTGGGGGTACCGATATTAAAATATCGGTTAAATATGTATCGGAAATAACTCATTTTTACTTCTAGATCTGAAAAATCGTGTACAAACATTTGGTAAAGTTTATTAATAGATTGTTCCCCACACATGTACTGTCTTTGTGTTCGCCATTGACAATAATAATTTTCTAAAATCTTAAAAAAAAAAATAGAAATGATAAAATAAAATTAAAAACCTACAGAAAATTGGACTACCTGAATTATTTGTATTAATCACGTGAGTCGCTGAAAGAAACCATACCGATGCAAGGGGCGCAACTTCACCCGGAAATAGGCATATATTTTGACGTTTATATACGACAAGGCTTACAAAAATTTATTTTCTGAGGAATAAAACTGAAGTTTTTAGAAAATTCTATCAATATGCTGCAATGTGTAAAAATCTGTTCGGAAGGAAAATAAAATATATAAGATCAGACCCTGGTGGAAACTATACAGGTGAAAATTTCACACGCTTAATGGCCAAGGAAGATATTTTCTATACCAAAGAACATCACTGTACACACATCTGCAAAACAATGTCGCCGAAATGAAAAAAAAACGCACTCTAATGGAAATGGCAAAGTGGAAAACTAAATTTTGGAGTGAGGTTGACCGATGGCGAAAACCCTATCTTTTCTTTAAAAGGGAGTTAATAAGACACAAAACGAGAAATGGTTTAGAAAGAAACCAAATATTGAGTACTTCAGGCAAATCCGATCAGAGTACTACGCTCATAAGCCAGGTGGATATGATGTAGTTTCCAAGGACTGTAGCCGTTATATTACGAATATGAATAAAGTAATAATTAATCGTGATGTAAAGTTCGTTAGCAAGGCAGAGAAGCAAAAATGCATGCATGACGAGAAGGCAGTGTCAATAACAGACTTAAAATTAGAATTCAATGAAGTTGCAAAAAAATGTTTTAGCCAGACGTCAATCAGGGGTTTCAATAAGGGAGTTTCACCTAAGAGATTGATCCACAAGTGCAATGCAGAAAATCCTACAAGTGGAATTACTGAAGTATTGGAAGCCCATAGGATGTCAGTGGGTGTACGAATTGAGTATAAATTCAACTTGAGAGATTAAGCTCAAAAATAGGGTCTGAATAAGACTAAGTATTTGCCTCAGTCGTGAAACAAAGCACGTTTCGGTTTCTTCTCTCAGTAGACAGTCGTATAGCCAAAGGTAAAATGAATATAATATTGAAGCAAAAACACAGCTCTGATGAATGGAGAGTTCAGTGAGTCAAGTTATATGCGACAACCGGTACTCAAAACAAAAAAAAAATCTCTACGAATTGAAACGGTCGGCCAGACTTTTGGAAGATATTGGACAACGAATCCGATATCTTTACTCAATTACACCAACATAATTATTTAACGAAAAAAGTCTTTGAAATCTTCATTTATATCAACCATCCATCCTGTTTAATAATTTGTATTTAATCTGTCATCTCCATTAAAAAGCATCACAACATACGAAGCATAATGAAGCATATAAAATTAAGAATATTTCAACCTCATATGGTGTCATAAATCTAATATACATTAAATAAATATTAGATTAGAAAAAATTGTCGACAAAATTTTCCAATGCTATCATAAGAAACCATAATGTTAAGTGCATCTTTACACTACCCAGCATCATTTCATTGCAGTCTAAAGTATTTAATTTCCTCTTCTCCTTACACCAACACTGCATACATTTGTACATAAAAACAAAACTGTCTGCAATACATTGACGAAAAAGTGAAAAATTTTCATGAAAAATTCATAATAAAATAAAATTTGAAAATCAATTTTTTTACGTTTCCCCAATATCTACCAGATGCATCCACCGAAAAATACTTCAAAATACAAACGAAACGATTTCAACAAGGTACACATAGGGCAGATGAAAATGAATGATCATAACTCATCATAATCTTTATTATTTGTATATAAATGTATATGAATATTTCTGGAAAATTCTGTACAATTTCCCCCCTTTGTATTTTGAATATCCAAACAAAACAAAATGTCTAAAAATACAACAAAATGAAAGTGGATTTAGAAGAAAAGCAAAAAGAAAATTATAAGAGTTTTTTTTTTTTCAACTATGTATAAATGAAAATGCCGCATCAGTTTATTAAACACAGCGTCGTCTCATTATAAACGTATACAGCAGTAGATTAATAATCAGATCGTATTTCTTTCTATTCAGGTGTGAGCCATAATACCTATTGTTTTACACACCTCATCTTGAGACAAGCGCATATTGTTTTTGTCCTGTTTAATAATGCTCACTTCAAGGGTCGACATTCATTACGAAAAATGAAAATATTTTTATGAAAAATCGCTAGATTATGTACGAGAACAAGAAGATTATTGTTTGTGTTTATAGTATACACAGAACAAAGCATACAATAATCTCTTCATTATGTAAACAATAAAAGATCCATGGGAATGTAGTTTACACATAATAAGTGACCATATGGTAATGATTCGTCAAGAAATATCATTACGATAACATATTAACTTATTAACTATTAATCTTGTTATTCTAACAAAAAGCGGCCTTATCTCAAAAATAATAAAGGGTGATCAAGCAGTCATCTAACATTTCATGTTAATAATTAAATTTAAATAAAGACAAGTCTTATACATACTACACATAAAGTTTAATGATCTTCATTATTCATTTCATTTAACATCAAGATCACATGAAACTAATAAAATAATTGATTAATAAAATCAACTACACAACTTGCTACCGTCTCTAGAATATAGTATACTCGTATATGTACATACGAGTACGAGTATACCATACATACCCTTCATCTGCTTAAGCGATTTTTAATTAGTTTAGATTTTTCATAAAATTGTATATGAGGGATTTCATTATTATTGTTGTTGCTGTATTTTTTTAATCACATCTGTCTCAAAACCAAATATACCGAATCTCTATCGTATATGGATATAAGAAAATAGGGTCGACGACGATGACAATATTTTCATCATTCATCTTCTGAAGATTTATCTTATCTCTGGGTGCTTGGTTTTATATATATATATATATATATATGTGTGTGTGTGTGTTCTAAGAAAAAAATTACACTTCTGGCTGAAGTTGTTGCTATGAACACACTTCAATAGTTTTTCACAAAGTTTTTCTGTATATATAGGGATAAATTTACAAGTAGCTAAACTAAAATAAATAAATAAGCGATGTGTGGTGAAGATTAGCAAAATAGAAAAGAAATGCAGATTTTGAGATTGATTATATAAAGAAATGTCCGCCTTCAATATAATTAATTATTTTCAAAAGCCTTGGTTTTTTGAAAGACGATGCCCTCCTAAGTGACCGAGCGGTTAAGTCGAAGTATTAAAATCTTAATTCAAACAAATCAATTAGAAATATCCTTAATTATAAAAATAAATACGACTAATAAATGTTTGTCTTGATGGAACATAAGTGTTTTTATATAAGTAAAGTGGGCCAATAAAAATACACCTTTAACAAAGTAGACTTGGAAGAAAATGCCATAGCTTTTCTAGCATCGACGCCCCAACTATTTAAAAAAAAACAATGGGCGAATTCACGCTCTACTCACAAAAGAATTATGTGGAAACCTTTATGTATAATACCGGGTTTCCATCGTCATAGTATAATACCATAATAGTATTATACTATTATACTATGACGATGGAAACTCGAAGTTGATAGTATAATAGTTTATTATAATATTTCATTATACTAGCTATCAAAAATATAATAGGTAGCAAATTGTAATTTTAACAGTGCAAACATGGCAGTGTATAGGTTTGTTTGCATTCTTATTCAAATTATTTTATTTTAGGCTGCGATCGTAGTGTGTGTTTAAGATTTATTCAAGTAATTATAAATATGAGTAGAATATGTAGGTTTTAATCATTTTTCGCCATTAAAATAATGAATTGCATCCAAGTTCAAACACCAAAATTTAAAACGCTTTTAACTTCACACAAAATGATGGAAACCCGATAAGGAATAATAGTATAATATTATTATACTATTTTGCTATTATACTATAGACGATGGAGACCCGGTATAAGTATCTATTGAATCATTGCAAGCCTCTTCGATGTGCCTAAGAAACCAATGCAGATAGATGGCTACTGTATGCTTAATACCTAAATTACGTTACATTTTTAATTTAAAAAGTCAATAAGTTAAAAAAAAAAATTGAGGTTAGAAGAAATCAGATGTTTAACAGGTTAAATGACATCACTAACACAGTTGCAGCATTTTTCAAGAATTTTGGCGACATGATTGCAAAACAGTTAAAAATGCAATTGCAAACTCAATGTAGCTACGAAACAGAGTGAAAATTCTAAAAAAATTCCTTTAGGCTCTTGCCAAGAAACCCGAGGAACACAGGGTATATGCGGTTTATTTTGACCTGAAGAAGAATATAAATTCTAGTTTATAAACAAAATGCTTTAAAGAAGCTAAATAATTTGGGTAAATCCTTCGTTCCTCGTGGAAGGGAACACATTTTTGATGAATGGCCATTATTATTATTATTATTATTTTTTTTTTTTTTTTTATTTAACAAATATTACAACTGAATACAATTTCATCTAGTAATTTATCTATATTAAATGATGTTAACTGTTTGAGGAGAATAACCCATCGGTTAGCTCCAGGTTGGATACTTCATTAATTTATCTGTCCTAGTTCTAAGGGCTTCGTTCTTCGAAGCCGTCTTACTGGATTTTGGTTGTTCAGCATACGACGCAAATCCGCATTTTCATGTTGACTGAGGCGCTGTACGTGTTTCCTAGCATATTTCTTAATTTCTTCACTGACGTACTCCATCTTTAGATCCTTATGAAGGTTATCATTCCTTATATACCATGGTGCGTTGACCATACTACGCAAGACTTTATTTTGAAAAGTTTAAATTACTTTTACGTTAGTTTTCTTGGTACAGCCCCATAGCTGTATACCATACGTCCATACAGGTTTCAATATCTGCCGATATAATAGCAGTTTATTATGTAATGTTAGCTCAGAGTTCCTTCCTATGAGCCAATACATTTTTCTATATTTGATGTTTAACTCTTCTTTTTTTTTTTTAACATGCTCTTTCCACTTGAGTTTAGTTAGCATCAAGGGTCATTCCTAAATATTTTGCCGTGTTTGCATGTGGAATAGGTTGTGAATTCAGTCGAACAGCTAACCAATTAACATTTTTGTTGGTAAAGTTTATATGTACAGATTTAGTTTCGTTGAGTTGAAGGCGCCATTTCTTCGTCCAATTACTCAATGAATTAGCAGCGTTTTGTAATTTGCTGGTTGACTCCTCTATGTTGTTTCCAGTTGCCAAGATTGCAGTATCATCGGCAAATGTTGCAATATTTGTTCCTTTTGTGCTTGGCACGTCTCGCGTATAAAGTATATATAGTATCGGCCCCAGAACACTCCCTTGTGGAACTCCAGCCGATATTTTCTTTAATTCGGAGTATTCCTCTTCATGTTTTACACGAAAGTGTCGATCAGCTAGATATGACTTTAAAATCAGGTAAAACTGCTTCGGCAGATCTCTGTGTAGTTTATATTCCAGGCCTCGGTGCCATACTTTGTCAAAGGCTTGAGATACGTCCAAGAATACACTTGAGCATATTTTTTTATTTTCCAGAGCATCTTCAATTAGATCCGTGATTCTATGCACTTGATCTATGGTAGAGTGTCTCTCTATAAATCCAAATTGGTGAGGAGTAGTTTTCTGTCTTCTATTACTGATTTTAATCTCTTGAGTAGTAACTTTTCAAATAATTTTGAAATTATAGGAAGTAGGGAAATCGGCCTGTACGATGTTTTCTTGTTTGGCGGCTTGTTAGGTTTTATAATCATTATCACCTCTGCCACTTTCCACTGGTATGGAACGTATTTTAATCTGAACGCTGCATTGATTACTTGCAGTAATTTTCGTACTCCTTTTTCTGGGAGAGTTTTAACTATAAGTCTAGTGATTAAATCATAACCAGGGGATTTTTTTGAACTTAAGTTGTTTTTAATTTCATCTTTTAGCTCTTGTAGTGTTACAGGTTTTATGCTTAGGTTATCCACTTTATTTACTGAAATTGTATTTTCTTCAGCTGTTTGCCTTGGAAGGGGTTGAAATGTGTTTTCAAGATAGTCTGCAAACAATGCAGCTTTTTCTTTGGCACTTCTAGCCCAAGTTCCATCGTCATTCTTGATAGGAGCTATTTGTACTTTAGGCCTTTTAAGACCTTTAGTTGCTTTCCAAAGGGAATAATTAGTATCTTTGTTGCCAGAAAGGCCAGCCAGGTATTCATTAAAAGATTTGTTCTTGGCTTCTTTGATAAGCATTTTTAATTTGTTGCTTAAATAATTAAGTCGTGATTTGCTTTGTGGTGCTCGATTCCTCTGCCAGATTTTTCGAGCTTTCCGTTTTTCTCTAACCAGATCTCTCACTTCTACTGGGTAGTTGATGTGACTTTCCGTTTGATTACAAGTAGGAGGAGTACTCTGCCATGCTGCTTGCAGAATACTGTTGTTCAGCAGCTCCAATTGAACCTCAAGTTCTGCCGGAGTTTTAATTGGTACTTGTAGTTCCGTATTGTCTTCGACTATTTTCCGGAAGAGGTCCCAGTTTGTTTTATTATTTGTTAACCTAGGTAAATTTTCTTTTTTGATAATGGTATCACTGAGTGTCATAATGACAGGTGTGTGGTCAGATGAAATTCCTTCACTGTTTTCGAATAATACGTAGTTTACAGATATCCCTTTTGTTACAAAGAAATTTATCAAATCTGGTATCTTATTTGTATCCGCTGGCCAATATGTTGGTTTACCTCCAGACAGGAACTCGCAGTTTAGTGCCCGACCAGCTGCAAATAGCTCCTTACCCTTATGGGTTGTTAGCCTTGATCCCCAATATGTATTTTTAGCATTAAAATCGCCTCCGATTATGAAGTTAAAACCGAGCGATTTGAGTAACGTAACATAGTTTTCTTTAGTCAGATTATAACGTGGAGGGCAATATATTGAAGATATGTTGATTACCTTTTGACTATTTATTCGAACATTAATGGTGGCTACTTGCATAATTTCTTCTTCAATTTTTACTCCTTCGTAATGTTTGATGTTTTCCTTCACAAATATGGTTGAACCTCCTCTTGCTTTTCCTGACGGGTGGATGGCGTGGTAGCACTGGTATCCTCGAATTCTAACGAATGAATCTTTTGTCAAATGAGATTCTGAAATTAGGCATATATCTATCTTTTCTATATTTAGGAAAATTTCTAACTCTGGAATTTGTTGCAACAGCCCATTTGCATTCCAATTGGCGATTCTGAATGTGTTATTCATCTTCATAGATTAATACATCATAGAAGTGATTTCATTCACTGTTTCTTGCTTATTTAACCGCTTATTTAAAGCGTCCAGGCTTCTTTCTTGTTTTAGTAGCCTTAAGTTTAATGCTTCTATATTCTTTAAAAATTTTTCAAGAATTAGGCTTTGACCGTCTTCGTTGTTACTTACTACTTCCCGCTGTTGTACAATCTGGGAGTATGTTTTTCGGCCTGCTATTGCACTTGTTAGTGGTAGTTCTACCACTGGATTTTTAGATATTGTCTTATTATTGAACATCCCACGGTTTAGCGGGCCTTGTTGTTTTTTATTTCTCAGATTTTGAAGTTCCCTGGCTACTTCACATCCTCTATAATTAGCAGGATGCTCTCCATTACAGTTTACACATTTTGCGAGATGTTTTCCCGAACATTTTACGCATCTAGGCTCTCGTTTGCAATATTTCTGCGTGTGATTATATCGTTGGCATTTCTTACACTGAGGTATCAAGCCTGTGGATTTTCTTAACGCTTCTATTCGAACTCTCATGTTAAGGACTGCCCTAATATTGAAAAAATTTTCCACTTTTTCCGTGCTATTAAAAGTAAGCATAAACAATGGGAGCCCCCTTTTATTCATTTTAATCCCTTGATCAGTTACAGTTTTTTCTTTCTTTAGGATATTTACCGCATCCTCTATTTTGAAGCCTTGGTGTTTAAGGTCTTCCATTATATCCTGCTTTGCACAGGTTGGATGAAGACCTCTGGCCATCACTTTAATCGGACGATCATTTTTGTCCTCATATGTGTACCATTCCTTGCCGTCATCTGTCAGCTTTGAAGCCAAGGCTCTATAACTTTCAATATCTGTTGTATTGATTTTCCAAATATTGTTGTTCAGTGCTACAACTCTGTAATCTTTTGTAGTCACCGATTTCATTAACGATTGGATAGTACTATATTCAGTTACACCAATAATGTTGATTGGTGGTGGAGCCTTTTCCTTAATTTTGGCAGGTTGGTTTTCCTGAGCTGGTACAGTTTGCTGATTTTGATTTAATACAGCAGTTAGTGAAGTGCGGCTTGAAGCTACAATCTCTGGAGAAGATTCTGCCTTCCGTTTTTTCGCAGGTCTTTTCTTCCTGTTCTTTTTTAAGATCCAGTCAGTTTCTTTCCTTAATTCTTCTTCGTCAGTGTGGTACTCTGTAGCACACTGTCCTTCTGGCTTCTTGGGTTGCAAAGCATTTTTCTCATGGAAAACTGAAGCATCCTGTTCCTCAGGTTCCTTTGATTGTAAAGAATTTTTCAGTTTCTCATTTTCTAACTTAAGAGATTTTACTTCGTTCATTAAATCCGACGTAATTTTTTCAATGTTACATAGTTGTCTGCGTAGTTCTGCATTTTCTATCTCAACTGTTCTAGCTAATGATGTTGGTGATCTTTGCACTATGGAACTTCTTCCAAATGGGTCAGAGTTCATCAGCTCTGAAGTATTGCGGTCATTGGATATCGACGACTGGGAGCCCGCTTGCTCACCCCTCAAAGTCGCCGGCACTGGGTATCCGATTCCCTGCGCCGTAAGGTTATCTCGTTTCGAGTCCCCCATATTGGTTATTATTTTCAGGGAACCACCCTTAGCTAGTTTTGGTCCGCGAATGGTATTTTATTTCCCATTTACCCTCCGACAAGTCGGTTAGGGTTTCCCCCTATCCGCCACCTGGGGACGCGCCCGATGGGAGACTAGCAGCTCCACACGAGGGCCATTATTGGTGAAATCAGCAGACAATTGTCACCAAACTCATAATATCGAACAGAATAAATCGCACAAATTGATTATAACGATATCCATAAACTTTATTTTACACACGGCACAGATCTATAATGATTTTTCTAATAATTTCGTCGTGCCATTTTGTACCTGGCAACAAAAATTGCTTAGATTTCATCGAATTTAAACAAACTATTTTCAATTCAATATTTTTCAAAATCTATTTTATTTCTTTTTGGTAGTAAAGCGGTAGTATTGGTTATGAGTACCTTCGGCCAAGAATTCCGCTACTAAGTCAGCAGTTCTTCTACCTTGACAATGGTTTCAGCTAACAAATTCTGTCATACTTTTTAGCCTCCATTGGATTATGCATCTGTTCGATAGTTGATTCTAAATTTACTTGTTTTTTACTTTTGAATAGGTAAAAACATATTTCAATTGTTTGAAACCCATTTTATGAAACTCACCGATGGGTAAATAATTTGATGCTTCGTTCAGTTAACTTTATATTCGACCTCCTATACTCATTATCCCGTCGGCGTTATTGAATGATTTTGAAAACCATACAGGCTAAAATTTGCTCAACCATATGCTCCATTAGAATATACTTGCACCTAAATATAATGGCATTTTCCAGTCTTACGAAAAATATTTAAATATATTTTAGATCTATTCTCTATAGTATCCCAAAGCATTAGGAATGGAAGCCTTTATCCAATTTCTTCTTGACCCCGACCCAAATTGATCCCTTAACACCTCATCCGATGTATCTAAGACCGTCAACGTTATATTGTGACAGGTTTCTAATGGTATAATCAACATCCGGGCGTGTTCTTTATAATGTTCTCTTGGTATTTTAACAGAATCGTCATAATCGTCCAAATTAACTCCATTTAATCCCTGTCTTTTAGCATCCTTAACTGGGCTATTGACTCACTATCTATATTTCTGATATTCCGCAATTATTTGATTCAGTTTTATATATCAAAGTCGTCCCACAAGTGGCAAACCATGAATACTCTTTTTTATCGGATAAACTCTATCTTATCGTCATTTTATTGTAGGAATTGTTCCATAAACGCAGTTTCTGTCAAGTTAGCATTTTTATAACAGTCATGGCCAAGAAAACTTAAATATTTTACACCAAATAAATATTTAGAAATTTTAATTTTTACGTTATATTCGTTATACATATAAATGTTATGAATGTTCCTCTTCTGACTCACAATTAGTATAGTAGAACACATATTTTGACCTTTAAAATTCCAAGTAAGGTTTTTATTTCAATTTTTTTAGTTTAAATAATTCATTGATATGTAAATAAATGCAATTATATAATTCATATAGGTTGACACTCACAGTTTGTCAAATTAAAAATAGTAAAAAGTAATAGTAGTGGTTTTGACTGGCGTTCTAATTAAGCCACTTACTAATAAAAATAAATAATTTAGAAAAATTTCATCTCCTACCTATATATTTGTAAGAGAGGCACACTGGGTTGGCGTTGTATTCTTCCAAACCTCTTGAATTTGGACCGCATAAATATTCTCTGTTTGTTGGCTTCCTTAGTGAGAATTCTCATTTAACATTTTCCCATAGATGCTCGGTTTTTTTCCTGTTTTAAATACGCCGTTCATACTTTTGTGATATATTTGGGGTCATCATTGTCATGCTGATAACGCCACCGTTGCTGATCGAGTATTTCGATATATTTAAGGACATCCATAATTTCATCGATTTTGTCGATAGGCCAACTCCAAGGGAAGCAAAGCACCCCCAAACCATTACTGATGCACTGCTAGAATTCATTGTGTTTTTTGGCATAGCGAGGGTTAAGCTCCTAATTTGGGGAACGTCTTACGTATACTCTCCCCTCACCTCAATCCACCCTGGATCCCCCATACCTCCAAATTATTAAATTAAAAATGCCCTAGGTTTCTAAATGCTCTTTAGTAAAAATAATTCTTTTGGCTACGTTCCGGTTGCTTAATTGTTATTTCCTTTTTACTTTTTTGCTCTGGGGGCTTTAAATACATGGTTCTATGTCATTTTACTTATGATTTCGCATTTTTTAATTCAGTTGTGCAAAAATATTCACATTGTTAACAAGTTAAAAATGGAGTGCAGCTGATTTTATTTGTATGGAATGGGTCAGACGATTCAAAAGTGGTGACTTTGATGTCAAATACTAAAAAGGCCCAGGTTAACCGAGAAAGTTCGAAAGGGACGATTTGCAAGCATTATTGGATGAACGTAATATTCAAACTGAAAATCAACTTGCAGTAGCATTAAATGTTACATGGAATGCGAAATATTCAAAAGGAAAGCAAATAATTTTTAAATGAAGTCTCATTTATTGCTTTCTCGGTACAAAAAACCGTTTCTTTATCAGATTGTGAATGGTGATGAAAAGGGAATCTATTTCGACAATCTAAAACACAAAAAAATCGTGGTTAGATCCTGGCTAACCAAAATGAGGCCTTGCTGCGTATTTGGTGAAATGATAAATGTGTTTTTATAAACCAGTTAAAACCGTTGCCGGTCAACATGCTTTAAACCAAAAACCAGCAGCAGTTGCCAATAAATAATTCAACGTGTTTTTCAGTATGGCAACGTTCCATCGCATGTAGCGGAATCTACTAAAGATAGGTTATTGTCATTCAAGAGGATTTGGATAGGTTTAGTTAGTAATGGTAGAAATTTACCCGGTTGCAGACAACTAAGTAAAGCCAATAGTTAGTAACACAATCACAATACATTTTTAATCTATTTTTAAGATTTATTAAAAATGAAAACTGCATTCTGAAATAAAATTTATCAGTTACTTCGGTCTAAAAAGGCCAAAGTATTGAAATCCTGCCAAAAATGACGAAAAGTTGGGTTGGTTCAAAATCACTTTTCTCGACGTTTTGAAAGTCCCTGAGTCTGAAAAAAAAAATTGTCTGTCTGGGCTTGTGGATGTCTGTACCCATGGTACCTCGAGAACGGCTTGTCCAATTTGAAATTTGTTTTGCCAAGCTGTTTCTATGGTCAAGGCGGAGATTTGAAAATATTTTCAAGACGATATGGCAAGAGAGGACTTGCTTACAAATTGAACCAAAACACCAGGTTATATAAATATTTACAATTTTGTTATATTATTCTGTTTGATTATTGAATTGAACATTAAGTTCGGACTTGGTTTGAATGTTTGAAGGAGCCAATTTGCGGGTTGAGTTGAAGTTGAGTTGGAGTTGGGTTGGGGTTGGATTAGGATGTAGTGAGCAGTTAATTGGTTTTTTATATTATGCTGGCTTGAGGATTGAGTTGAGTTGAATTAGGGCTAAGTTGGGATGGATTAGGGTTAGGTGAGCAGTTAAACCGAGGATTTGTGATTTTTTTTATAAAAATGTTATTGGGATTCTATATCTTATCCGATTTTGATGAAATTCTGTATTTCCAATGGAAATGGGATTCTCAAATTATTTTTAGATGAAGCTCCGGAATATGGCCAAGTAGGACGTAACTTCGCTATTTCGTAACGGATTTTTGTGAAATTTCAGATCTGCGATGAACATGGGCTCCTAAAATAATTTTTGGATAAAGTTCTGGAATATGGCCAAGTAAGATGAAACTTGACTATTTCTTAACCGATTATGGCGAAATTTGACATGTGTGTTGTAAATGGGATTCTAAAATGATTTTTACCTGAAGTTCTGAATATGGCCAATTAGGACGGAACGTGGCTATTTTCTTAACGGATTTTAGTGAAATTTGATATCTGCCATGGAAATGGGATTCTAAAATAATATTTGGATATTCGGAATATGGCCACGAATGATGGAACTGACAGAATTGACATATGCGTTAGAAATGTGATTTTAAAATGATTTTTAGATGAAGTTCTGGAATATAGCTAATTAAGACAGAACTTTTATATTTCTTACCGGATTTTTGTGAAGTTTAACATCTGCGATGGACATATGGAATTCTTAAATGATTTTTGGATAAAGTTCTGGAATATGACCTTGGGTTTTTGGATAAAGTTCGGAAACCTGCCTATTTCTCAACAGATTATGATGAACATATTTTGACGTGATAACCTTTTACACCGCATGTTCAGAAAATTGACTCGAAATTTAGCCCTTGGTCGTGTGCAATTACTCATCAACTATAAGTATTACCTTTAATTTAAAGATATGATTGCTTAGGTTGGTCCTTCGGCTTTATGTCTCACGCATAATATTATCGCAATGACGTCATCAGGCGGCAAAGGATAAAGGAACCTCTGAGATCGACAGATTTAAATGCTTGAACTAGTGTAGCGAGAGAATGGCTCATCCGATTGGAGATCCGATTGTGTCAACTTTTGCGTAAAAAACCAGTGGTGGTTAATTTATTTTAGATTAAATTAATTAATCTCCACATACATTTTAATTAAAATTACAAACTACAAAATAGCGATTTACAATGCTTGAAAGCACCGTAGCGAGAGAACGCCTCATCGGATTCTAACAATTCTGGTGTTAATTTGTGCGTAAAGAATACCTGCGCAGAAAATTTATTGTAAATTAAAATAATTAATTTTCACATAAATTTTAATTAAAATTTAGATCTACAAAGTGGCGATTTACAATGCTAGAGAGCACTGTAATGGGAAAATGCCTCATCTGATAGGAGCAGATGAGGCATTCTCCCGGAGCCAGTACTTACCGCTATATGCCACTGTGGACTTCGATAAACCTCTTGTGCTCTGTGGTGATTTCAACATCAATGTCACGCTAAACCCGAATTCATGCGTCTCCAACATACTAGCCTCGATGACTTTGGGAGGCACTTGTCTCGATCTCACATTCGTCGGGCACATCACCACTGAGACCCTGCGCTTCGCCCAATGCCTAATCGTTTGCAAATAACCACTGTACTCTCATTTCATGATGCTAATAATAAAGAAATTTATTCTAACAAACCAATTCATCGTACCATTTCTCCCACCGCTTATAAACGTTATCACGGAAAACACCTATGGCCGTGTAGAAGACACGCTTACCCCGATTTTTTGTAGATAAAATTTGGGAATACGGCCAATTAGGTTGTAACTTAGCTATTTCCTAACCGATTATGATGAAATTTTGACATGTGCTTTGTAAATGGGGTTACAAAATGATTTTTGGAGGAAGTTTTGGAATATGGACGATTAGGACGGAACTTGGCTATTTTTTAACGGATTTTAGTGAAATTTGACATCTGCGATGCGCATGAAATTCTAAAATGATTTTTGGATAAAGTTCTGGAAGATGATGGTACGGTTATATAATGGTATGATGGTATGATATTACGATGGTATAATGGTAGCATGGTATGATGTTGTGATAGTATGGACTTTACTATGGTACGACGTACGATGGTATAGGTGTATGATGGTTTAATGGTATTATGGAATAATGATATTATGGAATGATTGTTTAATGTTATGATGATACGAGAGTACGGATGGCGAGGTTTGAAAGTTGAGATGTGGTTCGAGCTAAGTTGAGTTGAAGTGAGTTAGGATTTAGTTAGATTGTATGGTTAAGTGAGTTGTTCGGTTGGGGGATTATTTAAGGGTTGATTTGAAAGTTGATTTGGGGTTGATTTGGCGGTTAATTTGGTGATTGCGTTTAGGATTGTGTTGCGATTGAGATGGAGCTTGAGTTGTAAATTATGTTGGAGGTTGAGCAGAAGACTAAGTTAAGAGGTTCATTCTGAGGTTGATTTGGAAGTTGAATTAATCTAGACCGAAGTTCTGATAACCTCATGAGGTTTCAGCCCTTTATATTTTTCTGGATTAAATTTCTGGAGTACTTCTGAAATTGCAATCATAATTCACTAAATCTTACTTTCAGCTTATAAATAGTGACTCAGAGGTGGCCATGCAAATTAGCTCAAATTTTTATTATAAATGTAGTATTTTTGGTGGATGCTGTAATGAATTATGATAATTTGAATTATAAGTGTTACCAGAAACCAATATTAAAACGTTAACATAATGATAAATTCCTAAATTATGAAGCCCGAACTGAAATGCATCTAAATTAAGAAAATGATTATTATTGGTTCGATGATTAAATTTCTACCCGCTTCCTTTGCTGTTTCTCTTATTTACTATTTTTTTTTCTCTTGATACTTGAAGGTTCTGAAAGATGAGTCAAGTTCCACAAGTGTTTCTGAAAACCAAAATATTAACATATATATTTTTATGCTTTTTATGTACACAATATTTCCTATCTTGTATTTACAAAATGTGCTTGTATGCTGTTTATACAAGGAACTAAGAAATTTGTTTCCCTCAGCGGATACCTAATGCTCACTTCCGGCCACATCCCCTATTCATGCGCTCATTGAATTTTATTGTTATCCTAATTAAATCCAAAAATATATAATATAATTAATAATTAATTATAATTATTAAATATTAATTATAAATTACGTAAAGAAGGTCAGCGATATTGCAACCATAAACATATGTTGTACTGCCTTCATAAAAGGCTTTCGCATTTTATTTGCAACGACATTCACTATCATACCGATATTCAATAAAAAATGCAACGAAACGAAAAAAAAAAGGAAAAACACGCTGGTTGCAATATGTCAGCACTGACATGCATAAAACATGGAATATCTGGTCAACCTTAAATAAAGTAAAAATATTACATCTGTGACCCAAAATTTGTAATAGTATTTTTTATCTTTGGAAATTGAAGTAAAAATTTTGAGGTTATAAAGAGTAAAACATAAGGAGAAGGCAAATTCGTAATCTTTAGGTTTAATCATGTGCCGTTTGCGTTTTTTCTGTGATTCATTTTTATTAAAATTAAGTTATTTTCAATACTTATTTTACTATAGTTTCTTTCATACAAACTGCTGTTTGTTTTCCTTAACACTCAAAAAAATCTGACATATTTTAGCTATCAAATTATCAATCTACTTTCTTCTACTACGAAATTGCTCTATTTAGATTGTTGCAAAATATTGTCAAATTTGTTTTTTTTTCAATAATAATAACATTTACAGCTCGCTTTAATGTTTCAGATTAAGCTGAGATGTTAAAATTTATTTTATACATTTTAGTGCGCTTAGCTATTTCAAACTTAAAAGCTTGCCTTCCAACAGGCTTAACAAAAATTTTCAAATTCTCCTTTCGGAAAACTAGCACACTTAGATTTGGAGCAAAAATATGATCTAAACCCCATAGATTTTTTTTTTTAGTCTCACCCTGGATTTAGATAGATATCAAAAAAAAACTCAAACTACATAATAACACATTCCGAAGTCATACACTAATTTCACATCCATTTTCAATTTAATTTATGACTGAGCACGTATCCATCTCAAAACCATCAAAAACAAAAAAGAATCGAAAGAAATTTTCTTTCTTTTCCAAATCAAATCGCCCTAATTCCTTTTTATTTTTATATATGTATGTACATCGGATATATATATTTTCGGTTTCCGATCGTTTGGCAAACGAATAGGAAATATATTTTCATTTGTTTGGTAATCAATTATTATTAAATATAGAAACAAAAGAAATAATATTTACTTATCTATTTGGAAATTCATTTCATTCATTTTTCATCTTTCCTCCTCGTCCTCCGCTTCGAATCTCGAGAGAAGATTTGCGAAGAACAATTGTTTATCTAAATACAAATTTACTTAAGGCTTTTATCGATTCTCAATAAATTGATGTATGTCATGTAGTGGTATACTGTACTCTCCATATTTAAATTTCAAAAACCATATTGAATTGTTTGTTTAAGAAAAAACATTTTTTTGTCAGTTTGTGGATTTTGCAATAAATAAATTTTGCACACTTTTTCTTGAATCTCTTCCTCATTCTCGTCTGTGTATATGTGTGTGTCTTTGTTTATACAAAGTTTTATACAAATATTCCTCAAAAGTAATTTAATTTTTTTATTTTTCGGATGCTGAAGTTTTAATAAAAAAGCAAAAACAAAAAAATGGAATCGATTCAAAAATGTATACGGGATCAATCGAATCGTTGTAAAAATATTTATTTTAATCATTATGTAAGTTACTTTCAAGGGATAAAACATAAAAAATTTTGCAAAATCTCAAATTATGGGTGATGGATGAAATTTTATTGATTTCATGTTGAGCTTCTTAACCCTTTTTTTGTGTATTCGTTTGTATATACACAGAGATCAAAAGATATAAAGGCGCACGAATAATATCCATTACAAATCTAATTTGACCTCTTCTATAGAGCGTATCGGATTTGATTTTATTTTTTTTGTTTTAAAAAAAAGAAATTCTTGAATAATACGAATAAATAATAATTATTAAAATTTCATTAAATATTGAATACAAACCGGAAAATTTGCGTTTTTTGTTTTTTATGAGAAGCATAATTATGTTGGAAAAATAACAACTTTATATACGAATAGCGGGTTTTTAGAATGGAAATAAGCATAAACATGAAAGCACTTTTGCCCTTTTTGTTCCTTAACATATCGTGTTTTATTTTATTTGTCTGTTTTGAAAAGCTTTTATTGTATTTAACTAAATATTATGTTTCATTTTGAGTTTTCATGTTTGTACATACTCGTGTAGCTTGGCTGTTGTTGTTGTTGTTGTTGTTATTGTGAAAACAATGAATTATAAGAACTCCCATTTATCGTTTGTATTCGCTCCGCATACGAGTATGTGCTGCTGCTGATGTTCTTATTATACAAGTTATCGCGTATATATGCTGTTGTAACTGTTATCGTTAGCATCATCATTAATTTATAAATATTTTCGTTTTATGTAATTTCGAAATAATGTATGTTTTATAATTCTTGGGTATTGTTATGTGCACTAAACACACATACATAATATATTGTACGACTTTATAATTAGAAAATTTTGGTTGTTATGTGAATAAATACTTGGTTTTTGTTTACAAGTACATACCAATTTTGCCGGCCTGGAACTTGTTGTTTATCAGACATTATTACTGGGAAAGAGATATAATAACTTAAATATCAATCTGCTGCTGCGAAAAAAAGTAAATCGGCTTTTGGCTCACCCACTATATTTTGCTTAATTATGATTCCAATGTCAAGTTTTGTTTCTAAGTGAAATTCAAGATTCACTTCTTGAATTTTAAAAATAAGTAACTTGAACCTTGCTTAAAAAGGGAACAATCATATATATGGAGGCATATTCATCTAATAATGTTTAGTTAATTAAAATGTATTTTAAGCATCTTTTGGAAAAATTACCAGTTGTTTATCATATACATAAAAACAGTGGTTGTACATAAATCTTTCGATATAAATAATTAACTTTATTGAACATAAATTAAAAACTTCTGTATAGCTACAAAAATTAAGCAATATTAATTTTATTAATTTAATGATTTAAAATTATTTGATTAATTATCGTACCATAAAAATGTAAATTGATATATTAAAATCAACCATAAAATAACAATCCACCAAAAAATTGAAAAAAATCAAAAAGTATCAAATAACAGAAAAATTGATTACGGCATTATGTTTTGTCATCGTCGTTATCGTTATTTATTTATACTTCCGCCTTCTTATAATGTGATCCATAATTTTATTTTTAAGTTATTTTTGTGAGGTGTTTTATCTCCTTGTATAAGGAAATTAAAATATCGAGTTTGATTTATGTGACTTTTCGTTTAAATATATCTTTAACCTCTTGGACGATACCTTTATTTTTGTGATTCATTGAAATTGAAGAACCTCAAACCAAAATTGCAAGTTAAATATTTGACTTGAAGCTCCGGCTAAATTATACGGAATCCTCGTTTTATAATTAATTTATAATCAACAGATTTTGCGGGTAAACTCGTTTGGTAGGTGGTTTCTTTCAAGAAATTTCACTGTGTCATCTCTAAGTTCCCAAGATTATCGATCGATTTACTTTGGGACGTAAGACAACGACAGCATGAAAGTATAGAAACGAAATGTTTTTTGAAGAAGTGACAAGCGCTTCCGATTTTCCGATATCTAATGTAAACGCTAGCATGAAAAACTATCTAAATGGTTTGAGTATTAGCTAAAAATTAAGAAAATGATTCATTCTAATTAGAATTTTCTTTCAAAAGCAAAAAGAAAATGTTTGAATTAATATATAGATTTTTACTAAAGGCATTAATTGAACGGACAATTTGTCAACCCCATCATCGCAAGGGCGGATAAATGCCTAGGCAAACTGGGCACATGCCTAGGGCCACCAATGCACATCGTCTCGAACAGCTGGTTACTAATGTTCGACAATGTGACACTGGACCCTTATTCTTGGATTCAATCGAAAAAGCTGCCTGTGGCTTTAGTATATCTATACAGTAATTTAAATTTTCAATTTATTTTCTTATTAAATATGTCATTTCACATATTTAATAATAAAGCTGATAAAGAATTTCAGGAATGCGCCTGAAAAGATTTAAAGGGCTTATTATGAAATTTTTCGATTTCGAATTTTTACGATATCGAAAAAATCCGCCCTATTCGCTCAAAGTATCTGGCATCTAGTGGATGATTTTAAAACTAGAACCAAGGGCGATCTAAATAATTTTTACGTTTGATTTATGTAAGTATAAGTGTATATGAAAAAATTATTTCAAGCGATTAATTTAAATTAGAACACAGAAAAACTGTACTGCTCTTCACCAATTTCCTAACAATGAGTTGTTAAAAAAAATGGGTGCACGTTACACTAATTAATAAAAAATCCATCAAAAATAATCGTGTTTGCATCAGCGGTTCCGCCCAAAATTTACCTCACAGGTAATTTACCAAACCACCGCCAAACAACGGTCTGCGATTACAAAAATCGAATATTGATGAATACCAAAATTTACAAAAACCTGAATTGTCAAACTTATCAAACGAACATAATCCGGATGCCCCTGAATCAGAAGAAATTATGATTGCTGGAGTCCCAGTAACTCAAACTGCTGATATTGCAGTTCAAGCTAGTATTGTTCTTGACTCAGTCATAGCCAAAGAAATCGAAAGGAATTCAAAATTAACAATTGGTGAGCTAATAACATCGGGGTCTCAGCTAAGTATTAGGACTTCACTAAACGACACTATAATCATAGGAAAGCATTATGAATTTAGGATAATCACAACTGAATTTTTAAAATAAATTTTTCTGTTAAATTGAAGATCCTGCTAGTGCTGATAAAATTGAAACAAAATCTCGATTTCTCGGTGATTTCGGTATTGTTTGGAACTTGTATCAAATATTTCAGAGAAATGTTACCCGATATGAGAGCGGCTTTAGGATCATTAATTTATTGACCTTCTAAAGAAGAGGTGCAAATGAATATTCCTGAATGTTTCTCAGCTTTTGCGGACGTTCGAGCTGTACTAGATTGCACAGAAGTTGAGATCAGCCAGGCCAATTACCTTAAATGTAAGGTGGTTACATATTCCCACTACAAAGGGAAGGAAAACCGTAAAATGTTTAATTGTTGTTAGTCCAGCTGGAAAATCATCAGACAAATACATATTCAACAAAGAAAACTTGATCAAACTTTTTCAACCCAATTTGAACCCAATATGAATATGTTCAACTGTAATTAACCAAAGTAAGGATGATTTTGTTTCAATTGGAAATTATTATTGTCACCAATAATGTAGCTTATGCTTAGTATCAACTCTAGTAAACTTAGGTTTTCACATTTAGTTGGACATTTAATTTCCAACAATTTATTTTTACTCGGAATGTAGCCATCAGGACTGCAGCCCAACCAAGCAGCATTAGGATTTACCACAAATCCTAAGTTAATGACATTTTTTGTCGAATGAGTAGAATATTTTTTGAAGGCGAGTTTCTCTGTATCCCTTACACATATTTAAAATTTTTATTGTCGGTTTTAGATGTCACGTGCATTCCGAGTTTCCGATTCCAGTCAAGAGATTTATTCTTCAAATAAGTAAATAAACCATAACAACTGGTGCCTGTAATTCGTTTAGACCTTTCGTACAGCCAAATGTGTCCTGATTTACTTAGCGATAAAACTTAATTCTATGTGGGCTTTATAAACTGTGGTTAACTCCGGTTCTAAAGAAAATTTGTTTAAATTTAAATTTGCTAAGAACACGTTATATATTGTAAGGTTTCTTAACATCTCTGGTTCTAAATTCTGAGCTATATTAACAACGTGAAGTGGTGGGAAAACATTAGTTGATCTCCCAAACGTATGTTGATCCACTGAAGACCAGGAGCATCCGCAGGGGCATCCTAACATAAGAAGCAAGGTTATTATACGTTGAATATACTGTACCGTTAACAAACACTGCAATTTTTTTTTTTTTTTTTAAGAATAAGTATTTATGAATGTAGATATAGGTGTAACAGCCCCGTCGTATAATTCAGCCAGTAAATTGCCTGATTCCTTGAAATATTTTATTTTTGGGTTGATGGACCTTTAAGGCATTATTTCCTGCAAATCATCATAACCTTCTTTCCCCGAGTTTTGATTCTCTCCAAACGACACAATTTTGGTTCACGGTTGACGCATGTTCCCAATTTTGAGCGGCAGTATTTCGTGGTCATATCTTCAAGACGAAATTTTGAAGAAATCGAATAGATTACAAAAAAAAAATCAGAAGAAAATTATAGCTGTCTTTTAGACAACAATTATTCTCGCTAAGGAAACAAGGAGCATACATCTGATCAGCCGATTTCTCTGCTACTTTTCCCCAGTTTGAGGAATATTAGGAATTGTGCTGCTGAAATTAAAACCTACTTAGATGAAAAGAAGTAACAAATGATCCATCACGCATATTTAATTGTAACGAAACAGCATTTTTCCTTGCACCTAAGGAAAAATCGGTTTTGGTGAAAAGAGGAGCTAAACAGGTTTATTCGAGAATTGCGAATGATGAAAAAGAGTGCATTACAGTATTAATTCAGTAAGAGCATGTGGTGACCTCGGACTACCAATGGTTTTATTTGCATATAAAAGAATTCCCAATGGAATTGTAAAAAAAATGCCAAAGGATTGGGGTATTGGTGTATCCGATAACGGCTGGATGACCGCTCAAACATTTTATGATTACATAACAAATGTTTTCCATTCATGGATTACAGAAAAGAAAATTCAGTTACCTGTAGTATTATATGTTGACTCATCGCATATTACGCTACCGCTCTTTGAGTTTTGCTCTCTATGACTTCTATCTCGTGTTTTACTAAAGTTTATAGTTTGGATTATAAACTTATGTGCTATTAATAAAGGTTTAATTATGCTGACGTAAATGCCTCCCCAACAATATAGGCCATACTGTAATTTCGACTATATTAAAGAAAAATATGCTTCTTGCAGAAGCTGAAAGGGACATAGATATCTCAGTAAGTATATCTTTCTCAATGCAAACGTACAGTATTTATTAAGGTTAGCAACATTGTCCTTAATATTTAATCTAGAGTCCAAGACAATTCCCAGCCCAGGTATTTAAATGTTTCCACCTCTTCAATATTTATGCAGTCAGTAGAACAATTAAGTCTATTTGTATAGCGATTATGAACAATATTGGTGCATTTTGCAGAATGGTAAGTAACAAAAAAAAAATTATATTTAGGAGTGTTTCGCAAGCTAAATATCATGCACTTTGTTTTAGGCATTAGAATCATAAAGTGTTCATCAAACCATTTCCTCAATAATATTAATAGATTCGGCCAGCTGTTCATTACTAGTCGCTCCATGGACAAACGCAGTATCATCCACAAACGCTGTAGATTTCCCAATCAATGAGCAATTAAAGTGTGCATTTATATAGATAAGGAAAATAATTGGGCCGAGAACGGATCCCTGAGGCACAACAAATTCTAAATCAGCTGTGGCACTAATCGCACCGTTAACCGTAATAAATTGTCTCCTGTTATACTTAAAAACGGTCGGAACCAATCGTAACATTTTCCACGGATAATAATCCTCAACATCTTTGCTAACAGCAAATTGATGTCTACCATATCGAACGCTCTAGTAACATCAATAAAGTGCTCTGCGACACATTTGTCATCATTTATATTTAAGTGAACACTGTTTAAAAATTTCAGTAATGCTTGTTCTAATCTATGTTTAACACATTTCTCGAATACTTCAGAGAAAGTGGGTATAGAAGGCTTATTGGTCTGTAATTTTCCAACAGCTTGATGTCACCCTTTTTATGAATAGGCATAATTTTTGCCAGTTTCAATGCTTCCGGGAATTAAGCATCTTCTAGGCTCTTATTCATAAGATTGCATATTGGAGTGATAATATTCAATAGTTTTGACAGTAATTATGCTAATACCATCGTGGCCTCCAGATGCTTTTAAAACCATTCACAATTGCTTGAAATTCCCAGGGATGGACCGAAAACATGAACATTTTAGTTTCGCCATAGTGATTTTCAAAGTATGTGCTATTACCTTTCAGCAGATTAAAATTACATTCAGAACGAAGAGTAGTAGGTACAATGTTTGTATAATATTTACTGAATTCATTAGCAATATCGGCAGAATCTGAAATAAGAATATTGTTAGTATTCATGATTTATTTTACTGAACTATTATTATTCTGCCGCCCCAAACTATTATTAACTAGGCACCATTCAGAGCTTAAATCACCAAATCTCATAGAGAATTTGGAAGTAAAGTAGGCCTTCTTGCCTTGCTCACTTTCCTTCCGAATATATTTATCCAATTTCTTAATTAAGTTTGCATTGCCTGGATGCTTTGAAAGTTTAGAACTAAGGTAATTTTGTAATTTTTTCTGGGGTCAACCTCGGTTTTAGATTAATTTTTGATTTATTATTTGGGGTTGTAGTGACTGCTCTCGTGCATATCTGTATGTAGTTGTTAAGCTTAGTAGTAAACATATTATAAGCAGCAGAAATATCAGGTTCCCTATATACGCAATCCTAAGTTTCATAAATAGAAGTCCATTTAGTGATTTATAATCAACTTACTTAGAGACAGTAATACGTAAGTAAACAATTAGGTATTAGCCTAATAAGAATATGATCAAGACAAGATGACAACTCTCCTCTAAATCTAATAGGCATATTAAGTAGCGACTTAATTCCCAATGAAGCTAACAATATAAAATATTCAGTTGTAACGAAATTTTCCTTAATAATGTCTATATTAAAATCATTGATTAGAATTAAATTTGATTTATTAGGCCCTATTACATTCGACATCTCCTCGAAAAATGTGTTCACGTCATCAAAATTAAACCTACAAAAAGCACAGAAACTATACGAACCTAAGTTCAATTCCACCTTGACAACATTGCAGGACGTCATATTAAAAGAACGTACTTGGCAATCAATATCCTCACTAATAAAAGCCACATCTACACCAGATCTGTGTCCATCATTGCAGCCATCATAAACGATATACCCGGGTATATTGTAAAATTCTAACTCATTGGATGATATCCATACTTCACTTCGAAAAATAATTTGCGGCGAATTGGTAAGAGTTGCAAGGTTAGCATCAAATACATCGAAAATTGCTCGCATGAATATTCTGATGAATTACAAGGAAATTCGGCCCTTCTGCTTCTGAAGAAGAATTGTTGATAGTATTGGTAACATTCATATGTAGATCTGAAAATATGCATAATATTAAATATACATAATAAATTCGGAAACTTTCTCGTCGTTCGATTCCAGTTATAAATATGATGAGAGCAATTCAAACTCGGACGCCGATGATATAATTCATCAATTAAATAATCTTGTCCCTTGACCCAGAATGCTCATTGTGGAAACGTTGTTTCAACAAGAAATATATGATTTTATCAGTTCTTCAAAAACAAAGAATTTTGCGTTCACCAGAATATCGCTGGTGACGATGCAAAATTGTATCTAAAAAAATTTAGTTTACAAAAAACGTTTTTGCATCGTCACCTGCGGTACGTAAGGTTGCTTTTCTGTGCGTTTTGAAAAGGACTTTAATTTTGGGACGTTGAAAGTGCCCTTCGAGGCTAAAATAGCATATTTAGCCGCGAGAAATATCGCCACCAAAATTCTAGCCTAAACGATGCTTTAGGTTTAATGAGCAAAACAGGAAGCCCTTGATTTCATTCATTTATGGTCAATTATTCGAAAGGTACTGAATCGCAGTAGGAGTGACTAGAAAAATAAATTTTGTGTAAAATTGTGGAATTTAGAGAGTTTTAAGTATTTGAAAGAATGAAATTTAAAAAATTCATCGATTTTATAAAGTTCGCAGAATTCAAAGAATTTATAGATAAAAATTGCGAAATTTTAGGAAAAAAAAAATAGAAAAACATTTTAAGTAAGCAAAATTTATAGAGCTCTGTCAGTTAAAACAATTTATAGAACTTGTAGAATCTACAAAATTTAAGGAAATTAAAAAATTCATAAAACTTATTGAAATAAAATTATTTTATAAACTTACTGAATTTTTCACCTGCTGCAACCGAAAAGATAATGTTTGGGGAGTCCTATAACAGCGCATACACTGGAAAGATTTTACTTGGAGCCTTACTTGTAATGATGCAAAACAAGTCTGGCCAAAAATAATCTTGGAACACACCAGAATATGAAGTTCTCGTGAATTAAAAACGGTTGTAGGAATACTCATGACACACTGCCTTTTTTGGAGAGAATGCAAGAAGGCTGGGATGGGATTAGAAGCAAATGACTTCTGTAGAAGCTCTATAGGCGGAACTATAGTTTACTTCCTATGCATGTCCGGCATTAGCACGCAGAAGTTCTAACCAGCAGCATAAATACTTAGGTAAGCTCAAGATGGACGATCTGGCGGATCTCGAAAACAGTAAAGTGCGCGATATTCTACGTTATCGAAATAGGTCTAAATGGTTCCAGTAAGGGTGAAGGGGATACATTATTTGCCATTATAACTAACCTCTGTCCATTTACATATCAGGTTAGTAGCCTTCTGAAGTTTACTAGTGGATTCATTGATGTTTTTTGCTGTTGCAAGTATTGCCGTGTCATCTGCAAAAGTCGCCATTGTTGCTTCTATAATTGGTATATCTCTAGTATATAGGAGATAAAGGATTGGTCCAAGAACACTCCCTTGTGGAACTCCTGCTGTTATTCGTTTTATAGCTGGGAGTATTCATTCTCATACTTTACTCGGAAGTGCCTCTCTGATATGTAGGATTTTAGAATTTGAAAAAATTGCTCTGGAAGATCTCGATGAAGTTTGAATTCTAACCCCTGGTGCCATACTTTGTCAAATGCTTGCACTACATCAAGCATATTTGTTTGCTTTCTAGTGATTTCTTGATTACATCAGTAATTCGATGTACTTGTTCTATAGTAGAATGTTTTTCCCTAAATCCAAACTGATGTGAGGGGATAAGATTCCTTTCTTCGATAATTGGTTTTAGTCTTTTAAGAAGAACCTTTTCGAATAGTTTCGATAATATTGGTAGCAGAGAAATCGGCCTGTATGAAGCTTTATCGTTCGGAGGTTTGTTCGGCTTAAGTATCATAATTACTTCTGCAACTTTCCATTGTCTTGGTACATATCTTAGTCGAAATGCTGCATTAATTATATGCATTAGTTTCCTCAATGCTTTCTCCGGTAACACTTTTATTATCTGACCCGTTATAAGATCATATCCTGGGGCCTTATACGCATTCAGATTATTCTTGATTTCCCATTTTAGTTCTTTCAATGTTATTGGTGTAATTTTTATTTCATCCTGTTTATTTATCGGGGTAATATTTTCCTCTTCCGTTTGTTTTGGGTAAGGTTGAAGTGTTTCTTCAAGATGATTTGCAAACAAATCAGCTTTTTGTTTAGCATTTCGAGCCCAATTGTCTTTATCTTTAATTGGAGGAACCTGAAGTTTGGGTCTTTTAAGATTCTTAGTTGCTTTCCATAATGAGTAATCAGTATCTTTTTGCCCAGTTAGAGTGCTGAGGTATTTATTAACTGATTGATTTTTAATATCTTTTATTATGATAGATATTTTAATTTGTTACACAAGTGATTAAATACCCTCTTATTTTCCGGGTTTCGATGTTTTTGCCAATTCTTCCGTGCTTTTCTTTTGATTTTAAGTAGTTCCCTTACTTCCTCCGGATAGCTAGCATTGCGCTTCAATTCATGATTGTTATTAGGAGTGCTTTCCCACGCAGCACTTTGGATATTATAGATGAGATTATCTAGTTCTTCTTCTAATTGGACTGATCCCTGAATTGGGTTCTGCAGATTAATTCTTTCTGTTAACCGTGTTTGGAAGAGATCCCAATTGGTTTTGAAGCTCGTTAATTTCGGGTTGCTCTGTTTCATAATAATTGTTTGGCTAAGTGTCATAATAACTGGTGAATGATCTGATGATAGACTTTCACTGTTCTCTATATGGGTATAATTATCTGAAATTCCTCTTGTAATAAAGAAGTCTATAAGATCTGGAGTCTTACTGATATCCGAGGGCCAATAGGTTGGTGTACCGCCTGAGTGAAATTCACATTTTAGTTGTTTGCCTGCTGCGAAAAGTTCTTTTCCTTTAGTGGTCGTTAACCGTGATCCCCAATAGGTATTTTTTGCATTAAAGTCACCTCCAATTAAAAAGACACTTCCTAGTATTTTGAGAAGATTAGTATAATCTCCTTGTTTGAGATTGTATCTTGGGGGGCATTAGATTGCTGAGATACTACAAGTTTTATTAATGTTCAATTGTATTTTGATTGTTGTGACTTGCATGGAAAGCTTCTCAATTTTAAGTTCTTCGTTATGCTGTATATGATCTTTTATCAGAATAGCTGATCCACCTCTAGCTTTGTTCTCTGGATGTAATGCATGATAGCAATAATATCCTTTTATTTTACAGAATGAAGTTTTGGTGAAATGTGTTTCTGATATAAGACATATATCTATATTATACATGTTTAAAAATATATCTAGTTCTTGAATGTGATGCAATAGCCCATTTGCATTCCAGGTTACAATTCGTAATGTTTTATTCATTTCTTTATTTTATAATTCGATTTTATATAATTTATATTTTGATACACTCGATCAAAGTTTCCTTCAATTTTTTTATTGAAACTAGTTTGTGATTTTATTTCTTCTAGCGCGTTCTGCAGGCTCATTTCCTGTGAAGAAAGTCTTTTGTTGAGGTTCTCTAGATTTCTCAGTATGTCCTGTAAAACAAGATCCACTTTGAGCTGTTTCTGCTCTGTTTGCTGAACTACTTGTGCATAAGTAACATTTTCATTTACTGGCTCTCTTTGTGCGTTAGGATTAGGAGTCAACCATTTTGGCTCCGTGGTTTTTTTTATAGATTGTACATTTCTTGATGCAACTGGTTTGCGTGATTTATCTCTCATTTTTTGTAGTTCTACTGCAACTTCACATCCTCTGTAATTTGCCGGATGCTGGCCATTACAGTTTATACACTTCGGTGTTGTATTTCGGGGAACTATGCAATCATTTCCTGCGTGTTTTCCTGCACATTTAACACATCTTGCTTCTCGATGGCAGTACTTCTGTGTATGATGATAATCTTGACAGTTTTTGCATTGTGGTATTAGTCGAGTGACCTTTCTCGGTGTTTCTATTTTAACTCTGAGGTTAAGGATAGCCCTAATATTATAGATACTTTCTATTTTTTCTGTGTTGTCGAAGGTTAGCATAAAATTAAGCGAATTAAATTAAATGATGCAAAATCAGTCCAAGTGAACTTTACCAATCTAAAAGTTAATCATATACCAATAATGATAAACTCTATAGTAGTACCGCATGCGAACACTGCTAAGTATCTTGGCATGACTTTAGATGCTAAACTTAGATGGAAAGAACACATAAAAAAGAAGCGAGAAGAACTAAACATAAAATTTAGAAAGATGCATTGGCTCTTAGGGAGACAATCTGAACTAGCGATCCATAACAAACTGCTGTTATACAAACAAATCCTTAAACCTGTATGGACGTACGGTAGCCAACTCTGGGGTTGTGCCAAGAGGACAAATATTAAAATCATACAAACAGTTCAAAATAAAATCCTGCGATGTATTGTTAATGCACCGTGGTACATTCGAAACGACAACCTCCATCGAGATCTAAAGATCGAGCTTGTCGTGGATGAAATTAAGCATCATGCAACAAAACACCTACAACGTCTGCACCAGCATGAAAATCTGGACATACGCTGTATGCTGACTACCACACCAACCAGAAGACTGCAAAGAATAAAACCATTGGACTTATCGCGACCAGGAGGTCAGTAGACTTGCTGTGGCGAAAATCCAGGGGATGAGTTACACGAAATGGGGGATAATCTTGTGATTGTGCCGACTAATCAAATACTTTATAATGCAATGTAAATTACTAAATGGGTGTAAGACTCAGTCGTAATATAAATAATAAAAAATAAAAAAAAAAAATAAATAAAAATAACTAACCTAACTTAACCTACCGGATTTTTAGGCTTTATAGAATTCATAGAAATAATAAAATTTATAGGCTTTACAGAATTTATTCGATTTATAGAATTCAAAGAATTTATTGAATTTGTGAAATTTATAAAAATTAAAGAGTTTTTAGAAATATATAGAAATTTCTAGAAATTATGAAATTTGTAAAATAAGTCAAATTTGAGTTTGTAGAATTTATAGAAGCCATTGAATCTATAAAATATAAAGAATATTTAAAATTTATAGAATTGGTCGAAATTTTTTAATTTATAATTTGTATTTATTGTTTATAAAATTTATAGAATTTATCGCATTTACAATTTTTAAGAACTAAAGAATTTATGAGATTTGTAGAATTATAAGAACTTACTGAATTTTAAAATTTTATTCATAGAATTTATAAAATTTATAGAAATTAATTACTAAATTTTGAAACTTAGAGGATTTATAAAATTTGGAGAATTTATTGGATTTTTAAGATTTATAGAATTTATCAAATTTACGAAATTTTTAAGAACTAAAGAATTTATGAGATTTGTAGAATTTAAAGCACTTACTGAAGTTTAAAACTTTATTCATAGAATTTATAGAACTTATACAATTTAGATGATTTATCGAAATTGTTAAGTAAAATTTGAGTTTGTAGAATTTATCAAACAGATACACTTGATATGATTAATAGAACTCAAAGATACAAACATTTTTAAAATTTTTTAAAAACACTTGTTAAATATTTCGCAAAATGATTATGTATTAAGTGTGTTTCGCCAAGTGCCTACGGCAGAAAGTGTAAAAAGTAGAACTCAAAGAATCTAAAAAATTTAAAGAATTTATATTATTCATAAAATTAATCGCATTTATAAAATTCATAAAAATTAAAAATTTACAGAATTTATAGGATTTATAGAATTTAAGAAACTGATTGGATTTTTAAACTTTTTAGAATTTGTAGAATTTACTGTAGGATTAATATAAATTTATAGAGTTTGGATATTTTTTATATTTAAAAAATTTATTTAATTATTATAAATTCTAAAAACTTTATAAATTCTATAAATTTTTTAATTCTAATAATTGTGTAAGTAGTACCTACGATTTAGTATCGTTCATAAATATGAGCATTAATAAAAATATTTTTGTTTTTTTTTTTTGTAAAATTTTAATTTTTAATTACAGATTATTTAAAAAAAAAGAGTCAATTCCGGAATCGAGAACATTTAAATTCGAAAATTCCGTAATTACTTTTTGGCCAAAAATTGAATGCCCTACATTTCACATATATTATTTGACGGTCACTCTTATTTATTGCACTAGGTCGTTTGTGTTTATAAGTTTTAATGTACCAAGAAAGCTGATAATGAATTTCAAGAATGGGCCTGAAAAGATTTCCAGGGCCTATTATGGAATTTTTCGATTTCGAATTTTTACGATATCGAAAAAATCCGTCCTATAGGACGATTTTTCAATTAGTCCAACCGATTAACACCAGTTCTGTGTTAGGGATATGCACCCTAAAACTAAATAAAAAACACTTAAATTTTATTTCAATTGGTCATTATTATAGCTATAATTAAAAAATATAAGATAAAACCATCTCTGTTTCAACCAGTTTACAAATTTTTACTACATCGTCATTATGAATTTTTAACCCTCCACGATTTTTGAAAGTTACAAGAGAATTTCGAATGGAACTTTTTTTTTTAGGTGCATTAAACATGTCTGACATAAATTAGATTTTACAAGTTTCTTTACAATGAATCCTGATATTATATTCAACAACATGTTGAGTGAATTTAGTAAATTTCAGGAAGGGTTGAAAGTCTAGTGCAAAATCGAAATCTGATAACTCGGATTCAAGTATATATTGAGATTCTGTTTCATTATGTTGGCTTGGATTTTCATGCATTATTGATCGTGGTGTGGATGAGTTTATCATGGCCACAGGGTTTTGGTTTAAACTTGGAAAATGGAAATATTTTACAGTGGTATACAATTTCCAGCACCAGAATGTCTAATTTGTGTGTGTACTAACAACCGTTTGTAGGCAGCTGAATATTGATTTACTGTTGGATTATTCTTGTAACCTAATCTAGATCGAATACTACAAAAAAAACAATTCTATGATCTTGATTAAGTTTGTAGAATGGCAAAAACAAAAGTTCGCTGTTCCGTATATATTTTACATATACATTGTAATCGTATTTAGGCAAAGCAAAATTCCAATGAATCCGGTTTTTCTATTAGAGCTTATTATGTTTTACTTTTATTAATTTAATTAAAAAACATTATTTAAATTATATGCATGTACATATTATGTACATAATTTGTAATTTAGTTTATTTATTTAAATTGTTAATTTATTATTTGTTGTAAAAATAATATTTATTAATTTTTAACTATAATGTTTTAATTTGAGATGGTTTATTAGTGTACACATTTATTTATTTATTTCACCACCATTTTGGGCTGACTTTAAATGTGTGGTTGGCGGCCAACGCAACCAGCGACGTGCTGTCGCTAAAGAGATTGAGATGAGACTGATGTGATTTTTGTTTATTTATTTTTGTTTCATGTTCGTTTGTGGTGTATGTATTGTTGTTCGTTTTTATATTTCTCGTGCCATGATTGGTCCAGCAGATGTAGGAGAAATATACCCAATGTACCAGAAACATTGTATCTGTAAATGTTAATGTTTGTGATTTTGTAGATGGCGGCAAGTGTGGAGTGGTGTGACTTTATTGTAGTGGTGATTGGGTGAACCGCTACAAGCTTAACCCGAAAAGTTCGGTCCGTTGGGTCGATTGTATCCCTTTAAATTTTAAATTGCAAATACATATATTCAACTGCAATAGGAATATACCATTGCGATAGAAAATATTTGAGTTTAAAATATCAAATATTTCATTAAAATGTTTGATGAATTTAACAGTAGGTTCACAACCTTAAAAGTCAAGAAGCTTGAGTGAACTTCTGCAAATCTTTAAGTAGCCCTTTTTCTGCTAAACAATTTCGTACATTTTTTAACATGTGACAAGGATCTGGAAAAATAAGCAAATAATTGGCTTCACCATTATAATTATATTCAAAGCAGGGATTTAAATCAGATAGGTTTGTGTTACATCCAAGAAGATTTGCTGTGGAGAAATTAGGTGCGCAACCATCGAAAGTTACACCAATTAAACTAACACTTGTCTCGAATAAATTTTGAAGGCACATATCAACCAAATTTTTTTTTTGCTGACTATTAATGGACGCTATGGGAAAGTAACCTAAAGGCATTTTCCATTTTTTATTAACACATACAATTTTGAATACTTGGGTAGCCATTTCGTCATTTTCTCTACCGTCTCCAAAATCGACACAACCAAATGTTTTATTCCCAACTAAATTAATTTGCGATCTGATATGGAAATCAAAGATTAAATTGCAATACAGTTTTTTGTCGGAATTTTTAATTAAGTGTTTTAAAGTAACAAAAGATTATTTTGTTAACCCTAGATTAGCATCTACGCTTTTATACCATTTACTTATACTTTTATAATTTGGCAAAAGATTATTAAAAGTATTTCTAACAAATTCGTAAGCCTTGGGAGATTAGAAATTTAAATTAAGTGTAAATATGTTACACGTATATCATCATCATATTTTCGAGTTTGGAGCTGAATATTCCATTAACTTCATAAGTTCCTCATCTTGTAATAAATTTTTCATAGATCATTGTTTTAAGGTTGATTGCAGGGTGCAATTTCACAATTTCACTTTATTTTTTTGGCGTTTAACCGATTGATTTAGTTGAATATTCCGCGCGCTGGATTTCCTAAAAGCTGAACGGACTACATTAACTTTAATGTGACTTCGATATTTTTGACAGGTAATGAATGTTCATCACTTGATGTTTTCAAAGCTCTTTTCAATGTTATTTTATAGGATAATATCGTTTTCGTCCTCTTGATTGAGTTTGTTCGGTAGAAATGGATTCTGAAAAATGAAATATTTTTCTTATTTTTTTGCACTCACTGTATTGGTTTTTACACCGTTCCACGATACATTTCATTGTTGTTAATTACTTCACGATTTAACGAAATAATTTTAGTATAAATGTAAATTTTAATTAACAACCCAATAATAACTTTTTTAAAACTTCGCGGTGAAACTTGGCATATGTGATGATTCATGTTTTTAATCAAATTTATGTAGAAGGCTCCATCTATTATTTTTAATATCTTTGGGTACGAAACGCGATTTTTGAAAACGCGGTAATTTTGAATTTTTTTTTGACATATTTTTGGAATTAGGCCAATTGGGATGAAACTTTGTAACTAACGTTTATTTCTTAACCAATTATGAAGAAATTCGTCATGTGCGGTGGAAATGGCTTTTTAAAATGATCTTTTGACTATGTTCTGGAATATAGCCAGATATAGTAGGATATAACTTGGCTATTTCATAATCGATTATGATTTAACCGGTATATAGTACACTACGACATATGGTACACTATGGCAAATTTTAAAACTTAGCCATTTGTTAACCGATTAAAATGAAATCCGTCAAGTATTTTGGAAAAGGGATCCTAAAATAATTTTGTTAAATTAAAATTGTAAACATACAAAAAATAAAAGTGATTTTTGAAATTTTATTAAGAATTTCATATCTATTGTTTTTTTACATTTACTAAATTACATATTATGGCTCTAAATTCCTCTATTTAATGATTAAGTTATTTCACACCTTTCATTCAAAATTGAACAAAGTTCAGAATCAAACTTCATTCTTTTCTAGAAATTTATAAGATTTCCGACAATTTTCGTTTATATTTGCCTAAATAATTTATTACAACGAAGATGAAAAAGCCCAACATTAAATATTCACGATTGTTTTTATTTCTAAAATAATACTCAGGTAAAACATAAGTTTTAGCTTCTGTAGTACTTCGACAGTTGTTTTTTTTTTAAGTCACCACAAAACTGGAAAGCGGTTTCTAATCGAAAATATAAGTGCAATAAACATCTGCTATACTGTAGTTCGATAAAAAAAACAAGAAAAATTAAACTTAAAATCTTGACTTCCCAACATAATCCTAACATTTTTACGGGAAATAATGTTAAGCGAAAGAAAGGGTTGGGTGCTAAATCTTACTTTTCAAAATCTTATTTTTCGACGATTCTACTTTCTTCAAAATGGGGATTTTCATGGGGAAAACAAAGGGCCGCCCCTTTTGGTGAAGGAGAATTTTAATTTAAAGTAAAATAAAATTCAAAACTGGGATACGGGAAATGGGAGCGTATCGAAATCTTAGATTTCAAGAAAGTATCGTAAAAAAGTAAGATTTTGATATAAGTAAAAATTTGAGAATTAAAATTTCGATACGCTCCCGAAAGAAAATTCTGATAACAGAAGAAAAATTTCAATACAATAGGTGAATGAAAATTTAAGTAAATTAAAGATTCTACTAATTGGAAGAAAATTCTGTTAGGTGAAGGTTTAAAAATCATCAACAAACAAACCAGTAACTAAAAAAAAAATTACGCTTACGTCTTGTACCATATCGCGTTTTGTGCCATATCGCGTTTTGTACTTTATCTCGTTTCGTCCTATCGCGTTTTGAAATATCGCTTTTCGAGCGGATCCCGATTTTTTCATCACCCGCCGGGAATCGAACCCGGGACCATCGCAGCTTGAAGCAAGCATGCTAACAACTGTGTCACCGGGGTGGCTCAACAATTGTATGTTCTGAATAATGATAACACGAAGTTTTTTTATATTTTCAATACATCCCCTCCTTCCCTCTCCTTTCGTCGAATGATATGAGCTCGAAAAAAACGAGTTCGTTTTGTCCTGTGCAGCTCGGTTTTCATTGACATGGCTTTTTTAATTGATGCATTTTTTTTTTTTGCTAAATTTTCTTATATTGCTCAAGAAAATTGCTAGCATAAATTTTCTCATTTTTATTGAATACTTCACAACGTTCACTTGGAAACCGAAATTATTTGCCGCAGAATATTCTATTGAATTGGGTAACAATATAACTGTTGTTTTTAGAAAAATCACGTGAATTTTTCAAGTTGAAAATAAAGTCAAGGAAAATTCTTGACTTTTCTCATATTAAATTATTTAGACATTTTCATGCTGAAAATTACATAGTTACAGGTTATCGGCGTAAAACTTTATTTAACTGGAACGAAAATTTCAATTCTAGTAAATTAAAATTTATTCTTTTGCAGCTTCGGCGGTAAATAATATTGATTTTAAAATCCATGTGAATTTTTTTGAGCATATTAATTAACTTATATTGGTAGACCAATAATTCATAATAGCGTAGACACGACTAAAGAAATGTACCCCCCTCCGAACAAAACAAAAACAAACTCCATATGACATCTCTCATTAAAAAGCAACAACCGATTTTCCAACATGCCAAATTCACAATAAATCAGCGTTACATCTAACACATTCCATTCGCGTCTACCTATAATAACATAAACAAGAAAAAAAAAGCTTATCTGAACATCTTATCTATTTAAAATTCAATAATAATAACAACAACAAAATATAATAAATTTATTTATTTATATTATATATTTTTCTAATTTGTAATCTGATCTTAACAAAAATAAATAACAAATAAAATCTTGTAATCGGATCAAAATTTTTGTTTGTTGTTGTTTGTTTGATTATTATACATACATTTTTGTTTTGTCAAAATTCAATAAAAAACATTTTTAAAACTAATTTTTTTTGGATTAAGCTATTTAGAAATTTATCTTGAGATTGGATAGGTTTTTTTAGAAGAGTAGTATTTTAATTAAAAATAACATTAATTTTATTTATCATAATTAAAATTATGGTATTTGTATCTCTCGATTGATAATAAATAATTAATCGTAAAATGAGGTGAAGCTTAAGATGTAAAGTTATGGTTATATTATGTGTGCCGGCTTGATATACGTGACAAAATTAAACAACAGGTTAAAAAACTTTGAAATACTATACTTAGTGTATCGATTACAATTCGCATGTATTTCACTATTATCGATATAATTTCTTTTTACCAAAACTAATTCATTTGTACTCGGTTTGGTCGTATAACATTTTAATTTAATTTAATCCCCTCATACATATACGTACGTTGAATGTGTATTAAAAGCTATAAAATATTGAATCTTCTGGCAATTTCTTTTCGAATTAACTCTTTCTTTTGATCCAACTATATACGTACTTACATATAATGTATATTTAACTCAAATTATAATAACAAAACTTATAAACAATAAAATCGTGATAAGAAAAGTTTGAAATAGTAATATTCATAATTACATAAATTGACTTAAACTTTTCGTTTTTACCGTTCGCTTTTTTTTGTGTGTATTGCAAAAATGAAAAGAAAATGGAAAATTTTTGATTAATTTTCCTTTTCATTCGACGAGAAAAGGAGGAAATATATAGAAAACGGATTTTTTTTTGTTGTTTACTGTACTGTAATTATAATTAATTTTAAATGTACTATACACGAGTCTATACATATTTATGTGTTCGTCTCTATTGTTAATATTGTGTTTCCGAGGAATACAATACAATAATAGAGTGATGGAAAACTTTTCAAATGGAAAATAAGAAAAAATTGAAGGTATATTTGGTTAGGATTTTTCCACTTTTTGTATTACCGACGTTTTTTTTCTTCTATTGATTAATGAAAATTGTTAGTGCTTTGTTTTATGTCTAGGTTCGCTTCTTGGCACGGTTATATTGTGTAGAACATTTTATTTCTAAAATCCAGCAATTCTAGTGGGGAGAAGTAGTCCAAAAATAGTCCCACATCCATACATTTAGAAATTTAGACTGGTAAGCGATACTTACTTGAAAAGAACACCATGATGGTTGAGACTAGAAGATTCACGCTATTAAAGCAAGTTTTAAACTAAGTAAAGCTAAATTACGCTCATATGTTAGCTCAATCAAGATTATAAATTCAATCACAGCTAGAATTCATATTATTTTATACATCGTGTGCTGATAACAAATAATTTTGTTGTTTTATTGAAATCATGTTTCGTATTGTAATTTTTACTAATTACAATTAAAATTTAGTTTGGAATATAAAACTTACACTTCTCGAATCATTTTAAAATGAAAACTGAAATTGAACTGTAAGTTTTGTATTTTAAATTTCACTCAAAATTATAACTCAATTCCTCCTTCAATTTTGTTTCAATCGAGTTTGGAACTTAGGCCTATTTGTATTCAAAATATTACACAACTATCTTATTACAACCAAAATATTGAATCTAATTGCAACCAAAATCATCAATAAACATAAAATTTTGCTCAAACCTATTTTGTAATTGAAGCTTAAACTACAATTTTTCTCTTGCCAGTCCAATTCTAAATACAAACTCAATTTTTAAATTGAAGTAAACTAATTTACTAATTTTTGCTCAAGTCAATTTCTACTCAACATTTTATCAACTACTGCTTAAAATTCAAATAATTCGATATACTTACTCAGATTTCTGCTCAAAATTCTGATACAAATTAACCAAGCAGTTTGGCCTGAACTAGAGTTTTAAATTCTACTCTAACTCAGCATTTTAATAACACTCAAATTGATCTTAAATGCACTTGCAACTAAAGTTGAACTTGCTCTCCAAATTTCTAATCGTGCACATTTAGACAAATTTTGGTTTGAATTTTTACTTAATTTGTAAACAAAATATCACAAAATTTCTAGCTGAATTTCAACCATAATTTTGTGTTAATTAAATTTGGAATTGAAACTCAATATTTTTAATATTTTTTAAATAAATTGCATTCGAAGTTCAAACCCTCGATTGGGTTGCAACTGAATTTTTAGTCCATTCAAATTTTGTTGAAATTGTGAATATCCGGGGTGAGAGCGGACAACCTTGTTTGACTCCCTTAGACTTCTTAAATTTTGCGGTACATTGATTATACCACTTGATACTGGTGCGCTCCCAGAAGCAGGTTTTGATAATCCGATTGATCAGATAGTGAGGTGCGTATTGGAATAAACACTCCGAAATTACGGTTAAATCCACAGTATCAAAGGCTTTAGCCAGATCGATGGAAAATACATATGTGCGGTTGCCGACACGCCATTCTTCGTCAAGGACGCGACGAATTGTGAACATGTTGAGTGCCAATATTTATTCTGTTCCAGGAATTGTTGACTCCGAGACGGGCGTTAAAATCACCGAATAAAACTAGGTCGCGGGACTTGGGACAACGATCGATAATGGAATATAGTGTAGCAAAAATTTTTGTTGATATTAGTCGATTGTGTACTGATGTCTGGGGTGGAATATATACTGAGATAAATTGAATCTCTCCCAGATCTGGGATATGCCCGAGTAGTGTGATCATGGCACCATGGTAGTGTTTAATTCGTCTAATTTTGATGTGTGAATTTTTTCGTATGGCTATACCCACTCCTCTTCTTCGAGTTTTGGGATCATTGGCGAGATGATAAATATAATTAGTTGATGAGCAAACTCCGGAACACATATTGGTTTCTTGGATGCTGCATAGATCAATGTTATTTATTGATAAGTGGTTGTCAATCATGTCTCGTTTAGTGAGGGTATTAAACCCGCGTAGGTTCCAGGTTCCAAAATAATAATTATTGCGAATATGCAGGGATGGAGTTTTTAATGACTGAGATTCCTCTACGATTGTGTAGGGATTGTGGGTTCCTTGAAGAACGCGATTTACGTTGTCTATACTACGGGAACTGTTGGTAATCTGAGTATGATTGTTAGATGTTGATGGTGATTCTGGTAATGACAATAAAATGTCATAATGGGTCCCAGTGTAGAGGAGATTGATCTCTTGGTTATAGTAGCCACTATCTGGCATGAAGGAAATGTGCTGATGATTTCTGGTAAAATGTACATTAATTTTAATATTTAAGAGTCGGGTTATTGCAGAAAGGCATTCGGCGCCGCCCCAGAAGCCATCGTTCTGCAAGTCAGATAAATATCTGAAATGAGTTTTAGTGTGAGATTTATAATTGGTAAATAATGTTATATTATTAGGATTAATGAAGTAAGAAGTTACCTTGATATTAGCTCAGCTGGAGTTGGATTGATCATATGTGTTGAAGTATAAATATTGCGGCTGGAGTCTAAGAGAGTTCTGATGTAATCGGATAGGTTCGCTTTTATAAAGTTAACAGCTAAAAGGCGAAGATCATGCGATGTGAGTGTTTTTGTAGGTTCGTTAAGTTGTAACTGCTGAATAATTGCATGAAAAAGGCAATTACCATCCTTTGGAATTTGACGTACATTCATTGTTGTTGGACTGGTGTTTAATACTTTTAATTGATGGTGGATCTCCTGAATTGGCTTAGTGCTCAGATTTGTAGACTGATAGTTTTATTTTTATTGTTTGGTATGGTCCTATTGTATTGATGATTTAGTTATTTTTAAGTTTTGCGGTGTTAATTTTGTTTGTATAATACAGTATGTACTTACAATAAATAAATGGCACACCTCTGTTAAATGTTTGTTTTATGAAACTGATGGTATTGTTATTATCTCACGGTGTTGGGGTTAATTGGTTTTAGTTTACACAAATTATAGTACAAATTATTTTTTTTTTTAACACTGTGGTTTCACAATTTCTTGTTCGTTTCACTAGAGTTTTTTTTTGCACTTGGTTGTCAAGCTGCTTGAATTGCTACTTTGTTGCTCTGTTATGCTTCACTGTGTTACTGCCAAATTACAACTGTTTTTTGTTATTTTCTTTCGCCCTTTATATATCCAAATCAAAGTTCTAGAACAATCTTAGTAGCTTTCCAAAAATGTTTACGAGCATAATAAAATTAATAGTTTAAACTGTAAATCTCAGTAATTTTCCATGTGCACGTAAGAATTATATATCTTACGTGCACATGGTATAACATTTTAAAGTTCTAGAATAATCTCAGTTTTTTCCAATAGATGTTTACGTGCACAATGCATAACTGAATATTATTGTTATTATTGGAGGGTCATGTGGGCGTCCAGTCATTATTCAGGCTCTTGATGAACCTGATAATACTGCCTGCTGGTACAACATACATACTAGCTGGGTTCATTGTTCTCCCTCCTAGATGTTGCAGTCTTTGGTGGAGCATGGCTGGATAACGGAGTAACAATTTTGTGTGATATTTTGCTGTTTCTGAATTGCTGTATCCTCCTCTTGATGACACCGTAATGATATTTTGTAAAATGTAGTGATTGTTGTGGTTTATTTTCCGCATTACAGGATTTCTACGTTTGTAAGGATCCTTCTTGAGAAATATGATGAAAAGTAAGAATGATTGTGTAGAAATCGGTTAACTTCGGCATGATGGGTTGAGAACTTGGCTTGTGTGTGAATTTGATGTACATACTAGGCCGTTTGTTTAAGGTTATAAGTACTAGTGTTTGGCGCAGAAGGGTGGTTTGGTGGACTTGATATGTGTGTGGAGCAGAGTATTGACTTAGATTGAGATTTATGTATTAGGGAGTTTGTGGGTTGATGTGTGGTTTGTTTTGCTAGTGTGCCGTTTTATATTATATTTGGATATTTTAGTGCTATCAATAATAATGTTATCATTAACTTTTCAGGTCAAATAGGAATATTAAGTAACTAGAAATGCTGTTTTTTTTTTTTTTTTTTTTTTTTTTAAATATTAAGCAGTTTGTTTACTGATTTGCTGGTTTCTTTTTATATTATGATATTTTAGTGATATTATCTTAAGAATATTGCCCATATAGGTGTGATGATTATTACAATCGTTGGTGATCATTTGATGGTAGTTTGCTGCTGTTTTCTAGTTTAGTTTTATATATTAATTTTATCATTATTTTTAGGTTTGTGTAGAAATATTGAGTGGTTGGTTTTGCTAGTGTGCCGTTTTTGCTGTTTTATATTATATTTTGATATGTTAGTGCTATTATCATAATAATGTTATCATTAAATTTTCAGGTCATATAGAAATGTTGAGTAGTTTGATTTGCTGGTGTTTTTTTTTTTTTTTTTTTTTTTTTTATCAGGTGTGATGATTACTATCGTTGGTTATCAATGATGTTGGTTTGCTGGCGTTTTCTGTTTTGTTTTTTAGTTGTATCACATTAATATTGCCATTATTTTTTAGGATATTTTAGGAAAATTGAGCAGTTATTTTATTATCATAATAATGTTAGCATTAATCTTTTTTGGGGGGTTTTTGATTAATTAAAAACCTCAAGGAACATTGGAGCGCCTACAAGGAACATTGCAAAGCAGTATTTAATTTTGTAGTAAGAAATTGTGTTGTCTTGTGCTAATAATTTATTATAAATATTACTAACTAAAACATACTAACTATCGGCTATACCTAGGTGTCTGTAACCGGGCCGATTCTGTCAATACTAGTTATCCTATCCTATCCTTCGGTTTTGTTATGTGTGAAAGGGTGCACGGTGGGACCCGGCCAGGGGTGGACATGATGCTGTCACATTTATGTGATGTCGGGGGTGGTTGTGCTCTCCTTATTGTAATGGTGCTTTGGTGCCTTTAGTGGGGATAGCATTCACCTGTGTCATAAATTTGGTGTGACAGTATAATGACCACATCACTAACACGGGATTACTTGCTTCGTAAGCTTGGCCGTGCATTCAAATCAATCAATCAATCAATCAATCATTCAAATTTGTTCAAATAAAAATTTTGCTCGAATAATTTTAACTAAAATTTTAAATTTACTCAAACTTTTATTAAAGGTCCGGATTCCAAACTTAATTTTATAATTGTAATTTAAACTCTATTTCTAATTTAAGTTCCTACTTAAGATTTTATTCAATTACGCTTCCTTCTATTATAAAACAAAAAGCATTCATATTTTTGCTCGATTCCTTCATTTCTAGTTGAACTAAAAAATTTGTTAGAATCGTGTATAGAATTTAAACTCAGTCACATAAAATTCATTAAATATTTTGCTAAGATTGTTTTCAAAATGTGTTTGCCAAATGCATAAAGAATGCAATTTCTACTTAAAATTTCACTCAAATTATTTCTAGTTTAGAATTCATGATAATTTTCTCTCTTTAAAATTTCGTTCTCTTAATCAATTTTTTCTCTGTAGAATGCAGTTGACCAATTTTGACTAGATTTATGTTTAAATTCCATTTATCATTTGTTCAACTTCGAAAACAGCTTGGAACTAAGCTTCTGGCTAAAAATTTTAATATTTTTCGAATCCATTAAGTTATTAGTCTGAATACCACTCACATATTACAAGGAAAATTACAATAATCAATTAGTAGAATACCTAAATATTGGTTAAAACTTTAAATTTCACTCAAGTTTTTATTTTAATTAAATGAGCGTGATCAAAATTACAATCAACATTCAAGTACAGTTTGGAAATTTAACTCAATTTCGGATTAAAATGTCACTCAAAGTTTATTCAAATCCAGATGGAATTGTAACCTAATATAATTCTGGATGCATTCAAGATTTTATTCGAATCCATTAAAACTATGATATTTTATTTTCCAGTCTAATTTTTTGATCCAATTCAAATTGGTTTCCAAATATATGTTTTGATTTTCTCTAGACATATCAATTCTTTTTTTTTCTTTCGCTGGCGCTACATCCCAAAGAGAGATTTGGCCGCTTTATTATGAAGTTTCATAATCATTATTTTAACGGATAATGAGTGATTATTTCATTGATCCTACATTAACCAGCCGTGATTTTTTCATCACCCGCCGGGAATCGATCCCGGGACCTCCGGAGCTTAAAACAAGCATACTAACAACTGTGCTACTGGGGCGGCCAATCTATTCTTTGCTCCACCTAATTTGTTCTCATTTTTTTGTTTTCTAATTGAAAACCCACTCAGTATACTGTGCAATGTAAATTTATATTTCTCTCAAAATTTTGAGAAATCAAAAATTTCACCAAAAAAATTTAAGAAATTTAAGATACAAATTTCTAAATTAAATTCAATGGACATTTTGTTGGTTGTTTGGACATTTTCTTTAGAAAGAAGTTTATTCAAATATGTAATTTGGGAATTCAAATTCTAATTCAGATTCTGATTTTATATTCGATATCTTCCGAAACTCGCAATGTTGACAAACAATATGTTGACTTTTCTCACGTAAATGGCACTCAATATTTTACTAAACTTCATGTTTGAATTCTGAGTTAATTTCAATTCTAAATTAAATTTAAAATTTTACCTAATTGTTCTACTTAAAATTTCATTCAGAATCATACGTCCAATTCAGAATTGAAGCTAATTTTGTTACCATTAGATTTCCCTCTAATTTTATCAAATCCATCGTGTTTTAATTGTAATTCGAAATCGATTTTTAATCTACCATTTTGATCAAATAATGCAGTTAGTAATTCACTCTTAATAATAAAATTTACATTCAATATTTCCCTCAAACATATAATAACTTGGAACTTTTCGGATTAAAAATTAGTTTGCGTTCAAGGCCATTTTGAATACGAATCGCTTTAAAGCTGGTGATCAAGTGCATAAATGGGGTAGAATTGAATTTGCTTCGCGTTTATAGTTTAAGGAGGTTTAACTCTGTTTGATTCATTTAAATTCCGATAAATTCTTTTACATATACATTTCCATATTTTGTCCTAATCAGTAAAATGTCGCAAGGCACATACGTTAACGAATAAAAACAAAAATCACAAAATCTGATTTTGTTGGTTGACAAATTGTTGGTTTGAATTTCCCAACAAAAATATTTTTTTATATAAGGATCGTTAACCTACTAAAAACTACTCATAGTGCTGTATGCTGTTTCCTTGCTAAGCGGCTTTGGGAAGTCCTCTATTTTAGGATGTGAATAATTATTAAAAGAGACAATTTTTTCAAAAATGCTCTATTTTTTATGCATCTTAGAAATTCAAAAAATCAACAATGCGGGCGATTTGAGGGCTGCAGCTCCTTCTGGCAATTAAATTGAGTTGGTATCGTCATCCAAAATAAAATAACCCCAAAAAACAAAAAACAAAAATCCAAAAAATCAAGTTTTTTAAATGAAACAAATTAAAATATTATTTTAATTCATTGTATACCTTAGACTCTTAGAGAAAGGGACTGCCGTCTCCAGTACCTGGCTTTGACGATAATAGCATTCATAGATATTTGGTACATTTTAAAAAGTTGGTGTTTTTTAATAATTACTGACATATGTACATATAAAAAAATTAAATAAAATAAAGAACTTCCCTAATCCGCTTAATCCGGGTCCACCCTTTGCAATGGCTACATCAAAATTTGAAATTATATTCACCGATTATGATAATGTCAGTGCGAAAATTTTTATAATGTAGTGCCTGTACTGTATGCATAAAAATTAATAATTATACAATTGATCAGTACACGAGCTTTCGTGTTTATATTTTTATTTGTGGGAAAAATACATTTAACGTTCTACTAAAATTCTAAAATAAATATTTTAATTATTCTTGTATTGTGCACAGTGCAAGTCGCTAGGTACTTAAGTATTATTTATTTAAATTAACCCTTAAATGACACATGGGGTCCAGTGGACCCCAGATATTTTTCAATCGTAAATATTCAAATGTTTCCGCCGGAAATGCATCTCGTGTCCCCCCCCCCCCCCCCCCTAGATATAGATGAGATATTGCACTAACTGTTTGCGTACTCAGCGCAAGCCGGTTGACTACTAGCAGCTGTGTAGAAAGGTCCAAAATCACGGTGGGGTCCAATGGATCCCAGTGTATCATATACGTATATTTGTGTGAAAATCGGAATAATTTTTAGGCATCTCAACTCTTTAGCAGACCTAAAGCGAGAGAGATGTATTATATCCCCGCCGCTGATACCTGTCTGTAAACAAAGTAATTCGAAAGGTACTTATCCGATTTTCAAGAAACAAAGACAAACTAATAGACCTTGACCGGACTGATATGTATGGATTTGATAAAAACTGAATGAAAATATGTGTATTGCATACGAAATAATTTTTCAAAATTGTTTTTGCCGTTTTTTGTGTTGTTTTATTGCTTTTGGTCGTGAGTAAGACTGCGCTCGTTGTTAAAATTTCTTTAGTTTATCATACTTCTTTTGATTTTTACGTATTATTAGTTGGCGTATAGTTTGCAGAGTCGAACCGTCCGAGAAGTGCTAGAACCCATCGACGAAGCATCTTCAGGAGGAGAATATAACGTGTTTGAGGACAGTAAAGACAATAATTTAGACTTTTCGATGTGCAGTGCTCCAGAGAGTGCCATGGAAGTAGTCCAGAAAGATATAAACGAGGGTACTTTGAATCAACGGCTTTTGTATGTAGCAGAGCGTCAAGCGGCTGGCCAGAGCCGTGGTCGGCCATCTTCGACGATCAGAAAAAATTCAAAGTTCATATTGCAAAATAAATATCTTTTTTTAAAGATTCAGTATCGGACTTATTGTTATCTTAACCCTTGTGTGTATACCCGGCCACCCGGGTGGCCATTTTAATTTTAAATATTTGGGGTGACTACAATTTTGAAGTTAGTCGTTTCTAGCTTCTTTAGTTTTTAAACACCAAAATACAAAATTTATGAAATAAATGCAACAACATAGCGGACCCGGCAAAAAAATCGGTTTTAAAGGATGGAAAACCCGAAAAAATACACTTGGCCACCCGAGTGGGCCAGGTGTGTACTAGCGTAAATTTTTTTGGGTATACACACAACGGTTAAAAGATACTATCTCAGGAGTACACCGCTAAATTTTTAGCTAAAAATATTGAAAATTAAAAAAATACGGTTAATTTATGTAAAAAACGCCATTTTTTTATTTTTTTCACAGACATTTTTTTTTTGGTATGATTAAAATAAAATTTCATTAATGTAATAATTTGGTCTCCTTTAGTAAGCTTTAAGCTATATTGAAAAAAATTGGCAGATCTAAATATCCAAAAATTCAAGAAATAATGGGCAATTTTCAAGCTGGGGTCTAAAAGACCCCAGTGTGGCATTTAAGTGATTTTTCTTAAGCGTGTTATTTAAGGGTTAAAATAATAAAAAAAAAAATAATAATAATAAATAAATAAAAATTGAGTCCATCCGACTCCTCGAACGACACTTCCCAGAAAGTGTCCGTTTTAGTTCTCCAAATCAGCCTTTTATGTTTTACAAACATTTTCCGCCCGGGCACGGTCCTTATGTCTCGTCGATCGCATTTAAATACATAATATATAATTATTATTGTACATAATTATTATAAAATTTTGCTAATCTCCTAAATGTAGGCAAGGTTTGTTAAAACTTTTCTTGCCTACTATAATTTTCTATCACTTTACGTATAATTCTGTGGCAATATGACATAAGGGAATAACTCTAAAATTCGCATTTTTCAGGAAAACGTTTTTAAAATTAAGAGATACTCAAAATCGTATGAGTTTTTTGAATTCTTTCTTTTTTAAATGATTATTACGGTTGTTTGTAGTTGCTTGATTATTACAAAAAATTGATATGATATGAATTCGAATGTAGAGATTTCGAATTTGGAATAATATGTAAAAGGGTATAACTCGAGTTATTCCCTTATGCCATATTGCCACAGAATTATTTTAGGCAAATACCGGGTGTTTCTTTTAAACTAAGACGATCAAATATCTCGAAAAATAGCCACTCTAAGGAAAAAATATCCATAATCAAAATTTAATCATACCGCGGGGGAAATACATTAGTGCAAAAAATAGTCCCCCACCCCCCGCTTTGTAGGTGGGGCGAGGGCAACTTTTAAACTAAGATAGGAAGCCATATTTTTTATTGCAGATACGGATTCTACGACTAAAAGTACGTATGATTTGAATAAAATATTTTGTTCGGTTCATGATAGATGGCGTTGTAATCGACGAAATTCAATTTTTTCAATTTCTTCTTCTTAGAATACACGCATTCGATTCTGCAATACGTTTGAAATAAAAAACATCACGTTTTCATTGGAAATACTTGAAATTCGTATAAAAATAAACGATAAAATAAACGATAACATACTTTAGAATGGACCGTTTCTCTGTGCCAGAGAAAATTGAAATGGTTCTGGTTTATGGAGAAGCTGGCAGAAATCTTGAAAATGCTGTTGCTATTTACGCTCAGCGTTTTCCGGATAGGATTCGTTCACGTGCTTCATTTGGCCGTACTATCAAACAATTTATTGCTGATGGAAATGTTCAACAGAAAAAGAGGACCCGTAGAGCAACAGTCACTGGAGAAAATAATGAAATTGCTGTATTGGCTGCAGCGACTCATAATCCTCATATTAGTACACGAAAAATAGTTCGCGATTCCGGATTGTCCCTCACCAGTGTTTGGAGAATTTTAAAACGGCACAAGTTTCATCCATATCATGTGTCTTTACACCAAGATCTTCATGGCGCTGATTTCCAAAATCGGGTAACTTTTTGTCAATGGGCACGTGAACAAATACAACAAAACCCCAATTTTTTTCGTTGCGTAATGTTCTCTGACGAATCGTCTTTTACAAACCATGGAACGGTTAATCGACACAACATGCATTATTATTTTTTTTTTTTCCGCTGGCGCTACATCCCATAGAGGGATTTGGCCGCTTCATGATGAAGTTTCGTAATCGTTATTTTAATGTATAATGACTGATTAATTCATTGATCCTACATTTACCAGGCGTGATTTTTTCATTACCCGCCGGGAATCGAACCCGGGACCTCCGGAGCTTAAAGCAAGCATGCTAACCACTGTGCCACCGGGGCGGCAACATGCATTATTGGAGTGTTGAAAATCCACACTGGCTTCGCCAAGTTGAACATCAGCGCCCTTGGACTGTCAACGTGTGGTGTGGAATAATTGGCAACCAACTCATCGGCCCCCACATTATTGAAGGCAACTTGAATGGTCAAATGTACCGAAACTTTTTGGAAAATGAACTGCCAATATTACTTGAAAATTTGAACTTAGAATTGAGACGGAACATGTGGTTTCAACATGATGGTTGTCCTGCACACTATTCGTTGGTAGCACGTGAGGTACTTGATCGTGATTTCAATGGTCGCTGGATCGGTAGAGCTGGTCCGATAAATTGGCCCGCCAGATCACCAGATCTTACTTCGCCAGATTTCTTTTTGTGGGGCTATCTCAAAGACAAAGTTTACAAACAAGAACCAACAACACGTGAGAACATGATTGAGCGAATCAGAAATGCGTGTGCTGAAATTCAACCAAACACACTTCTCAGTTGTGTACAATCATTGGAAATGCGTATTAGTAAGTGCATTGAAGTCGCAGGCCATCATTTTGAACACTTATTTTAAGCTAAAATTATTTTATTCACCTGCCATTTACATTAATAAATTGTTTTGATGACGAATTTCGAGTATTTCCAATGAAAACGTGATGTTTTTTATTTCAAACGTATTGCAGAATCGAATGCGTGTGTTCTAAGAAGAAGAAATTGAAAAAATTGAATTTCGTCGATTACAACGCCATCTATCATGAACCGAACAAAATATTTCATTCAAATCATACGTACTTTTAGTCGTAGAATCCGTATCTGCAAAAAAAAATATGGCTTCCTATCTTAGTTTAAAAGTTACCCTCGCCCCACCTACAAAGCGGGGGGTGGTGGACTATTTTTTTGCACTAATGTATTTCCCCCGCGGTATGATTAAATTTTGATTATGGACATTTTTTCCGTAGAGTGGCTATTTTTCGAGATATTTGATCGTCTCAGTTTAAAAGAAACACCCGGTATACAATTTGTTTATGTATTTTTGTATATTATTTGTTATACATACAATCAAACATCTATTTTTAATATTTTAAAATTCTGATGGTCCTTGTCAGAAATTGTTTAAATTATACACAAGAAAAATTGCAATTTTATAAATCAGGCGTAAAGAGACACTCCACTCCAACTGTTATAGTTTCTTAAAACAACTTTAACTGAAATGAATAATCAAAACACGTCGAAAATAATGGGCATGCTTCTCTGTATCATTTTGTTTTTCTGGTGTAGCGATAATAAAAATTCAGGAGCTAAGCCGCATTTATTTACGTAGAATTACATCTGCATCTGATAAAAATTAGTCGACTCTCAGTAACATTTTCTGAAAAATATTGAACACTACTGAGACTAAACTTCTAGTTTCTATGGTTCAGAAGTTAATTCAATTCTTTGGAACGCTTAAATATCTTCTTCCATTTAATACATTAAAGTAGGACAAATTATATTTTTTTTTAGAGAATAATTTGACCTTAAGCCTCGGGGTTCAAAAAACAGTTAAATTCAAAAATAGGTAAAGCACAGTTTTTAACCCAACCTGTAAATATTTGCTTTTTTAACAGTTAATTTGTTCATAATTAATCATTTCATTTAGCATAACACAATTTAATTTAATTTAATCACTTAATTGTAAGCGTTGCATGAGTTATGAAACATCAAAATAAAAGAACGAACATTTTCTTTTGGAACGTTCGGAATGAATAGTCGAAAATACTAGTTAGTGTGCGCATCGCCGTTGCTCTCACCAGTTTATGGCGAAAGAGATGGGGCTGTTGATAGACTAATATCACGTAAGACTGCATTAACACCTAAGGCTAACTGAAATTTAAATGTCACTTTCTGCATATTTCTCAGAACACTACGTGTGCGGATTTCCTTTATCTTCAGCAGGTACCGGAGATTCCTTAAACTAAGGTTACCCCTGGACGCCCTTGGGAAGTCGCAAAGATTTTGATTCTGCAAAACTGCTTCGAGAAGAGAAATGCTCGCAGCAATACTTATACTTCATTATCAAAGGAATAATAACAGCACGGAAGGAACATTAAGAGGGGATAATAAGGGTTTGATAGTTCAGTCTTCAAAAGTTCTGATTTTGATATTCAGTTTGAACTTCTGTAGACAGGTTAGCACAGGTTCGCAAGCTTCGCCAAACACATGCCAATAAAATATTAGCAGAATTAAGGGTAGCGGACAGAAAAAAAAATGCGTACCCCAAAAAATTAATTTGGGTGCCTCTGGGTGCCTCAAAAAAAAAAAAAAAAAAAACTAAAAACCACACTAAATGGTATTACCACAACTAATAGGTACACATACAGTATATAATATATTACGAAGATATTCTGCGAGTTTACGTAAATATTCTGCTGACAAATTTGCAGCTGGATCGCATGCTATTTAAAAATATTTTATTCGGAAGTAATCGCAAAGGGAAAGTTGTTTACGAAATAAACTACGTCGATTGGTTGCATGGTGAAAATTTTTCAGCAGATTATTTACGTAAACTCGCACTAAAACACCACTCTACTGTAGCACTACTATAAGGAAAGCTTAGAAGATAAGTAATCAATAGATTTAAATTTTGGAATCTAAATTCATTGAGTCCATTTCGTAGTTCAAAAATTTTACCCCAGAAATTCTCCAAATTAGAAGACCGCAATAGATCTCTGAAAAAAAGCTTCTCGATATTCTTCTTCTATTTCCTCTATTTTTCCGTCACTTAATTGCGAAAATAAATTTATCAAAGGTATGAGAGTTTGTCCTAGGTTTTGAGGATTTATGCTTTGAATTTTATTTAATGTTTCATATTTAAAATCAAATCAAGTAACAATCTGTTGGCATAGTTTAATATAATAGTTTTTACATCGTAATATAATAGTTTTTACATTGCTGAAAAAAGGAAATTCCTTCTCGCCGCTCGTATGCTTTGTAGCAGAAACCAAATAAATTATGTGATAAATTATGAAATTTGGAACAACATTTTAAACTTTTTTTCGGTGCCTCTAAGTGCCTCTAATTTTTTGGGTGCCTCACTTTCTCTATAAGTGCCCGGGAGGCACCAAAGTGCCTCTTTCGACAGCGCTGTAAAGAGGAGATATCTAGGATCCGAAATCATTCGGAATGCTCGGTTCTGAACTCGATTGTGTCGCAGCGAGGCGGGTCTTCGGAACGCCAGCCCACATATGATTCATGAATTTGTAAAAGTTCCGAAGAATAAAAATAAGAAAAAGTGTAGGGAATAGGACGAATCTCTGAGGAACACCAACATTTAATATATGAGCATACCACAATACCAATTGAATGCTGTGGCACAAAAAAATCTAACAAGCCAACCTAATAAGAAATCCAATTGCTTCTACAACTTGTACTTTAAGCTCTTGTGCCTTGTTGATGGCGAGCTTAGTTAAATGACCGATCGATTCCCGTCGAAATCCGCGTGGTGGTCTAAACTGTTGGGGTTCTTTAAGCTATTTCATCAGAAAGAAATGGATTATTATTTGTAGCACTGTAGGTGTATGGCATCTGGGCACATACGACCTATTTATATTCCAGTTCACGGAAAAATAAAAATATGCACGAAACTTTAAACTTAAAATTGATTACCAAAAAAATAAAGATTTCCGAATTTTTAATCGGATTTTATTTTTTATAAATAAATTATTAATTATTTAAAATTTCAACTTTATTATTATTATTAATTTTCTTTTTACAAAATTCTGTAAAAACAAGAAAACAATATTTTTTCCTACACTCCTGATAAAAAGATCGAAACGTTAATGAATTTGTATGAAACTTTTAACCAAGAAACAAAATCAATAAATTGTTTTGTATTTGCTCATTCTATTCTATTAACCGCATACACATGCGAAACAGGGACGACTATATACATTGATAATCATTTATTTTGACATATCGAAACGAAAATGCCGAAAGCACTACGTAAATCAAAATGCAAAAATTAAAAAATCTAAAAGCTTAAAGCTGTTGCACAATATTTTCCGTAGATGTCTTTAGTAATAATTTTAAAAAAAAAATTTGCGTCGAAAATGTAATTATTTTCCGAAGATGGCGAATCTTAATTAACCCTTGTCACGTGTATACCCAAAAAAAATTACGCTAGTACATACCCGACCCACCCGGGTAGCCAAGTGTTTTTTTTCGGTTTTCCCTTCCTTTAAAACCGTTTTTTTTTCCGGTTCCGCTATGTTGTTGCATTTATTTTATAAATTTTGTATTTTGGTGTTTAAAAACGAAAGAAGCTAGAAACGTCTAACTTCAAAATTGCAGTCACCACAAATATTTAAAATTGAATTAGCTACTCGGGTAGCCGGATGTGTACACAAGGGTTAAATGTCTTATGAATAATATGAAAATGTAATACGTTGAAAATGAATATCATGTTCCGAAATTAACGTATATTGTAATAAAAATTAAACTTAAAATTTATTTTTAACTTATCGGCCTTTTCACTAACTTAAAATTACGTAAAAATTGTTATAATAAATATTGTTTTTAACGACTTCTTTATAAAAAAAAGTGTTTGTTTCTTTTTGTCCTCAAATTTTCAATTTTTTTTTTTTTTGCTGAATTCATGCAAAGCGGAAAAACTTATTTTAATGAAAAAAAATTGTTTCGTTGATTTTAGTTAACTGCACAGACCTATGCGGTCCACTGTCCAAACTCTAGAGTCAATTTCTAGCGCTGCCATTTTGTTGAACGTCAATATTATTAAATTTGATTCATTGCAATAAATGCTCTCAATTTTTTGTAAAAAGTTATTGAAAAACCTGGTCTGGAGGAGGTTCTCCCCTTAATTCTTTAATCTTTTTAGATTCTCAACATTTTTAAGATTCTTTACTTAAACGCTTTAAATATTTTAGAATTTTTTTTTTTTTTAATTCTTTAAATTTCGTACAATCTTTAAACTGATTATATTGAAATTATTGAAATTCTTTAAATTTTTTTATTAAAGACTTTATATTGCTGAAACCAATTCTTTTAATTTTGTGGAATCTTTAATTTTCTTAAATTGTTTAATTCATTAAATTTTTTAAGTTCTGTAAAAATCAAAAAAATCATTAAATTGTTTCGTTTATTTAATTTTTTTAATTTTCGAAATTTTTTAATCCTTTAATTCTTTAAATCTTTCGAATATTATCGGAATTCTTAAAATTATTCCAATTCGCAAAAATTTTTGAAAATACAATTTTTAAATTCTTCAAATTATTCGTTCCCTTAATTCTTTAAATTATTTACATTTTAAAAGTTTTCGAAATTATTGAAGTTTTTTCAACCCTTTAATTTTACTTCTTTTAATTTAGAAATTCTAAAATATTTTAAATTATTTAATAATTTTTAATTCTAGTCTTTAAATTTTTTAAATTCTTTATATTCAAAAAATTCTTAAGGTTCTTTAAATACTTAAAATTTCTTCAAATTCATTAATAAATTAAGTCCTCTAGAATTTCATTCAAATTGATTAAATCTATAAATTGGTAATACATATTTATTTTTATAAAATATGAAAATATTTAGATTCCTTAGATTTCTTATATTCTAATTTTTTAAATCCCTTGAATTTTAAAAAAAAAATTAAATTCTTTAAAATTGTTAAATTTTTTATACTGTTTTTGACACTGTCTATTTTTAAGATTCTTTAATTGTTTCAATTTTGTACATTCTTTAATTTCGTTGAATTCTTTAATTCTGAACATTTTTTAAGTTCTTTAATTGTTCAAATTCTTTTAATTTTTTTAATTCTGTAGATTTTTAAAATGCTTCAAATTGATAAAGAATTCTCTTAACTTAAGAACAAGGTTAGGTTAAGTTCGGGTGGCTGTCCTAAGGGGCATAGGCATAGATACAAAAATAGGTACCGGCATACACAAAAATGGTCCGTAGCCATACCACATAACATTTTTCTCGGTTCTTCTCACTGAACTATCCAGAGCTTACAACCAGAGTTGAATACAACTGACGTCTATCCCATTGAGATCCGCCAGGTCACTGAGGAGAGGAGCTCCCAAAAATGTCCATCTGCTTAACGCTAGACGGGGACACGTTCAGTGAAGATGGAGTACAGTTTCTTCCTCCTTTACATCTTTGCAACTTCTATAGTAATCAGATACTACATTATACCTCAACCAATCTACGACCTCCAATATCGTAATTAATTCAGCCTGAAAAACGTTGCAGTGGTCGGGGAGACGAAACGAGAGGTTCACATTTAGTTTTCACACAGAAAACACCACAACTAGTGATGTAAAATTACTGACATTTTTTAATTTGGTAACATTACCGGTAATATTACCGGTAACATGGGTAAAATAGGTAACACGATTTTTATTATATATTTTGATTCCCTTTTCTACCAAGAAAGAGTTTAAAAATTTTAACATATGGACAAAAGAGGAACACTTACTTGATCTGCATTTAAACATATTTAAATATTTCAGTTCAAAAATAAAAATAAGGAATATTGTATTTCAGTGTAAAACATTAATCAGTAAATAATACATTTTCTATAATTATGAATTAGCATTTTAGCAATCAATTAAACCATTATGTAAGTCATCGCCGCCGACGCGCTTATCATCCTCAGCATCAACCTCATCCATAATCGAAGTATTCATAGTTTCCACTAGGTTACCTTCTCTTCTTCAAACGAATATACAGCTTCATCAATTACTAATTGATCGGTATTTGATTCCGCGGGAAAAGCTTCATCTTTATTATCCAAAGTCCCGGTGTCCGATTTTGATAGGTTGAATTTGTGCAAAATATATGTTAGTTTTCCCGCATGCTCTACAGTCAATCGATTGCGTTTTTAGCTGTGAATAAAATCATAGGTACTAAACGTCCTTTCCGTTTGATGCAGTCATGTTCAATATATCAACCGCCAATGCACTTTAAAGGTGATGTAGAACATACTCCGGCCCATCAAATATCACCAGAAAGCTGCTCACTTACAGCTACAAACGATCGTGAAAAAATTTCACTTCGAACATTGTAGTGTGCCAACGACTCAATTATTTTGGTGCCTTCATTATATTTTGGGTGGAGTTCTGCGATATTAAAAAAAAACTCAGTTGCTTCAAGTTTTTGTGATTCCGAAAGATCATTTCCTCGACTACCTCGTTCAAGCGAATTTGGTGCATAATGAGGCAGTTGCAAGCATTTATTGGCCCGTGAAGCAAGAATGCTTATAAGTTCTTATTGGCGCATTTAGTTTGTTCAAAAGATTGTTTTATATAAAAAAACAGTCCACAACTTTGGACAAAACTGCTCTCTTGTCGTTTTCAAAAAAGAATGTCCATTGAGCAATGGAAGAAAGCAAGCAATGAACAAATTTCGACTTTTTTCCAAAATGTTTCGCTTAGGATGGAGGATATCGTAGGTGCCTTCATAACTTTTCAGGGCATCAGGGCATATCTTGTTTCAATCAAACTTGAGAGAGAGATTACAAAAGAGTTCCATCGCCTTTGTACAGGCGGCAGCTTAAGTGCAATATACTGTGATTTGCGGTCGCTTGTATGCGCTCGAAGGTAGCATCTTCATTCATACGGATGGTTTCGGAAATAAAAAACTCACATATTTTGCATGTGAGTTTTTTATTTCCGAAAAAACCATCCGTATGACTGAAGGTTTCAATCTGTTGATAGAGTGAATCAAAATATCAACAATGAGTAGGTTGAGTCCATGGCGCACTCAGTAATATGAAAATAATTTTTGTTAACCATTTCTCGGGCCGCTTTTATATTCGCTCCATTGTCAGTAATAATCCCAATCAATTTATAAACTACAACGTCTTTCAACACCGCTTCAATTTCCTCGAAAAGAATCTTAGCCGTATGACGATTCTCCTTAGTGTAGGTAGATTTGTGGAAAACGGGCTTGGGTGTACTGATGACATAATTTGTTATGGAGTCCCTGCGTATGTTCGACCAAGTATCCGTCTGCAACGTATAGTAGATTATTATACTATGTATACAGCCAAGTAAAATATGGTGTAGTAGATTAATATTGTGCATAAAGAAGTATAATCCAGTGGTGTTACAACTCTTATTGCAATTAGATTAGTTGAGTTGCTTCGAAAGGATGTTTTTAATTTATGTTACCGATATTACCACGGTAACAACACTTTGGGTAATATTACCCAAATTACCTATTTTACCGGTAATAATACCCATGAGAATATTACCATTTACATCACTAACCACAACCATCCATTTTTTAACCATTCGTGAAGAAGTTTAAAACTTCAGGGTTCAACATCTCTTGACTCAGTTAGTCTTCTCTGGAGTAGTAATGTAATCATGTTAACGGTGGTACCAGGGATATCTCTGTCTGAGTGGGTGTAAGTGTACCACTAATACACAAGGCGGAGTACTCTAAATATTCATCAGCAACTTTTGGTAGCCATACTGTTTAAAGCTGCCACCAATCCCATATAAAAGTATGGGCCTTATCACTGAGTTGTAGAGCCGGTTTACAATAGCGTTTTTACAGGAGTAAAGCGCTATAGTAGCTTTCTTTACACTTTCTAAAATATTAGGATTCCAACTAAGTCCAAAAAGTACCCTAAGTGTCCAAAACAACATCCAGGTATTTCGCTTTATCAGTAAAGGTCAAGCTAATACCATTTAAAGTAAAAGGAACAATCTGAGGAAGTTTATATTTCCTAGAGAAGAGCACCACCTCAGTTTTACGTGGATTAACATTTAGCCCACAACTGTTGGTCCATTTAGAAAGAAGACCAAGCCCGATTTTCATGCGCTCTTTTAAAGTACAAGGAACTTACCAAAGATACCAATAGCAACGTCATCCACATAAGCAGCGACCCTAAAACCTTGCCCCTCCAGTTCCAGTAACAGGTCATTTATGACCAAGTTCCAAAGAAGAGGGGACAAGACTCCACCTTGCGGTGTACCCACACCCACATATCTGCTAATGTAGGATCTATCCAGCCAACACCCAGATTCAACAAAGCCCGAGTTATTGCCACCGGTTTAACGTTGCTAAAGGTTCCTTCCATATCCAGCTTCTATTTGTCTTTCTAGTATTTTTAACAGAAAAGCCTAAGATCTTTGGAATAGCAATGAGAGCTTTTTCCCGCCTTATTTATAAATTCACGTTTACCTCAGTTCATTTCCTAGGAATGTGTGAAAGATCCATTTTGCCTCTGAAGATAACTTCTAGCCAGGGTAGAGCCAATTCAATGGCTTGTTGAACATCCGCAGGAATGATGCCATCAGGTCCAGTTGGCTTACATGGCTTATAGATGTTAATGGCGCACACTAACTTCCTCCTGCTTATTATTCGACTTTCAATGCCTGAATCCATAAAAGCATTCGGAGTTTCAGGCGCCAGTTCGGAGCACTCCAAGAACTATCCGGTCGCTTGAGATGACTCGGGATGACAGTAGAGCCTCCAGGCGTTTATCTTGTTACTTCTTATTTCAATTTGTATGCTCTGAAGACTTCTTTATAGCAGTTCTTGTTTTCTTGGCTTTTCTATAAAGCCTTTTGCATCTTTGACGAAAGCTTTGGCGCTGTTTCGATCACCAAGGTGGCCTTTGTTTTCCCAAAGCTCTACATAGAGGAGAAGCTCTTAACTTAGGTACATGAAAAGCATCTGATAGCTTGTTTACTAAGTCATTAGGCTCCTGAGTAGACAAAGGTAATTTTGGAACCGGTACTTGCAATGAATTATCTAGAATGGTTCTCAAAGTGTTCCAGTCGGGTTTCCTCCTGTTTTTAAACAAAGCCCTATTTGTCGCTTCTGTAACCAGTTCATACTGAAGATAGCAGTTATCAGAAAATGAAGGGTCATCAGATACTTCCAATTCATCAGAGTACCCATAATAAAATCTGAGACAAGCATGATATCTAACATCTCTTGTCGGGTTCTAGTTATAAAAGTGGGCTTACACCCAAAATTAAATATTTGAAGGTTAGTACTAAGAATGAAATGAGTACCTCACCTCTCTCGTTAATAACAAACTTAGACTCGAATTTATAGTCATAACTATAAACTATTGAACTATTATGATTTTCGAAAATCATGTGAAAAATTCGATATGAATTTCAAATTTATTTTATTGTTTTCGGTATTTTGTAGTAATAGAGTTTGTAGTGATGGATTTTTATCACAATAAATCTCATAGTAAAGTTTATATGTAAATACGAAAACTGTTACTATAACAAGAGTTATATATTGTAGTAATGACAATAAATATTTATTTAAAAACATTTGGATCAAATATATTTTCTGCAGTGAAACGATGCAATGAAGTGATGGGACACAATGCCGTAGAGTAGCGTTTTTGCTAACAGTCATGAGGAAATTTTGCGTCGCTTCGCTGTATTGAACGCGGCCAAAGATTTACATCGTTCCCGCAGAGATACAAAATAATTACATAATTATATATTGCTTTATGGTTTAAGTGCTGATACCTCTGAAGGTTTCCATTATTTTAAATGAAACAATTAGAGTTATAGAAATCATTTCTGGATATATTTTTCTTAAACATTTTTCTAAAGTATTTTTTCATTATACGATACAAGTTGCTTTCTTTAGCAAAAATGTCATCTAATCTACATCAAAATAACTACAACATGACAGCAGAAAACCATACATTGCACCAAGATTAAGTCTACTAAATGTATAATACTGAATTGATGCTGAAACTGAAAATCTTATAAATAGCTGTGATTTTTCATCACTTTATTTGCTTTTCGTACGAAAACGATATTTTTGCGTGCATTTATATTTGTTACAAGCTTTGTGCAACAAATATCGTATATAGTATTGCCTAGTATTGAATGCCTACGAATGAACGGTAATAGCTCATGTATACATTATTTAGTTGCAGCTTTACATCACATAAGGTAGTAATTGTATGAAATATACTTTTGGTGTATGCCTTACACCAGTATACGATGTAAGTTAAAATCGTACACGCCTCGATGCAAAGCTTGCGTCGAAATTCGTCGCAAGATTTCCAACTGTGTGGGATTCAGGGAATTGAGTTCGTTTTGCTCATCTCTTTATAGCTCACGACATTATAGAGGAGTTTTTTTTTAATAAACGCTTACAACTCTCCAATGCCCTACGTGAAAATACAAAACAATTAACCGTAGGGTCTTTTAAAAATGAAGTTAGAATCATGTTGTATAATGAGTATCTGCGAATATGAAATGAAATATTAGCGTTGTTTCGATATTTTGAAATTTACAAATTTACGCACTTCTCAAGTGTGGAATCCATATTGAACAAAACAATAATAGAAGAAATATAGAATATAGTTTCTTCCACTTAACATATAAAACAAATATCAAAATCACATAAAAATAAAATACAAATTTGTAAAGTATGTAAAAGCTGCAGTGCTGCTGTACTTACATTATGTAATATAATATCTAAAAATGTAACATTTTCTTATCATAAAAAATGTCTCCTCGTTTTGGAATAAAATGATAAATAAACTTAAAAAAAAAAAATTACAATCCCATACCAAGTTCTGAATTTAGAAATCTAAAAAGTTTATTTTTTCCATTTTTAGTCTGCAAACTTAAAAGTTTGTTTTTAAAAAGTTTTGTTTTACTTTAAACACATTATTCGAGCCAACACAGATCAAAAGCCCAAGAAAATCTTGGCTACTTACCTGCACAGATTAAATTTAATTTTTTTATAAACATATTAGTAAGAATCAGAAAATAATGTGGTTACATTTACAAAAATTATAAAGTGATGAACAAAATTTCAATAAATGAAATTAGGTGAAATTAAGGCACTATGAAATGAAACTGCTAACAAAGTAATTACAAAAATTATTCTAACAACCGGAATCTGTCACAAAATGATTAATTTCTTTAATAATTCGATGAATTAGCCTTTGTTAATTTACAAACTAAAATACCGCGTGACCCATTCCAACTAAAATACTTTAATTTGGTTTGAACTTAAAGGTTAGCGTATGGGTGGTCTTAGTAATGAAAAGTTCTGAAATAAAAGATAAAACAAATTAAGACAATTTCACTTAAATTTGAATGAATTTTTTGTAAAATATCTAGAATATTATACTTCTTCTTCATCGATGTTGTATATACACATAAATTTATAAGACAATTCTTATCAAAATCAATAAAACAAACTTAACAAGACATAAATATTTATCTTATGTTTTTACTCTTCTTCGTCTTTGAAACCTTAAAATAACGAACGATGATGGGTAGTGTATATCGTATAGAGATATACAGCTAAGCGAGAGACAAACAGATATATTACCCTCATGATTGGAAACATATTCAATATTTACTTAAAATGGATGTATTATTTCTATAAAGATCCATTTAATTCATCTTACAAGTGAAATTTTGTAATATGATACTTTTTTGAATAAATAATTTATGGTAGAATACTAATTGTAATTTTTCAGCCAACCATTTGGATACATACGTTTTAAGCATCGATGCAATGTACTTCAAAAATTGTTTCATAATATTAAACTTTATTTTGTGTACAAAGTATAACGAATACATAGTGCCCATAATAAAGTGCAAACGGGAGCTTTTACATGTTGAAATCCTGGAAAAAATTTAATTAATTTTTACTTCTTTTATTATAATTCAAACAATTCCGGGGTATCCAAACAGATGAAATGAGATTTTGTGATTTAATTTTTATTTTTTTTAATTACGACATCGAATAGCTACGTTTGGCTAACAAATTCTGCTCATAATCATTCATAAGCGGAAAAATAATGAAAATGTAAACCAATTTTTCATTGTATCTTGTGTAGATACGACATGTATTATACTCAATGTATATTGTGTAATGTATATGTATAAGGAAACAACAAAAACCTAAACTTTTTTTTTTCGTTTTATTGCAAGCTTTTTTAAATTATATGTGGAAACGTGAATTTTTTGTTTTTATTTATTTCATTTTCCGGTAAAGGTTGGTTTGGTTGTGTAATTGTGTTTTCTTGCTGCAATATGTTATAAACGTAAAAATATGTTATATATGTACGTACAGTGTCGACCACGTAATCGAATACATTTCACCTTATATTGATTAAACTTATTTCTATACATAGTAAACATATTATATTTAAGAATATTATTCTTAATATTAAACTTTCAAATTACTTATCATTTTGTTTATCAGCATAGAGCATGGTTGAAACAAGCGCATCACATACAAAGCCATAAACATACAAACATATAGCTAAAAAGGATCTGTAAAAAAAATGTTATAACTTTTTGAGTATATTTTACCGTGGTGGATTGAACAAGAAGAAGTATTTTAAGGAAGAATCCGATTAAGAAGAAAAACTTTAGACTTCATACGTATAAATTTTCCATTTTTGTACCGTTTTGAAAATTTGCTTTTTTTGTTTTTTTTTTTGTTAGGAAAATTATGTTTACTTTTGAAAACTTACCCTTAAGGGATTTTAAAATTAAACACAATAATATAAAAGAATACCATTTATATATTGTATGTATATTATGAAGATGTTCTAACAGAAAATTGCTCTAGACTTAATTTTTTTTTATTTTTATTCAGGTTTCATTATTTTATATATGTATGTATGTTTAAGGTTAAGGCTAATATATTATTTATACTTCTATTTTAGTGGTAAAAGTACCTATTTTTTGGTGAAGTTAATAAAAATTATGTGTACTAAAGCAAAAATAAGGATATATTTAGATTTAGTGAAAAAGGGGTATTACTACTAATAAGCTGGTAGGTGGGGTAGTTCAATTTGATTTTTTATTTATAGTTACCAGAAGGTTGGTTTACTTTAAATTAAGGATATATATCATAGTAGCATAAATTTGGTGATGAAATAATATACAAGAGAATTCGATTTTTCGGTTAAACAATTTAATCTAGTTTTGAAACACAAGTCATACATAAACAGGATGTATTTCGAATAAAAAACACTCTTGGGGAACAAATTTTTAATTTTGATATTTCCGCACAAACTTTTCAAATAATAACCAACCTTTATTTCTAAACTCATGGGAAAGAACACGTTCCTAAATTAATAAATTTTACCTATTTATAAAATCATCAATTTCAAATTTCCCAAATACACAATACCAAACTCTCAAATTATTAAATTAAAAAATTTTAACATCTTTTAATTTACTATTAAATTTTTCGAAACTTTTAAAATATTTTCTCAATTTTTAAAATCATTAATTTAAAATCAATTATACAAAATTATGTTTTAATTATATTATACTCCTAATTAATACCTCTAAGTTTGAATATTTAATTTTCTAAATTTTAATATGTTCCAGATTTCAAAATCCTGGGGCCCTATTCTGAATTCCACATCCATTTTCCACATGTGGACAACTGCCAACATTCATAAAAACGTTCATAAATTGTAATTCCTTTATTCTTGAATTCGCTACTAATGAAATTATTCCACTACTAAGGGAATAATTTCGAATATGTATAAGCAGGTAAAAACAAATTTCCCATGTAGGAAAAGGTCAATAATTACATAGATTTTAGATTTACTTTTTGTGAATAAAAATTTCACAAAATTTTTATTTTGTGAATACAAAAAAAAAATTGGCTCTATTCGACTCTCGGACGACACTTTTCCCAGAAATCATCGTTAAAGAGCACCAAACCAACCATTTATATTTTATATGTCACGGCTTTTCTTAAATTTGGAGAACTCTTCCCCAATATCACAATGGATCACGACAATTTATATCTTCTACTCTCATACCACCAAATCACAGATTCACAAATAATGTTAGATTATTAACTGACACAGCAATCAAAGTCGTATTCGCCATTTTTCATCTTCGTCCTTTAACAATTAGATCCAATTATACAACTCTAGTATACCATTGAAAGTCCCTAAGAATTTAATTTACTCAATTCAGAGAGTCTCCACAATGTTCAAAAATTTATTTTCTGAAAATTTGTGCTGTTTGTTCAGATCATAATATTATGAAAGCAACGTGAGAATTTGCCGTTATAATTCTTTACTCAGTGTTTCAGTCACATCGCTGTGGACCTTTCGAAAATACAAAATAATAAAACACAAACAATACAAAATCAGAATTAACGTTAATTATCATTTGTTACCGAATCCCACCTTCTTGTCATATAGCATTTCATTTTGTATATCTCCCCGATCTCCTAAACCTACGCCATCCTAGTGGCGCGATATTATTTTAAAGTCTCCCATAGTAATTTGCTATTAGGAGTTGTATATACGATTTTGAATACCAAGAGAATTTATTACCCAGAAATAATTTGGTTGGTCGTGTCACACTCCCTATCTTCCTATGTTCCTATATGTCATAAACACAGCATAAAGGCGATTTTATTAAAGCAATTCTCGAATACGCCGTTGATATTTCCATCATTAAAATGTCATAAAATGTCAATAAAACCTCACAAAAATGTCAATGTCATAGAAACGGGAATATCTTGCTATATTTAAAAGTTCACTAGATATAATTATTTTTAAATGTTGACGATATTATTTGCCACGAGCAAAGTATTTTACATAAATTTAGAAATTTAAATTTCATATTACACGGTATTCTATTTATTTTATCTTAAAGATACCTAGGGAACAATTATTGGAATTTGCAAGGTGTATTAATTGTAAAAAAATATTTCTTCGGAAAATTCGACATTACCTCGGTAAACAGATAAACAAATTTATATTACTCCGTTTTGTCAAAATGACCCCCACGCAATGCTTCAATCGACTTCAAATTTTGCGTACAAGTAGATGATGAATTGTCAAATTTATCATCAACATAACAAAAAAAATCGTCGGTCCCGTTTTTGAGAAAATCTGTTTGACAGTTTTCTCTTCCACTGCAACCCCCTCAAAAATAATAAAAATGTGCGACTGGAAGGACGGACACGACATTTTTCTGATCGGTCTTTCGGGGTCCTGGTAACCTAATTCGTCGAGAAATGTGAAAATCTGGAACAAAATTTTTTTCGCGATTACAATATTTACCCAATATAACTTCGTTATAGTGGGAAAAGTAAAAATTGCAGCAATATATTTCAGAGCTTGTTATGCCAGACGCATCGCCTCAAAATTTTTAGTTACCACAAATGTGAAGCTGGGATCCCTTGATGCCAGTGGTGTCAGCTTTGAACGTTCGGTTGATATCAAATATTTTATTTTGGTCCATTTTACACGTGAATTATAGTAAAAACTGAGATATTCTAAATTTATAACGTACATATGAGCTAGATTTATCGGTAAATATAAAACAGTTGTGCCAAAAATGTGATTTGTAGGTTATGTTGACAAAACATTTCGCTTTGTAGATCACTTTAAATTGTTGCAGTAGAGTGTGGACTGCAATACCTTGGCTTTATAAATAATTGCATTGCAATATATTTTGATTTTTACTTTTCCCACTATAACGAAGTTATATTGGGTAAGTATTGTAATAGCGAAAAAAAAATTTGTTTCAGATTTTCACATTTCTCGACGAATTAGGTTAACAGGACCCCGAAAGACCGATCAGAAAAATGTTGTGTCCGTCCTTCCAGTCGCACATTTTTATTATTTTTGTTTTGCCTCCCATTCTCACAAATATTGATAGTTTTCGTTAAAATTTTGTACAAAGATAGATTTTAGAAATAAGCAGTTTGTGTTAACTGTTAGGTCCATTCGAGTATAAACTAGAGGGGGTTGCAGTGGAAGCGAAAACTGCTAAACAGATTATCTCAAAAACGGGACCGACGATTTTTTTGTTATGTTGTTGATAAATTTGACAACTTATCAACTACTTGTTCACAAAATTTGAAGTCGATTGAATCATTGCGTGGGGTTATTTGAACCAAAAGGAGTAATATACATTTGTTTATCTGTTAACCGAGCTAATGTTGAATTCTCCGAAGAAATATTTTTCAAATTCCAACAATTGTTCCCTAGACGTCTTTAAGATAAAATGAATAGATTACCGTGTAATATGAAATTTAAATTTCTAAATTTACCTAAAATACTTTGCTGATGACAAATAATATCGTCAACATTTAAAAATATTTATATCTAGTGAGCTTTTACATATAGCAATGATATTCCCGTTTCTATGACATTTCTGACATTGACATTTCTGTGAGGTTTTATTGGCATTTCATGACATTTTAATGATTGAAATATCAACGACATGTTGATTGATGGCCGGTCTCCCCTTGTGCATTTTGCTCTTGACAAAAAAAAAAACTTTCCATTATTTTTCTCGTGACAATTTTTAGTACATTTTGCAAAATACATACACAAAAATGGTTTTGAGCATGCGCCTAGAAATTTTGTCAAGAGAGGAAAAGATTAGAATATATTCAAAATTTTTGTCATGACGTTATACCAATGGAGCATAATTTGTATTTTATGCTCAATTTCTTGACATTTTATGTTGAAAATTTTGACAGCCAAAATGAAATTTTCATGCTTTTTTGGGATAATTTTAGCCTTTTAGTAAATTTTAGATGAAAATAAAATAAAATAAAATAGAAATTGTTTTATTAAATTAAAACATAAATAATAAATTGTGGAATATAAACATAATATTCCAAAAATTATATTAATCGAAAACGGAACGAAATTCAAATTTTTTTCTTAATCTCAAAGAGAGAAATTTGTTATATTTTTTATGTTAGTATGTAGTTGTACAAAAAATGTCATGAGCCGAATGTCATTTATTTTTTGTTAAAAGAAAAATATGCAAGTGGAGACCAGCCATCACAAAAATGGTTTTGAGCATGCGCATTGACATTTTATCAAGAGAGGAAAAGATTAGAATATGCAATATTTTTGTCATGACGTTATGCCAATTGAGCATAATTTGTATTTTATGCTCAATTTCTTGTCATTTTATGTTGAACATTTTGACAACCAAAATGAAATTTTCATATGTTTTTGGGATAATTTTAGCCTTTTAATAAACTTTAGGTGAAAATAAAATAAAATAAAAATAAAAAATTGTCTTAATTAATTAAAACATAAATAATAAATTGTCGAATATAAATATAATATTCCAAAAATTATATTAATTAATCGAAAAAGGAACCAAATTCAAATTTTTTTCTTATTCTCAAAGAGAGAAATTTGTTATATTCTTTATGGTAGTAGTTGTATAAAAAATGTCAATGCCGAATGTTATTGATTTTTTGTCAAGAGAAAAATACACAAGTGGAGACCGGCCATGATACATTATTTGTAAATTTGTGAATAAAATCGCCTTTAAAGGTATTATTTCTGAATAATAAATTTTCTTGTTATTCATTCAAAGTCGAATATAACTTCAAATAGCAAATTACTATGAGAGGCTTTAAAATAATATCATGCCACTAGGGTGGCGCAAGTTTAGGAGAGCTGGAAGATATATAAAACGAAATGGTATATGACAAGGAGGTGGGATTCGATAACAAATGATAATTAACGTTAATTCTGATTTTGTATTGTTTGTGTTTTATTATTTTGTATTTTCGAAAGGTCCACAGCGATGTTCCGTCCAGACTGAAGCACTGAGTAAAGAATTATATCGGCCAATTCTCACGTTGCTTTCATAATATTGTAAATATAATAAATAATAAATTTTTGAAAATTATCGATACTCTTTGTATGGAGTAAATTATATTCTTAAGGACTTTCAACGGTATCTAATTAAAGGTCGAAGATGAAAATAGCGAATACGACTTTGATTGCTGCTCAACACGTGTCAGTTCTAAATAATCTAGCATTAGTTATCAGTCTGTGATTTGGCGGTATACCGAAAATGTCGGTAAAATATAAATGGTTGGTTGGTTTTGTGATCTTTAACGGATGCTTTCTGAGAAAAGTGTCGTCCGAGAGTAGGATAGACCCAATTTTTTTTAAAACTAACACTTAAAAATAAATTATTTTTCAAAAAATTGAATTTATTTCTATAAAATTAAACGTTATCAATCAAATAAAACTAATTTGCATAATTCAAAAATGAAATAAAGAATTTTTATTTTTGAAGCTTAAAGCTGCGACGCCAAACAAAATTTTGTAAATTTTATTTCTCGTTGGCAAGCCAAACACAAACAGTTATCAAAAATAAATTCAACGCACTAAGAAATTTGACACAATTTCAAAGTGGTGAATAAATAACATTCCGAATGATTCAAGAATATGGTATATGGTTGCATGTGGAATATACCTGGGCAAATAACATTATTAAGGAAATTTTGACAGATGTCCACATGTGAAAAATAAATGTGGAATTCGAGAATAAGGCCTCTGGTCAGCGAAAAATATGCTTTTTTATAATCCTGCTTACCAAAGCTAATGCCATACCATAAAACGACTGAAGTTCAGTGACCCGAAATATGTATAAGGAAAAAGCGTATTGATAGAATAATAAACAATTTCGATTTCTAACCAACTTTAATTGGTACTTGTTGCTCAACTTCCAATTCGAAATAAATTCGAACATTTTTATTGCTACTTGAGTTTTAGTTTTTTTGAGCCAATCGATATTTATTAATAAAACAATTTTTGTTGGTTTAGGGCTCTTTAATATTATGTACTTGTTACTTGTGACATATGGCTCGTCAAGTATTTAAATATCGATCTTCCAGTTTTTTTTATTTTTTTATTATTTAAAATAAATTTTATTTATTTATTTTATGTAATTACAATCTAGTCTCCTGAAATAATGAGTAATTTGTTTCTGACTTAATTTACTTACTTAATTTACGTGTTATTGAAACTTAATTACGAAGATAGTTGTATCTGTGTATTTTAAATTAATAAATACTGATAGGCAAAGAAGCTATAAGTTATAATAAACGAAGGCTATACTTTTAAAAAAAATGGCGAAGGTAGCATTGGAAAAAAATATATCCGTTGCCGCAGTTATTACGATTCTAGGCTTATTCCACTAGCACAATCCCACTAGATATGATTCCACTGCATACAATTCCACTGGCACAATTTCACTACTTTAACATTCGTAGGCTCAGTGGTGCACTGAGGAGCACGTCCACTCAGGTACTGGAGACTTTGCTATTTCTGACTCCTCTAAATATCTTGGGAAAACAGTGGGCAGCTTGCACTGCCATACGACTGAAATCCATGTTAATGTGGACCTGCAACAATACAGGGCACTCATCTATACTTTGTAACAAAGGGCTTCCCAAGACCACCGACTATATTGTCCCGTCACTATCTTTTGATAGAAAGTTCCGGACTATTATCCCATCCATAGAGGTTTGGTTGATGGATGCAGTTTTGGAACCAGGAGTTTTAAACTACTTAACTGATGGTTCAAACCGGGATGGAAAAGTTGGGGCTGGAGTGTTCTGCAAGTTGAATTGTGCAATTTGAATTGTGCCAAGTCGAATTGTGCCCAGTGGAATAGTGCCAAGTGGAATTGTGCCAGTGGAATTGTGTGCAATGAAATTATGTCTAATGGAATTATGCTATTGGAATAGGCCAATAATTGTTAAATACAGTAAAATTCGCTAATACTACTAGTACATAGTTGATTCTAATATATAGGAAAACATCAGGGTAATAAGTTAGCATTTCAGTCGGTGTTAGCCTGAAGAGATGATTGAAAAATGATTTATTTTCACAATCCGCGCACATCGAAACTGAATTGCACAACTCTTAACAATTTCCTCTTTGCAAATTACTGTTATAAATGTAGATGTAAATTTTGATCTGCGATGGACGCTGTCCTGTAATGAATTATAATTATTAGTATGCACCTGTTGCCAAAATTAAAATGATAATTAGTTTCTAAAGAATGTAGTCCGAGCTGAAGTGCTTCTAAATTTGAAAATCGATTATTATTGATTTTTTGATTAAATTACTCCCAGCTTTCTCAGCTCTTTATCTTTGTTCGTTCCCTTTAAAATAAAATTATAAATTAACATCGCGGTGAAAAAAAGGATTTTAGTATCTACAATTCTAAATTCAAATGAATCTTTTTTGTTGAGATAGAGTAGAATTACGTTAATTAAATAGGCGCTGGCATGTTGCATCCCTCCCGACGTCTCAACAGAATAGCTATATAGTACTACATTACCGTTATTCTTTACGTCATTACGTCAAACAAAAATAAATATTATAATAAAACATTTTAATTTATTTTGACTAAAAATATTGAAGGTTTTAATCAATTTATTAGATTTATGTAAGTTATTGTCGTCTGTAAAGTGTTAATAAATAAATTTTACCTTAGATTAAAAATGACCCTCTATTTCAGTTAAAACAAATTTAACTCGAATTATCCAAGCAAAAGGTATCAAGATAAAATTTTTGTTGTTTTATATAAAGGCAATTTACGAATCCAAATGGTATAAAGATTGGGTAATTATTTTTGCTACGTTTTACTAGTTGTATGCCAAAAATAGATGTCCTCTTAGTCGTGCGAAAACGAAATTTTTATCGAAGCTCGAAGTTGCATTTAGTATCGTCAATCACAAATGTCACCCAAAAAGTCAACAAATGAGTGATGAAATATGATTGTAAAAAAGCTTAATGTTTTTGAAAGTTTGCGTTTCTTTTGCTAATTTTGGGAACTCAGTCACGTTCAGTGTACATATAACAAACTATTCCCTTACTAAATATTATCCCTTATTGTGACTGTTTATAATTATAACAGTTATGTAGATAGGTGGGAAGATGAAGTCGTAGACAGTGACTTACTCAACCAGTTACTTTTTTATCAAGCAAAAACGAAAAAATAATACATATTTATGTTTATCGCGTAAACACCTCTCAAAATTGACATCTTATCAAAATGAAACGAAATCAATTTGATCAACCAAAATATGTCACAAATTGATTTTAATCCAGTAAAATACGACAATTAAACGTTACACATTAATGCCATATATGTACATTTATACACACAAAACAACACAGTTTAGTCAGGAGACATTTTATTTTTATTTTTTCACTTAAAAAATAAGGAGCGGACAAAAACACAACCGCCTTCACCAACGATACAGGGTGCCACCATTTTAATAAATATCAAAAATAGTGCAAATTTTTCAAATCTAACGCTAATTAGTCGAAAAAAGAATTTTGTAATATGTATTATGTATGTTAAACAAACAAAGACTTTTTTAAAAGATAATCCAGGAATTATAGTCTCGAGAGTAGTGTAACTGTTTTAACTTAGAGTAGTGTAACAGTCTCGAGCAATGTAACAGTTTTAACTTTACGAACGGACTAGCTTGACCATATTTATAGCTTACTGAATGACGATTTCACTTACGGACAAACTTTTAAAGTCTTATCGACACCAAGACAAACGAAAATTATTCAATAGTGAAAAAATAGGAAATAACTGGGGTGGCATCATAAAATCCGTATGGTAATATCTGACGGTTATCGTTTTTCCTCAATTACAAATCCGGGCGGTAGAGAAACTGTACCATAAATACCGCATGGTAATTTTATTGAGCAAATTTTAGCAAATAAACTCCTTATTTTAATTAGATGCTTATTGATTTATTCTTTTAAAGCAATAGTATTTCTATTTGAATAAAAATTATAAAGTATTTGCTTCTATCCATATGTATAAGAAAAAATCTAAAGCAAATGTTAAATTTGAATTATTTTATGAAATAGAAAATTAAAGGTTGGGTGGAATTTAAATTTCTATAAAATGAAGTTTGTTCAAAGTCAGCAACAATTCTTAATAAATTTACATATTCTTTTGTTGTCAAATTCTTATCAAATTATTTATTTTTACCGTCAGCTCTATTTAAAATTAACAAGGTCTGACAAACGACCATTTAAACGGTACTCATGATGCCGATTTGACGGATCACTATCAAATCGGCCTCATGAATGTCGTTTAAATGATAATTTTGTAGTTTACTAGAAATCCACGAACCAAATTTACCGTATAGACCAGTTATACGAGTTTCATAGATGGTCCACGTATTCAGTATCATAATTTTTAGGCAATATTCTAAAACCTAGCTTAGGAAAACAAATTCTTACAAAAATACAAAATTCTAACGGATGCAAAAATAAAATTAGTATTTTTACTATCCCACCGATTTTTCTGTTACTCTCTTTAAAATGTTGAAAATATTATCAGTCATTTTCGGTATGTGTGTTATTTTTGTATGATGATGGAAGGAAAGAGTTATAATTTAGATACCGACCAGACCAAGCTTTTTATGATATAAATCTGTCGTTAAACTTTCATCCTCATTACGTATTACCATAGTATCTAGAATGATTTTCAATTTCACATGTAAATTTAATTCGCGGAGCAAAACTATTAAATGAATCCAAAAAATTATCAATTTTTGAAGTTGGAATGGCCGCAATAATATCATAAATATACCGGTAAAAGAAGATAGGTTTGATGGAAAACGGTTTTAACACTTCTGCTCCATCGGTGAACCAAACACTTGTCTATAACATTTTCCCCAAAATTAAACTTCATTCCAATAATGAAATTTCCCGGCCTAAGACGTTTCCAGAATATAGGAAAATATTTCCTGAATTTTCCATATATGTATATGTTTTACACTCGAAATTCAACCTTTCACATCAAATTCACCTTTATCCAAAACATATTCATCCTTTCCAAGTCAAATTCAACTGTAGACGATATAAAACCAATATAATTTATTTTATTTAATACATTTACTATATTTAAATTCTAGATACAAAATAACATGTTAACATATATAATAAAATAAATAAACCTTTACTATAATAGGGCAATAAAATTTACCTTGAAATTCGCCCTATAATTTATTATAAACTTCATCTTAGATGTCATCGTAAAATTCACTGTAGAATTGATCCCAAATTGATCTAAATTCAACTTAAAATTCATTCCCAAATTTACCATTATAATGTCTTCTTAACTAAAAATTCACTATACATTTTCCCTAAAACGCACCTTAAACTTCACCGTACAAGCCTAAAGTTCATCCTAAAATTCACCCCAAAATCAAATTTTCTTTAAAATTCTTCGTAAAATGACGACAAATTAATTTTAAATGCACTCTTAAATTCAACCTACAAGTCATTCTAAAATTAACCCTACAATTTTACTTAAAAGTCATCCTAAAATAAACCCTTTAATTCAACACACCCTAGAAATCACCCTAAAATGCACAGGAAAACCCTCTCTAAAATGAACCCTGAACTTTAAAATTTACCATAAGTGTTAGGAATTTAGAAAGCGAAACCCATTAGAAGCTTAAATAAGGATTTTATTAAATTTAAGAATTCTGGAGTTTAGAAATGTTAATAGTGGAAAAATTAATTTAGAATTTTACAAATTTTATAAAATCGTTAAATTCAAATTTATCAGTTATTTCTAATTTGGAATTATTGATTTTAAAAATTAACGAATTTTGTAGCGTAGTTTAGAAAGAAAAGAAATTTAATAAAACTATTTCGAATTTGGGAAGGTAAAAATGGAAAATGGAAGTTTAAAGGTCTAAATCTTTAAAGTTAGTATAAATTTAGAAATTCGTCAAATTTAAGAATCCTGATATTTAGAGAATGTTTGCCACATAGATTGGGGAGTTATGAGACATGGGGACTTGTGAGACAGCGCCATCCTCTGTCATATTACAGAAGTGTGACGTTGGTGATAAGTGTCAAAATTGTTTCTCAATGTAACCTCACTTTGTAGCTAGAATCCATTAAGTAAACACGCATTCTGAGAGTCTCTCCATGTAATGTGTTTTAAAATTTTTCGAAAAGTTTCATGACCAATTTTGTTTGTAATACTTTCGATTAGTTTTTCAAGCGAATTGCAAAGGTAAATATGAAGTTTCGACACACTTTCATGTTTGCATGAACATACAATGTGCTAATGACTATGCGGCCATGTTGAATATATATACGATTTGGGGAGTTGTGAGACAGCGCCATCCTCCATCATATTCCAAGTTCATCTGATTCTGAAGAATACTTCTGCATCATCTGCAAAGATTCAATGCCGAAAAATTTGACCAAAAACAACTCAATTCATTGCAATGTATGTGATCGAGCACTTAAAGTGTGCAAATTCACAAGCTGAATATTATACATGCGTTCACTGCGAATCGGATTGATTGTATTGCATTTTCATAAGATTTTGATTATTTTCGATGAAAAGAATGAACTAATAGCTACCATTACTGTCGAACTAGAGTTTAAAGCTTTCAGATATGAAGAATAATGTGATTGTGGAAAAGTTCAAGTTTAAAAACAAATTCCGTCTCACAACTCCCCAATCTCCGCTACTCGTTTCACGAGAAACTGCGATGGACTATCCCATTCAGTCGCTGGTTAAGGAAAAGCGGAGTACCAGGCAAGTTTACTTTCTCCCCCATTTAACGATACAAACAATTAAGTTTTTACTAAATTATTACTTATTAGAATATCAAAAACTTAAATAATTTTGAAATAATCTCAAAACTATTGGTTACAAATAATCTCATAATTCTAAATAGAGAGTGAAAAAACTGGGATGATGGGAACATGCTTCCGAAATGATCGTAATTTCAATTTCAAATAAAAATAAATATCACATTAAGAAAGTGACAAAACTAAAATAATTGTGTTTATTATAACCCTTTGTGTGTTCCTTCTAATATACAGGTTGTTTTAGATATTATTCGATATTTTCGAAATTTTCTAAGACTAATCGATTTTTGGAAAATATTAAATTTTTACTACATTGTATAAAATTCTATAATTTATTCTAGTTTACTAGATTTTCAAAACAAGTTGATTATCAAGTTATCAAAAATTCTAATGGTTTTTGTCTTACATTTAGTCATGTAATCGGTGATTTTAACTAATTTAATGTTTTGTTCTCAAAATCTTTATGCCCAGTAAATTACTCAAATTAGGTTAAGTATGCTTTATTTAATTGTTAGAGATTACAGGCAAAAATTATCGACAGATGCTAAGCAGCCTTAAAAATGTATTTATAATTTGGCACACAAATAAAATAATCACCAGTTAAATTATAGCACCTTACATTCAAGACTATAAAATATTTCATTTAACCGTATAATACGACAAATAAACTTTGGTTCTCGTTAATATTTTATATTTAGAACGAAAGCAACAAATTTGTACTTAATTGCCTATAAAACATTTAAAATATAATTCCCTTACTTAATGCAAGCTTTATGGCGAAAATTTTACGTTTATTTAATCCCGGATGTGAATATAAAAGAAAACCAAAGTATAGATGACATCATAAAATACATAATAATATAATCCTTAATTTTTTTTTTTTTGTTTATATAGGTACAGAAAAAATGAAAATCGAATTTATCCGCAGACATTTATTTTTATTATCTTTAAAATTATTAATTTCTTCTATATACAGCTAATACTAATTTAAATTTATGCCAATCATCATAAACACAAATTTCCATTTCTTGGTTTACTTTTAATTTTCTTTATTTTAAAATCAACCATTTGTAAGTAAATCATAGAATAACAATAAAAATTTAAATTTTTTAGCCCCCACCAATAACAATAACAATAACCAAAACGAACAGAAAGAAAAAGCTTAATACTTGGAACTTTAAAATAAGCAAAACAGTTATTAAAAAATAAAGAAATCCGAAGAAGAAGAAGTCTAAAATTGAAAAATAACAAAGGACTTAGCATAAGAAAATAAAACGAGAAAACTTCATAAAAATTAAAATGCGAAAATTTATTTTCCTTTTTTTGTTTTTTGTTTTGTTTTTACTCATGCAATTTTGTTTTTTCCAAGGATTTTTCGTTTTTTTTTACTTCGGTTTCGCCGTCTTCACAACAAAAAAAAAAACATAAAGCCAAAACAACATTATAAAACATAAACCGAGAAAATGTGAAAACGAGTATGAGAAAATGAAGTATGAGTATACATAAACAAACAAGAATGGGGTGGCGTGGTAGGTTATATCGATTTTTGCCATTTTCCGTATTTTCACAGCGTTTGTAACGAAAATGAATAATTTTCCTTTCGTTTTGCTAATTCATTTTTGTGTTGTCGTTGTTTTTCTTTTGAAGTTTCACCATTTTCTTTTCTTTTTTATATTTTATTGGATTGGAACATTATTCTACTTATATGCTATAGAGAACCTGGCAAACAAAACAAAATTAAAAGGTTGACGCTAAAGTATAAACGAACGATAAGGGAACTGACAAGAAAAAGTTAACAAAAAAGAAAATGTAAACAATGCTATATATCGATTGGCGATAGAGCCGAGTAAAGCACGTTTTTATATATGCGGAAAATGGTGTTAGAGGATTTTAAGTTATTTTTATATGCCACAGTTTGACAGTAGAAACTAATAATGTATTCTGGTCGTGTGTGCTTTTACTGCTATTTATATTATGCAGCGTAACATTTATAACAAAAACTATCATTATTAAAGATATTTTTTTATGTGAAAATAAGACGATAAACTTGAAGTTAAATTATGTTCTATACTGAAATAAAAATTAAAAAGTTAAATCTTTGTTTGCATTTATGCATTTTATAAAGGGGACGTCAGCAAATTTTCACATTATTTATTGGCTCAAAAACAGAAAACTATATCCACAAAAAGTATCAATGTTTTATGGTCCACCTAAGGTTATTAATGATCGTTAATCCATTTACAAGTCGATTTTTCAAATATAATACTAAGTTAAACAACATTTTTTAGTAGCACCTTATCGTCATTCTCCATTGACTACTTTTCTTTATTATCCTTAGAAGTTTGAGGAAATCGCTTACCAGTTGAAGTGTCATTGTTTTTATATATTTTGTGTAAATAATCCTCCTAAGTTTCTTCTGGTGACATATTTGTAAAGCTTCCAGTAACTGTTTACACTAGCCATTGGCAAAAGCTCGATGCTTCGGAGATGAGTTATGCCGATGACGTTTATATATTGTTATGAATTTCGGGCTATTTTCAGGATTCGTATTGGATTGTGCAGTAAAACACTCGATTAATTTATCAACACTGTACAATTTATTTTCAATAATTTACAACTCTTGTATTTAGTACTCTTTATTATTTTACAATTTTACTGGTTCACATTTTAGCACTTTATTATTTCACTGGTTCACTTATTTCCCTTTATTAGCGCTTGTTGGATTTAAATAAATATCTGCAATAAAAATTACAGTGCCCTGATGAGGATCGAGCCATCAAATCTTTACCACTTTATGCTATATAGCTGCGTCTTTATCCACCAGACTAACGACGTTACAGATGTGACAGTGTTTAACGTTAGGCATAATTGTCACAATATTATTTCAACTAACTCAAATAGGCATATAACAGCAGTTCTATCGGCAGCAAAAATCGAAGCCGCATCATTAAATTAGTCCGGCTGATACAGTCTAATGAATAAAATTAATAATTTATTAAAAATAACGGTCTTGAATTGATTAACTGATTTTCTCAGGTGATGCAGAACCTTCACAGGGAATATGACGTTCGAAGTTCGGTCATTTGCAGAGCAATTTAAATACAACTAACTAAGAAAATTATTCTGATTCAATTACAATCCATTTATTGATTCGGATAACTTTCTACGTGTTGGTATGAGTCAACCCAGAAGGGGCAAACTGATTAATACTCTAAACATCAAATTATTTTACCGATAGAACGCCTCAGCACACTGATAATTTGGGCATCCAATTTTTGGGCAAATTTTCGAATTAGAATGTTTTCGATTTTGGAATTCCGGAATCAATTCCCGGCATTGACTTTTTATTCAAAAATCAAAAATTTACAAACAATAAATTTTTTTTTATTTCGTTTAAAATTATTTCGTTTTATAATTAATGTTCATATTTATGAACGATGCTAAATCGCAGTTACTACTAGGACGAAAAACAGAGAAGGGGTAAGGCCTGGTGCCGCTCTCTAAAAAAACAGTACAGTTATGGTCCTGCAAGCGTCGTTTGCTCGCTTTTTGCCAGTTAGTTCAAAACGTGCTAAAATTTTCTCTAGAAAGCCTACTCGTTTAAATAAAAAAAAAATTATATTTAGTCGTTTGTTACTCACACCACTCAATATATTATCAAACACACTACTAGCGCCAATTGGTATTTGAGCATTTTCAGTCTCTATTGTGTGTTCTAATTTATATACAAAATGGCAAAAACATAGTTATAGTTATATAGTACAGATTATAAAGAAACACTTTATTATGATCACAACATTTATTTACAAAATTTTTAACAAATTTTACAAAAACTAATTATAATTTCGCCATCTAAGATGGCATCCTCAGAGTTTTTCTGATAAAAGTACTAAAATTCAAGACATCGTTGTTTGTATTTATACTCCAAAATTATTTTGTATATTTGAATAAAATAGAGCGCATCGGTCCTTGTTCCGCATTCATTATTTCTCCTCCCAATTTGCTCCTCCCAATACTCTCCAAAACATCTAAACGTCGTCGGTCATCTCATAGCATTCATGTACTAGTCTAGTTGCTTGTGTGTTGAAAGAGTGGTTGTTGTCTCGCATATGATCGGCGACCGCTGATTCTCCTATTCTTCTATTTACCATTGCATTTAGGAGTTCTTTGCATCTCGTTCTCAATTTTCGCCTTGTCTGGCCTATATATTTTTTATTACAATTTTCACAACTGATCTCATATACCCTTGATTTCTCCATTGTCTCAACTCTGTCTTTTAGCTTTGTTGTTAATGGATTTGATTTGTAAGGGGAGAGTATATTCTGTTTTGTCAATGATTATTACAGAGTTGTTCTTGTCTGCTTTAGTAATAACGATGCTGTCGTCTTTCTTTAATTTTTCCAAAATATTTAGGTGTTTGTTTTGGTTTGCATGCCTAGTTTGATTTGATGAGACGGTAGCACTTACGTTATACCTAATTTCGTTTTTTGTTTCGTTTGGTAAATTTCTTATTCCTACTTCAATATCTGCTATTATATTGGTGATGTTTGGTTCGGATTTTAGCGCAAAATTTAACCCAAGATTTAACAGCTCTTCCTCTTCTTGTGTGAGGATTTTAGATGATTAATTTTGAACGAAGTTTGGTATGACCTCTACTACTTGTTCTTTTATAATTGGGCGTTCTCGTTTTAGTTTTAAGAATTTTTTGCGGATGTTAATGTTCTTCGCTTTCATTTTATGGTGTACTATTTCCTGTGTTCTGGACAAACATTTTTCCAGCAAACAGATTCTATTTTGTTCATGTCCTTGGTGATTCTTAAATGCAAATTATATGCTTCCAGTTCCAAACTGCTGACTTTAGAGTACAGGTACCGCTTTTCTAACCTTAGATATAGTTTTTTGGCTCTTTATACTGCTTGCAGGTTTAGATGTTTTGGAGAGTATGGAGATTAGCAAATTGGGAGGAGAAATAATGAATGCGGAACAAGGACCGATGCACTCTATTTTATTAAAATATACAAAATAATCTTGTATAAATACAAACAACGATGTCTTGAATTTTAGTACTTTTATCATAAAAACTCTGAGGATGCAATCTTAGATGGCGAATCTAATGGCGAAGCATCGACATTAGATCGCCGAGAGTTTAGAATTAAATAAATTTATAGAATTTATAATGTTTTTAGAATTTGTTGTTATTAAATAAATTCTATAAATTGAAAAATTCTTTAAACGCTTAAAATTATATCAATCGTACAAATAAAGTGTAAATATCCAATAAGTTTCTTAAATTCTATAAATTTTATAAATTCTGTTTGTTCTATAAATTTTTTAAATCCAATAAATTCTATAAATTTTATAAATTTTATAATTTTATGAATAACATAAATTCTCTAAATTTTTTAGGTTCTTTGAGTTCTATTAATTGTATCAAGTGTTTCAGTTTTATAAATTCTACAAACTCAAAATTTATTTGTTTTATAAACCCAACAATTTCGATAAATCCATAAACTTTAAAAATTTTATAAATTCAATAATTTCTATAAATTTTATAAATTCTCTAAATTCTACAAAGTCTATAAATATGTATTATAAATTCTAATATTTTTTTTATCTCTATAAATTCAATAAATTTTGTAAATTCTTTGAATTATACAAATTTCATAAATTCAAAAATTTCGATAAATCCTATGAACTTAAATAATTCTATAAATTCAATAATTTCTATAAATTTAATAAATTATACAAATAATTTTATAAATTGAATGAAGTTTTAAAATTCAGTAAATTATAAGTTCTTCAAAGACTATAATTATTTAAATTTTAATTTACATATTTATCAAATCTCTAAATTCTATAAATATTAAGGGTTTTATAAATTCCATTAATTCTATAAATTATACTCCACAAATTCTATAGATTCAATAAATTCGATTAATTCTACAAATTTTAGTATTTCTAAAAATTTTTTAATTTTTATAAATTTTACAAATTCAATAAATTCTTTGTAACAATAAAAAACCGCCCCGGTGGCACAGTTGTTAGCATGCTTGCTTTAAGCTCCGGAGGTTCCGGGTTCGATTTCCGGCGGGTGATGAAAAAATCACGGCTGGTTAATGTAGGATCAATGAATTAATCAGTCATTATCCGTTAAATAAAATGATTACGAAACTTTAATATGAAGCGGCCAAATCCGTCTATGGGATATAGCGCCAGCGAAAAAAAAAAAAATAAATAAATAAATTCTTTGAATTCTATAAATCGAAAAATTCTGTAAATCCTCTAAATTTTATTATTTCTATGATTTCTTTAAAGCTTAAAAAATCAGTATGTTAGGTTAGGTTAGTTGAAGTGGAAAATTCCCTTACTGGGATCATTTAGAACTATTTAGGTAGCGTAGAACATCGCGGACTTTACTCTTCTTGAGATCCGACAGGTTGTCCCTCTTGACCTAAGTATTTATCCCTCTGAGTGTTTCCGCCTTCACGGGAGCTTAATGCCCTGGTGCGCCTTAAGTCTAGTTTTGGCCAAGTAACGTTGTCAGTTAAACCTTACCAGTTTATGCACTGTCACAGGACTCTCCAGACTTGCTCTTTCCGGTTTTAGCTAACCCCTTTGTGGCTATCTGTACTGCCCGTTCAGCAAAACCATTAGCTTGTGGTATATAGGGCACACTTTGTAAAGGTGAGATCCCATTAGAAAGACATAATTTTTTGAATTCAGTTGAACTGAATGGTGGTCCGTTGTCAGTAATCAATTCATGAGGAAGCCCTAAGACACAAAATGATTGCTTCAGCCGGCAGATTAGGCTTTAAGCCCATGTTCCATCCATGAGATACACGTCAATCCACTTCGATGTTGATTCGATGATTATGAAGAAAGTTTGCCCCGCAAAATGGAAGAAATCTGCATGCAGCCGATACCACGGAATATTCGATTTCAGCCATCCAGCATCACTCCCATCAAATTCAGCTTTATTTCGATTCTGTAACTATTGCCAACTATCACCATTCGTCTCCCCCCACACTAAACATCCACTTTCCGTAAAAAGTTCTGCCCGCCTGACGAAAAGCAGGGCTAAATACGGATCACGAGTGGAATCTGGTCACCCATTTTGCACATTCGAATAAACCTTTGTCAAAACCCCGTCCAATTGTGTTTTTTTCGCGACATCTCTATAGCATATCGGAACGACTTCCTCTTCCGAAAGGATTTTTATCAGATGTACGAATATGTCTCTACTGCATTCTGCTTGCTCTGGAAGCCTCGATAACGCGTCTGGTACAGTATGATCTTTTTTTTTCTTGTACTTTATGATGTAAACGGAATGCCTTTCTTCAGAACGTATATGGCTACCAGGGGTTAGTGATATGTGAGTAAAATAAACGAACAGCCGTATACAAATTTGTGGAATTTTCTTATTCCAAAAATAGTAGCCAAGGCTTCCATATTCAGCTGCGAGTAATTTTTTTTAGCTTTCGACAGACTTGCGGATGCAAACATTTCTGGTTTTTCCATCTCATTTCCATTTGGCTTAGTATGGCCCCGACTTCAAAAGAACTGGCATCACATGCCAAAATCAGTTGCTTTGATGGATTATAATGACACCACACTTTACCACCCGATAACAAATCTTTACATCGGGTGAATGCCACATCGCAATCTTTCGTCCAATTGAGTTCAGTATCCTTTTCTGCCAACTTGCATAAGGCCGCTAGCTCGGTTGCCATCATCAGAACGAATTTTTGGTAATAATTCACCAACCCCAAGAATGCCTTCACTTATGTGATAGTTTCTGGTTGCGGAGCATTCCTAATTGCAGCGACCTTAACGTGGACTTGATAGTATTCCTTCACCACAGATATTATGACCCATATATTCCACTTTCGGTCTGTGAAAGAAACAATTATTTTCATTTACATGATTGTTGTATCTCCACATTATTTTCACATGCCACCAGGTTCTTTCCAGGTAACAAGCTGTATTTGGTACTCCTCGAAGAACTTCGTCCATTATACTCTGCAAAATTGTTAGTCCGCTGGAAATTCCATATATGAGCCTGTTGTACATATGTAAGCCCCAGTAAGTATATATTAATGGTACACAAATTTTTTGAATTTTCAGGCAACCTCAACCTGCTCATATGCCCCAGTTAAATCTAATGTAGTAAAAACACTACATGCCTTGTCCTTCTTCGGAACTACAATAATTGGAATTGCCCAATCACTGTATTTCACCACAACCAATACTGCATTACTGATCATTGTTTTGATATCTTCTTCCACCTTCGAACGTATTGCAAAAGGTATGGAATAAGGTTTGCAAAATATGGGTTTTGCACCTTTCTTCAACAAGATTGTCGCTTTGAACTCCATCATTGGGGAAAAATTATTTGAAAGCACGTCAGGATACCTAAGTTTTAATCCATCCGTAAAATCATTGTCCAACGAAAGAGAATGGTCCACTCCGAATTATTTCACCTCCGAAGAAACGCCATCAAAACGATTCCACGACAATTCGCAGAAAAACAATTTGCAGAAAAACATTTCGCAGAAAAAAAAAATACAGAAATTTTGGAAAATGAAGATTTTATCTTACTTATCCAGAATTTTGTGTTGAAATATTTTGGAAAATGGAGATTTTAATTCTAATTTTAATGTTAAATCTCCATTTTCCAGATATTTGCGCGATTTTCTGGGAAATACTATTATTTTTTCTGTACTGTGAATTGTTTTTCTGTGAATTTTTTTTCTGTGAATTGACGGGATACCCATCAAAACATATCTACCAGCCTGCTAGAAGCTGGTCTAACCAATTCCCTACCATAAAGGTGGTAAACTTCTTGTCTGATCTGATAACTACAAGGTCTAAACGATAATTATTCGATCTAAACCGCACATCAACTTCGGCTGTTCTAACGGTATCCAACTTTTCACCTGTAACGGACCTTTGGAAAGATTTTCTTTATACATCGATAACTTAATCACCGTTGCACAAGCACCTGTATCTATTTCCAATTTGATTGGAAAATAATAAATTTCTACTTTAACTATACGTGAATCACTTTTAACAGCTGACACGACGTTGATACAATTTAAAGTTTCCAACATGTCATTTGACTATTCTTCCAATGTATGTACCAATTTATTTTGTGGTCTACAAAATTTTTTTACCGTATCCTTTTTTATGGCATTTAAAACATCGCCGAATCACACATGAATTTTGATTTTCACTTAATCAGCAATAGAAACAATTGATCTTTTCAGGGAGCATTAATTGGCCGCCTAGATCTTGCAATCTAACACTCTTAGATTTTTTCCTATAAGGCTATTTGAAGGTTAAATTCTATGCTAACGATACAGGCAGAAACAATTGATGGCCTAAAGGAGAATATTATTAATTATATTCAACTGCATCATCGACAATTTTGGTAAAATAATGGTAGCTTGCCGTACAGCAGCAGGAGAAGATCACTTACACGAAATTAGTTTCCATTACTAAACCGAATCCTTTGTACTATCATTTGAAATACAAATTTAGATAGGTACTTATCAAATAATTTATGTGTTTAATTAAAAATTTAAAAATTAAGCTCAAATTAGGACACCCTTTAAATAAACGTATCTAGACGGAGGGCGAGAATGGATTGTACCACGAGATGTTTGGTTTCCAAAGACGCTTTCATGTGTATGTATCCAAATGCATAACTGGTTGTATCGAATGTAGTTACACAAAAACCGAAACTGGGAAGAAAAGAAGCGATTTACACTCGATACATATTGACTATACAAGCTTCTAACTTGAAAAGCAAAAATTATTTACCACTACTTGGTAAGCAAATAACTCTTTTTTCACTTTCTAACAATTGGTCATTTGATAACTTGAACTTACGATGATCATTTTGGGATAATATTTTGGCATTTAAAACAAATCCTGAAATTTTCTTAGTGTACAAAATATCAATCTTATTACGACCATAAACATAAAACCTAGATAGGTTGGTTTATTATCACAAATGGCTGAATTGCATGTCGCTCGATACTTTGTTGATCTGATTTCACCACTGAATAACACACCAAAAAGAATAACTTATGCTAATTCAAAACCTATACAGCTAAATATTTTAGGGTAAAGCAGCTACAAAAAACATACAACAAAAAAAGGGTTCAACCCAAAAAGATTAAATCAAATTTTTGTATTATGTTGATAAATTTTATTTAACAAATATTAATTAATTCGTATTAAAATAGAAACAAATTAATGATTAATTCTTTTTTACTTGTCTATTTTCAGGTAAGATTTTCAAGAGGTTACACAAAACCAACAAAAAAAGAAGCTAAGTATTCAAAATCTAGAATAAAACTTCGGTTGCCATATCGACTCGTATATTATTATACCACCAAGAAGACAAACTACATATATAAAGAAATATTTAGTTATAAAAAACGAAACGAAGAGATAAATCATTAAAATTGGTACAACAGACACAAAAAAATAACATAAACCGACTTATAAAATATTTTTATTAGATTTAATTGAATTTTATTATTTTTTAATTTGATAATTTAATATACACAAACAACAAAATATTAAATTATGGGAATTTCAAAAATAAAAAATTTTATGAATGGTGCTCACAGAGTAGTAGTACACGAAATATTCGTTTGGTTGGTGGGGGAGTTTTCTTAAAACTATAAAGTACTCGTAAATTGTTAAGTACCAACATCCTTTTAATAATAAAATATAATAAAGGATATCCGAATCCTTTTTTTTCTTCTGTATTTCGCTATGCTATTCAAATTCAATCCACCACATTAATAATTTCTTTTGAGATTAAGAATATTTTTGCTCTGTATAAGTTTTGGTCTTTTGTATGATAAAAATCTTTAAGATATTCTGAGAAAGGCTATAATAGATTTTTTTTTTTTTGGTTTTCTTTGGGTTTATAAATTTTCTTTTTTTTGTTGTATCCTCATCTTTGCGCTCGTTTGTATCACTATTAATCAGTGTCGCAAAATCTTTCTGATCTTTTACATAAATATTAAGTTAAGCTATTTGTAATTAAAATTAATTTCATATATACAATAATTATTAAATACATATTTGTATAATTCGTTTAAGTGTAATTATCTTAAGGTCGTCGACACGTGTTTATCAGCGACTAATTAGTTGGACAAATATTTGATTAATCAATAACTGACGGACGACCACCCTGTGCGCCGTCTTTATAAATTTCATCAAATTTTAAACCTGATTTATTTTGTTTTTTTCATTTAACGAAGGCAACCACTAGTTTTTTTTTAAGACGGCATTTAGATAAACTCATAAGCCACAATTTATGACTAATTTTGTATATTAATTAATATTGTGACAACAATAATTTGCCAAAACAAGCGAACATGTAGGCGGTTTATATATACTTATGTAATTTCCTTATGCACGTACAAAAGTTTATTGTTGGATCACAGGAATTTTAGTCGCATTGTTGACATACGATGCTAAAAATGTTGAAATGTGAACTTTTCCGTTTTCATATTCGGTAATTTTATTAGTAAGTCTTCTCTTCTATCTATTAGGTAAACAATGTGGGGGTGGTCGGATATACGATATTCAGTAAAAAATTAATTAACTTGGAATGGTCTTCAGTTTATAAACTTGGATTTTTTTTTAATTAAAAAGGATTTGTATAGTTTGTGTTTGTAGTATATGTATGTATGTATCAATTCGATTTTCCGCTTAAAATAAAGGGTGTTTTACTGTCAATGTTTATGTCTAATAAGACAGATATTCGAAATTTAATCATTTGGAAAATTGGCCTATTTGATCAACAAAGCTGGTTCAGACAAATTAATTACTTAGTTAAATACAAAAGTAACAAATTGTATCTAGGTAGATAAATAAATGTCTTGCAAGAAGTGCAATCGAGTACTGGTTTTATTTTTGAAATTTAAAAATCAAGTTTTGTTTAGTTTTTTAGTTTTATAGTTTTTACATGAGTGTTAAACACCTTGTGCAGGAAAATTGAACCCACCTTCAACATACGATGGTGAAACTATTTCTAGGTACTTGTTTTCCTTTTTCAAATTGTGCCCATGGACATCTTCCTCTCCAAAAGTTTTCTTGTTCAAATATTTACGATAAAATATGAATTAAAAGTTAAAATATAAAGGGCTGAAACCTCATTAGATTATCAGAACTTTGGTACTCCAAATTAAGTGTACTCCCAAATCAATCCCAAACTGAATCTCTTAAGTCAGTCTTCAGCTCAACCTCACAAAACAATATTTGTGTAAAGCTTATTTCAAATTGGTCAAGGCGTGTGGATTTGTTTAAATATCTTGCACATATACAGGTTTTACAATGGCCAATCAGGATAAAATTTATCTATTTCATAATGGATTTTTGCGAAATTTGACATCCGCGATAGAAATGGGATCCTAAAATGATTTTTGAATACATTTAATATGGCCAGGTGGAATGGAACTTGCCTGTTTCCCAACCGATTATTATGGGATTTGGCATGTGTCTTGGAAATGGAGTTCTAAAATAGCTTTTGGATGAAGTTCTGGAATATGGCCAAGTATGATTGAACTTGCCCATTTCTCATCCGATTATGATGAAATTCGACGTGTGTGTTGGAAATAGGATTCTAAAATTATTTTGGGATGCAATTATGGAGTATGTCCAATTAGGATATAACTGGGCTATGCTTTAATCGATTATGATGAAATTCAAGATTTGCGATGGAAAGGTGATTCTAAATTGATAGTGCTCATTCCGAGACTCTACACTACCGTTTGTAGTTTTAGTTCTTCAGCGCGTGTCCACCACACACTTCATTTTTTTAAGTATGGCCAAACTTACAGCTCTGCCAGTAAATACTCAGGAAACATACCCCAACGTTTAAAGCGAAGGAATGGCGAGAAAAGTTTGTAGGCGAACTTGAATATTATTTCGAAGATAATCTCGATCGTTACGTAATTGAAATATACGTTTCGTTCGCCAAATTTCCTTGGTCAACTCAGCCGCCCACCCGGGGGGTTACAATAGAAAATAAATCGATATTGACACAAATTTTCAATAGTGAATTTAAAGCTACTCTACAGGCCAGTTAGTTAACTACATGATAATTGTTACTATATTTATAGACTTCACTTTTATGTTTTTATTCTTATTTTTATATATTTTATTTTATAAAAGTTCCATTCGAATGATTAGCAGTCGCCACTGGGATTTGTAACCGCCCGTGTTGATGATGTATGAAATCAATATCCTCGTTCCAATAGATTACTGATTAATACTGAGGTAGGAATAGGAAAACGAAAAAAACTAGAAAAAAGAGGAAAATAAATGTCACTATAAAAATGAACCAGTCTCGATTTTCCCGCAGTAAACAATTATATCCTGTGGTGGCACCATCAAACTTCCGAGAAGTTCGAAACCTCAGAAACCCGTTCGTGGACCTCAGTATGTTCAATCAAGCAATCCACTCTTCATGGCCGCAGATGAAAGGGAAAACCAAGACGATAAGAAATTAATCGACAAGCATGCTAACTCACTCCGCTCAAACCTCTTGTTCAGCTATGTCCGTGGATGAATCCGCCTATTCAGCTGCGTCTTTTAACCAATAAAACCAGATCAACTGGTCACTAATATTTGTGTGGCTGTTTTGAATTATTTCCACATGTACAAATAGTGACTGGACCGAGCAAGGGCACAAACAGTTATTCAACTCCTTTATATACGACTTAATCACTCACTTCTTTTTCCACTGTTCTTTCTTTAGAAAGGGTATTCAGTAGAGAGTGCAAACCCGGGATCCGAGATTTTTGTCAACTCCTTTGATCACTATCTTATTGTCAATCCCGGGATCCCGTTGCAATCTTGGGATCCTGGTTTTTTTTGTCAATCCCAAATTCCCCAAATTGCTGTTTTTTTTGTCAATACCGAAATCCGGAATCCCGGTATTGCCTTATATTGGGTGATTTTTTTAACCTGATACACTCAAATATCTCGGAAAATAAGCACTCTACGAAAAAAATGGTGAAGATCAAAATTTAATTATTCCGTGGGGGAAATACATTAGTGTTAAAATAAGTACCCAACCCCCTCCTTGTAGGTGGGACGGTGGGGTAACTTTGAAACTAAAATAGGAACCCCTATTTTGTATTGCAGATTTGGATTCTACGGCTAAAAATACGTAGGATTTGACTGAAATATTTTTTTCGATGATAAATGGCGCTGTAATTGACGATATTCAATTTTGTTCGATTTATCCTACTGAGAACCTACGCAAACGATTCTGCAATACTTCTGCAATAAAAATACCATGGCTTCGTTGTAAATACTCGTAGTTAGTCTTAAACAATTTGTATTTCGTTATTTTGTTTTAAAAATACCGATTCAGTCCGAAGATTATTTCGAAAACAACAATACCTATGTAAAGCTGCCAATACTACTTCAGAATGGTGTATTTAACTGTACAAGAGAAAATTGAAATGATTCTGGTTTACGGAGAAGCTGGCGGGAGTCTTGATAATGCTGTCACTCCTCTATACTAGCGTATAATCCTCATATTAGTACACGAGAAATAGCTAGCGATTCCGGATTGTCCCACACGAGTGTTTGGAAAATTTTAAAACGTAATAAGTATCATCCGTCCGTATCATGTGTCTTTACACCAAGATCTTCATGGCGTTGTTTTCCAAAATCGGGTAACTTTTTGTCAGTGGGTACGTGAACAAATACTGCAAACCCAAATTTTTTTTCGTTACGTATTGTTCTCCGACGAGTCGTCTTTTACAAACCATGGAACGGTTAATCGCCACAACATGCATTATTGGAGTGTTGAAAATCCGCACTGACTTCGGGACTTCGCCAAGTTGAACATCAGCAGACATTAATTTGAAAATTGTTTTTTTTAGTTCGTTGGCTACATATTCTTTTGAGAATTCTGTCCCTACCTCGGTTGCTCTAATTTCTAGCAAAAGTAAGCCTTTGAATCGGCCATTTTAAGCGGAATATTGCTTTACAAAATCTGATACTTTAAGATACCAGTTAATTTCGTGCAATTTATTAACTATAACATTAACTAGTTTAATTAGAAAAGCGAAATTTAAATTCTATAATGATAAATTTAGGAGGTGTAAAAACTCTCGCTCAGGTTTCTGGGGTTGTGTTGTATAGATATTAAGATCATCAAAGCTAAAGCAAATAATTTTGTACGTAACTCTGATGAATTTAATGAATATATTATAACACTAATGTGCATTTCTACAACTAGTCCCCCTCTTGATTATTTCAATTGATGTAATGATGTACAGGACAGTGTTTCCTTTTATAATGTTGGCATTGAAGAAGTCTTGAATGCATTTATGAGGATTAGGTCTAATTCTGTTGGCCTTGATGGCGTTGAATTGAAATTTATTAAGATTATCTTACCTTACATTTGTCCGTTTATTGTCGATATTTTTAATTGTATTTTAACTACATTTGTTTTCCCGAAAAATTGGAAAATTTCGAAAATATTGCCTATAAGTGTATTACCATGTATTTCTAATGCCCGGTTTCACAAAAATCGAGGCAATCTCCGGTTAAATAAAATTTCATCTCTTTCTTCTTTTATCAAATTGAGATTTATTTCATAATACAAATTAAAAGAATGCTAATTTTATTTGTTTTTACATGAATATTTTAACTGGAGAGCTAAATATTTAGCTGCCCAATTTCGTCCGGCTAAATAATTAGCTGAAGACTTAATATTTCTATGTAAAAAAAAACATATAATCAACTTGCATTGAATTTTTATTGTGAAACAAAACGCAATTTCATAAAAGAAGAAAGGGAGGAAATATTATTTACCTAGAGATTGGTTATTTTTTTGTGAAACCGGGCATAAGTGTTTTGAGGTAATTAGGCAAAATCAAATGATGAGAATACATATTTAAATTATATACAAATGTTGTGTCCTTTTTAATCCGGTTTTAGACCTAATCACAGCACTTCTAGTGCTTTGATCTGTATTTGTAATGACATTCGGAGGAACTGTGATTCTAAATGTTTCACTGTTCTTGTGTTATTGGACTTTAGTAAACCGTTTGACTCTGTGAATTATGTGAAGCAGTTTCGTAAACTAGACAATGAATTCAAGTTTTTATCGAGCACGATTAGTCTAATAAAGTCGTATTTATCTGATCGCAAACAAACAGTATTTCTTGCTGGGCAGTTTTCAAAGGTTTTACCATTGAGTTCAGGTGTTCCGCAAGGTCCATCCCGAGATATTCTAAAATCGTTTGTTTCACCATCCAGCATCGCTGGATATTTATTTAAAGACAATACTATTGGAAAGGTATTGAAGGTTCGAACTAAATTCACTAGATACCCAGGTGAAAATGAACTTCTAATAAATAATTGGTCCATTATTCACAAGGATTTAAAAGCGATTTACCATTGAAAGCTTTGTGCTTTTCCGAAAGAACCTCTGTACTACTTAAATGGCGATTTCACATAGAGGGGCCCTTATCCCTATAAGAACTTTATGAGACAGAAATGGTTCGGAAGAACAAATCATACGAGTTAAGATAGAAGCTGGTCCTCAACAGCATTGATTGAATTTGTACTTAATTTGAATTATAGCGTTTCCAATGTCGTTGTTTTTCTAAAGTTTTTTTTGATTATCGAGAGCTTTGATATAGTCTGGACTAGTTTGGTGGTTTGTGTCTTTCTGAATAGGTGCACTAATGTTGAAATTTTGATCTTTGTTGACGTCGCTTCTGTGTGTTAAAGTCTTTTTCCGAAAAATATTTTGTCAATTCTGTAAAAATGGCGTTGCAAACTTTGAACTTGGTAAACCACTTTTGATTATTTATTTAAACTTATATTATCATTAATTTTTGGAAAATAAATTTTAGTTTAAACATATGGATGTACTTTACAGAAACAATCAAATTTGGGACACTTGCACGCCGTTTGAATTATGCAAGTCACCAAGTTGCTCTAGAAAGAATAAAAATGTCTCGATAAACAAGTAAATTTTGGAGGGGGATCAATAAATTTTTCTATGCAATCGATGGATGATTTTGGATGCAAAGCAACTCATATTGATTTTTCATCCAAATTTTTTTTGTCCTATTATCGTATTTTGGTTGAAATGTACAAACTTCTTTAAGCTTGAGCCCTTGTATTTTTTTTGGCCCAAATCATCCGGTCTGAAATGTTTCGAACCATTTCGAGTATTTTTTTTTATTCAACCGGTCTTTTCTGTGCCACAAAAGCACATTTTGATTACAAACAATTCTGTTACTCGGAAATGCATGAAATATATTTTACTATCCGCAATAAATGATTGTCACATTTTTTTCTGTCGTGTTCGACCTTGGCAGCGACCGACGATGAAATAAAATAACATACATAACCCTAAATATCATATCACTGGATCAATTATGGTTCGCTTACGACACTATGAGTTTCAAAAAATTAATTTTAGTTTTGTTTAGTGGTTGGATGTTGTGGAGGACGCAAAAATCAGTTGGTAATATTACAGCACCGGAAATAGTTTCTACAAAATTCGGCGATAACATTGTCATCGCCATCGATATTGGTTCAGTGTTAACTGGAATATATTCTAAACACGACTTAATGTATTTTCACTCAATTTAGAGACAAGCTGCCCAAATTGGGCCGAAATCCTTAGAATTTCAGCTGTGTTTATTTGATACATTTAACGTTTAACGACATTTTTAGTTTATTGTCATTATGGACAATTTACAGAAATCATTTTTTAAATATATCAACAATTGTTTTAAATTAAACAGGGTTTTGAAACTTTATCGGAAAAGTTATTCCAAAATTATTAGCGCTACGTTTTCTAACGTTGTATAACCATTTAAATCGTTAACATTAAGGCCTTCAGTGCAATAATCCACTAGGCCATACACAAGATATACAGAAAAAAGAGGTAGTATATTCCCGTGTCTCATTTTCGTCTTTCTTTGCGCATCACGTCACGTGAAGACAAAAAAGCAGACATTTATATGAAGTTTGGCGGTTTTTTGATTAATTTTTTAAATAAATCAAGAATAATCGTAATTTTTTTTAACAAACCGTATTTACAATTGATAATGATAGTTTACCGAGACCCTTTTTATGTTTTATATTTTTTTTATGGTCCAAATATTTGAGAAATAATTCTTTCGAGTGTATAATGTCTAAGATAAATGGAAAAAAGACTAAACAAAATTATGAATACATAACATAAAACAATTAAATTATTAAATGTTTTTGGTCATTTACGTACCAATTATTACAACTTTTATTTTTTTACGTTATGTACTCAAATTTTTGCCTTCTATTTTCGTTTGGCTTCAAATTATTGGTATCCACGTACCTATTCAAATATTATGTCCATATTCAACGTTAAATATAAATGGAAAAATATATTAAATAAAAATTCAGTTCACAAATTATTAAACGCCCAGTTAATAGAAAATATAAATTTGAAAAAAAGGAAATTAAATAAAACTATAAATTAAAATTAAATCTCTGGCTTATTTCATTTATTGTCTTATGGTTTTCGCTACAACTAAATCAAAACACCCATTCACTGTTTATTGTTTTATATGTGTTCTTATCAGAAGTATGAACAATTGATAGTTTTGTTGCAATAGGAATTATTCAAATTTAGTATATTTAAAATCGAACACTACCAAATTTTTGAATTAAATAATTAAAATCAAATCGTTCTCTGCATTTAACAAAAAAATTATACTCATAAATTCCAAAACTTGTTATGCAATGTGCTCAAACAGTCTGCTCTAGACACGAATATTAAAACATGCCTCTTTTCGCGATTTAATTCCGAAAGTATTGCAGTATATAACTAAAATCAAAATTGAAATGTTTAATTTTAACATAAAGTCGAAAAATAATTAATGGCAAAAATAAAAAAAAATTCATTTATTTTCCCATTTATTTAAAAAATTAATAAAAATATCACGAAACTCCATATAAATATCAGCATTTTTGTCTTCACGTGACGTCAAATTGTGAAAAAAGGATAGCAACAGCATGCGCAATATTATACCTTATTTTCTGTATATCTTGGGCCATACACATATCTTAATTGAGTTAATGGCATTAATATAAACCATAAAGTTCAATGCAACGGTTCAAGTAAACTTTACTTTACAATCACTAGATGGTAGCACCTAAACTGTTTTTGCATTTTGAAGATATTTTAAATATTCTTAAGAGCAAGAATGGACTAAAGCACACATATGAAAAATGTGTAGCTTGGTACGTTATTGCACTGAATCATATTGTGTATAAATTATGATACAAAATAACAAATCTGGGAAAAAATAAAAAACAAATAACAACAGAACTAATTGGTCGTTACTTACTCGTGCATTTTTCGGCCACATTCGGTAGTTTTTAATTTTTATTTATTCTTCGATTTTTTCATAATGTATGAGTAGTTAAAGGCCACCTTTTAAAATTTTGTGCACCATAACCATGTGATAGAAGATATAGAGATAATTAAGCTACCGGTAGAACTTCAGTTAATTCAGGGCAGTATGCTCTCGTTTTGGCTTTTGTGTAAACTGAAACGTTAAATGTAAACTAAGAAAAAGTTTGGAAGGCCTCAAATCCCGTAACAAATTGCACAGAAGTAAATGTTTTAAAGCATCGGTGATCGCTATAGGCAGTCAGCCCAGCAAAACGTGTTTACATAAACTGAATCGAATAGTTGTGCCACATAATTATTTCGTACAGCCTGGTCTGTGTAGTTCTAGGTTGCGAGTATTCTCACAATTAAAAATATGCTGGAAATTTGAGATTTACTCTCGGCCACTTATATAGCGGTTTGTCCATACCAAATTCGTTTACCGAGTAGGTCTTGAGAGTAAAATTTCTGTGGTGAGAGCGTAATCCACCGACTGGTTTAAAATTCGTTTGACTAAGTAACTCTAAACGTATGGTAAGTATTTAACTGAGTGCTGTGAGTAATAACTACTCTTAACCTCAAGAGTACTCACGTTTCAGGTGTCTTGTCCATATGATAATGTTTTTATTCAATTTAGGAACGAACTAAAGTTCAAGAGTTGTTGCTTTAGGTCAAATATCTATTCAACCGTTTTAGGAGGGACCTCACATCTTTCAGCATCGGAAGATTTACTAACAATTTGATTTCACCAATTAGCCTTCAGCAGACAAAACAGAAGGTTTTACTTTGAAACTAGATGTCCGATTCATAAATGAAAGTGAATTTCTGATGTTTGAAAAAATTTAGGCAACAGCCGCAGTCTTGTGGCGATTATTAATCGATTGCAGGTGCGTACATGACTAAATGTTAAGCTGCGTTCTTGTCTTTTTTTACGTTTTAATGCTACTGACTTGTGGTGGTGAATGAATGTAAGAATATGAACGAATTATTCACTCATTACTCACACTACTCATATTCCGTGAATAATACAATTTCAATCATCAAAATTCCTTTCCTTTTATTTCATGAATTTAACTTATGATTAAAATATTAGGTCTAATATGTATTCTACGTAAAACCTTGACACCGTACACCGACAGACTTCTCATTTGATTACTACCAAGAGAAAAAGGTGGATATAGTGTAAGGCGTTCACAGAGCGTTCATATCCGAAAATCCGGTTAAATTAACTACATAGTGATGTTACATTTAAAGAAGAACATGCCAAACCAAACAATTCTAAATAATTCATGTTCAGCTAATGCCTCTTGGAGATAAATTCAGTTGGTTCGATATGAATGCGGATAAATTTATTGTTAATCATTTTTTTATTACATTTACGAGCGTATAAAATAATTTTAAATAATATATTTTTTTGAACCATCCTTTTAGGTGCTGTTTATCGAGAAGCAAGGAGACTTCTCTACAATTAGAAATAAAAACTCCAAAAGTTCTGTATTTTGGAGTTAAATTGGATTTCAAATTAACATAATGAAGTTTCCAAGTATTTAAATGATTATCTTCTTGGAATCAAAATAGATTGGTTACTTCTTGAACGATTTCAGTTTTACCAACATGTCTTTATACAAAAAATTAGTTTCACCATAAATACTTGAACATCACTATATATTTTCGTTCCGCATCACCTTTCGAATTGGATAGGTGGGGGACAGCTCCCTTTTTCAATTACTGACAAATTATTGCCACCAACATTGTTTATAAATAATGTTCATTTCATGTCATCGTATTTCTCTAAAGTCTATACTAAACGACTAAAATAATAATAAATTTATATTTTTTCTCTATGTCTTTCCATCAAAGTGCCTCGTCTGTCTGACTTTTTTTTTTTTTGTATTTTGCTTTTCAACAAAATGTTGCAATTTTCAACGATTTCTACACACCGTTGTCAAATAGACATACATATAAAATATTCAGTATAAAATACCAAAGCAAAAAATCGGAATGGGTGGTATTCTTCCTATCTCACACAACACCAAAAATCTGAAACATAATTTTTTTTTTTGGGTACCGAAGTAAAATTCAGAAGCTATAAACAAGAGTACAGTCTACTCACACATACATACATAAAAAAAGCCAATAAATCTTTCTGCTTGTTAATGTCATTATGAGTATTGTTAAACTCTTTCAAGAACATAATTTTATTTATGTCCAAGGCACACGAATGAACAATAACGAAACCGAACTCTACTATTAGTCTACTATAGCATTGTATGTATGTATATGTATTATGTACCTTCAGCTCTATTGGAAACTGACTACATAGCTATAATCGTTTTTTTTTTAATTTTATTTGTTTAATTTTTATTTTTTATTTTTATTCATATAATTAAAATATAATTATGCTAATTTTTATGTTCCTAGATATTTTTTTATTTTTTATTTTTTAACATTAAAACAAAATAACTTTTTAAAAACTATTATTAGTTACTTAAAATGACAACAAAATTTATGTTTAAATATTACGTGTAGATAGTTTATTTGTTGGCAATTAAAATTGTTTATGTTGTTTGTTTTGTTTATGGTTTGTTGTTATTGGTGCCGACCTTTGAGCCAACAACTTCGTGATTACGCTATGGAAATGAATGTTTTTTGTTTTCTAATTGGTTAGATAATTTACGATAAATGCTTTCCGATTAAAAAAATTGATTTGATTGCTGTTAATATGTGAATTTCAAGGGAAAGTTTAGTAAGTAATTGAAATACTAATCGGCTAATTTAATTTGATATGTTAGTAAGTGTATTTATAACAAATAAGTTATGCATATAATTTTTTTGTTTAACAAATTTTTTCAGAAGGAAAATGCAACAAATTTAAATCCAAACATATTTAAAATTTAAAACTGTTACAGTTATATCCCGCTCCGCTATTGTCGTCTTGCTGAACCCTATTCCTACGCCCCTTTACTGCGTCATAATTACATCAAATACTGTCTTTCTCGACGTTTTGAAAGTCCCAGAGTCTCAAACAGCAACAAAAAAAATATCCGTTCGTCTGTCTGGACGTCTGTATGTCTGTACCCATGGTATCTCGAGAACGGCTTGTCCGATTTGGAATTTTTTTTCACCAATTTCAAGGCGGAGATTTGAAAAGCTTTTGGAGACTGTACGTCAAGACGGTGGGGTACCCCACCATATGAAATGACCCAAAACATCTGATTATATAAATATTTACGATTTTTTTTATATATGCTGGTTTGATTATTGAATTAAGCATTGAATTTGGAGTTAATTTGAAGGATAAGTTACTTGTCAATTTGCGAGTTAGTTGAAATTGAGTTGGAGTTGAGTTGGGATTAGATTAGGATATAGTGAGCAGTTAACCAATTTTTTATATAATATGCTGGTTTGAGGATTGAGTTTGGCGTAGAGTTTGCGGTTTAATTGAGGGTTGCGTAGAGTTCCGTTTGCGGATTGAATTAGGGCTGAGTTGGGCTTAGACTAGGATTTAGTGAGCAGTTAAACTGAAGATTTGTGATTTTTTTTATTATTGGGATGCTATGTCTTATTCGATTTTGATGAAATTCAATATTTCCAATGGAAATGGGATTCTCAAATAATTTTTGAATGAAGTTCTGTAACTTGGCTATTTCTCAATCGATTGTTATGAAATTTGACATGTGAGTTGAAATTGTAATGCTATAATATGTTTTCTGGATGGAGTTGCAGCGACCAAACAGGCTGATAAGTTAGTAAATGATGAAAAGTTAGTAAAAGATGGGATCGGATGATGAAATGAATAACACTGGTACGCCAGAAAAAGCAAATGCTTATAAAGAAGTATCTTCTGTCGGTCCATACTATCACTACCCGACTTCTGGACGCGTAACCCTTAGTTATGGTTCAAACATATTGAGTGTACGTTCACGAGCTATATCAAATTAAAAAAGAGGATCGTAAATTCAATGTTGTAGTTGCGAAATTGCCTAGTACGCAGATACTGGTTTCTGATATTATAATGAATAGAGACCCTGCTCAGCCGTATCAAATTCTAAAGCACGAAAAAATCACTAGAAACAATCCTAGTAGCACCACATTGTTCGAACGTTTGCTCAGTGCAGATTCAATGGGGGGACTGCACCCCATCTGTACATTACCGTAAAGTACAAGATGTCGCTCGGCAATGTAACATCACGGATGATAACATGATTAAAACGTTTTGGTTACGAGCTTTACCCCACGAAGTAAAAGCGATCATATCCGTAGCGGATGATCAAGGAATCGGCAAGATTCTTCCACCGGCCGATAAAGCCCATGAGCTGTTAATAGGTCGATCAAATATCGCTTCGATAAGCAATATACCTCATTCAAATATTAATACTATCATAGAAGCAATCACAAAACGAGTAACGGAAAATATTCGACGAGAATTTAAAAATAGTGATCGCAATTCTCGTTCTCGATTTGGATCCCCCAGTCCAAACGTACATTTCGCTCGTTATAGTCGCTCAACAAGTATCAATAGTCGTTTGTCTTATAACACGGACGCGAACGGCCAGTTTTGCCAGGCCCGCCAGTCACAAAAAGCTAATTCTTCCTGCAATTGTCAATGCCGCTCATTCATCCTCACCTCACGTAAAACGTCGTCTTTTCATAAAATGCACAAATACCAAGCTTACCTTTTTGATCGACACGGGAGCAGGCATTCCATCACCAATTAACACCGACCGACCAAGTACTTTCCGCTGAAAATGGGACAACCATTCAACCATTTGGCAGTAAACTTTTAACTTAAATCTTGGTTTTAAAATTCGCACATTATTATAATGGCTGTTGTCAGTAAACCCATAATCGGTGCTGATTTTCTTGAAAATTTCGGTCTGTTAGTTGATGTTAAAAACAAACGACTGATTGATCCAAAACATTCGGATTATGTCAATGCAATTATGGGAGTTTCGGCGATACCAATGCCAACACATTTCATAGTTAGTATTGGCTATGGAAAAATTCTTAATGATTATCCAACTCTATCACGGGAAGCAAATTACGATACACCCGTCAAACATAATGTTAGTACACAGGATACATACATCTGGTCAATTACCATTTCATAAGGCTCGTAGACTTCATCCATCTAAACATAAGATACCTAAAATAGAATTCGATTACATGGTAAAAATTGGTATTTGTAGAACCTCATCTTCTCAAGTTTTTTCACCTCTCCACTTAGTCCCAAAGATAGATTTTGTTTGCTATAGATGACATTTTATTTGAAATGATTGTTTCAGAGACTATCGCATTTTGCTATTAATATCAAAACATCAAAATGCTTATTTGGTGCCCCTGAAATTGAGTTTCTAAGCCATAAGATCAGTAAAAATGGCATTCGATCATCTGACGCAAAAGTTGAAGCAATAAAAATTTCCCTCGGAAAAACAGAAATTGAAATCAGAATTCCCATGGTCTGCTTTTGAACGCACTTGGCCTTGGCTTTGGGGACGCTTTTACATTTCCTGCCGTAGATGGAAGGTATGTAATTTAAAATGACGCTTCGAATGTTGCTGTGGGTGCTGTCCTTGGAACTGTTTTTTAATCACGAATGGAAACCTCTAGCATTCTTTTCAAAGAAAGTTCAACCTGCTGAAGTCAAGTATTCTGCCTTTGATCGCGAAATACTCGCTGTTTTACGCAGCAATTAAGCATTTCAGATATTTTGTTGAAGGCAGATGCTTTATCGTGTTCACTGACCACAAACCGCTGCTTACAGCATTAACCACAAAAACTGAAAGATCGCCAAGGCAAACACGGCACTTGGAGTAGATTTCTCAGTTCACGTCAGATTTACAACATGTAAAAGGAAATTCCAACGTTGTCGCAGATACATTATCACGGTTTTGCGAAATTCAAAAAATTTAAACTCTCTCATGTCCTTCTGCCCGGATATGACAAAGAAATATGGTGTGAAATCTTCGGAGGAAATTCGACAAATGGGTTGGAAACTGCAATTACCTTAGCTATTTTGAACCGATACCTTAGCTATTTTTAACCGATCATGATGAATTTTGACGTTTTCAACTAATAGAAGGAAATGTGTCACAAAAATTATTTTTGGATGAGGTTATGAGGATTAATATGTCAATATGGCTTTTAAATTGTTGTCTGATAAGGTTTCTGTAAGTCATGTAGCTATTGAAGTTTCTTTGAGGCAGCCTAAACGTCTATTTCAATCGCTTAACAATCGAGATTATCTTCGAAATAATATTCAAGTTCGCCTAGAAATTTTTCTCGCCAATCCTTCGCTTTAAACTTTGGGTTAGGTTTTCTGAGTATTTACTGTCAGAGCTGTAAGTTTGGTCATGCTTAAAAAAATGAAGTGTGTGGCGGTAAAAACTACTAACGGTAGTGTAGAGTCTCGGAATTTAGACTCACCTTTCCATCACAAATCTTGAATTTCATTATAATTAATTAAGGAATAGCCAAGTTGAATCATACTTGGTCATATTCCAGAACTTTATCCTACAATTATTTTAGAATTCCATTTCCAGCGCACATGCAATAATCGCGGATGTCAAACTTCACTAAAATCCGTTATGAAATAGATAAGTTTTATCCTAATTGGCCATTGTAAAACCTGTATATGCACAAGATATTTAATAAATCCACACGCCTTTACCAATTTGAACAAAACTGTACACATATATTGTTTTTGGGGGTTGAGCTGAAGACTGACTTAAGAGATTCAGTTTGGAATTGATTTTGGAAGTACTTAATTTAATTTTGAAGGCCGAAGTTCTGATCACCTAATGAGGTTTTAGCCCTTTATATGTTATGCCTACTCCATAGCCCTATCAATTCCAACACTCAAGAGCCATAAACAGTTACTCATGCTATATTCCATCATCAATTCTCCCTGACCAATGAATAGTAATTTTAAAACTTTCTTCAATGCTATTCTAAGCTCTTCACATTATATAAAAATTTAAGACGTCTACTACTACCTAGAGAATTTCAAGCAAAATCCGAAATTTCTAGAATTTGATCTAACGTAAAATTACGAGGGAGTTCTGATATTTTCTTTAATTTTTGTGGAATTATTTTAAAATTAAAATTTGTTTATGAGAAATTTCGGAAAAAATCTGCCATTTGGGAATTTTGAATAAAGTTTTCTTTCAAATTTCGAAAATTCATAATTAAGCATTATTGAATTTTCAAGTTTAATGCTGGAATTTGAAGTAACGGTAATTCTCACAAACGACGCTCAATTTAAATCATTCTTTCGTTGACGGCAGCACTTTTACCATCTTATTGTTTTTCTACATCTTCTTTTTAGTGAAGCGATGTACCAGCCGCTAGAATTAATTTGAAATTCCGTCTATCTAATTAAGAATAGTATCTCATTGCAGTTCTAAATTGGGGAAGCAAAACTAACAGAGTTGCTCTTATAAACTTAATGAGCTTGAACGAAGCCATTGGAATCTGATTATATTAAAAGCCGTCCTCATCTTCGAGACAGTCTTAGCATAAATCGTTCTGAGCCAGCCCCATGCGAATTAGGTGAACCAAAAAACGACCATGACCTAAAATGGAGGCGACCAAGGCATTTCAGCTGATCCCTCTTTAAAGACAAAACAAAATTAGACACGGGTTAAATTGGGTCCACGATTAAAGTATTTAGCCAGACTGCAGCACGAGGTAGCAAACGATCTCTGGCTTAACTCTCACAAAAATTCTTAAACTCTTTCTTACCATTCTTGGGGCGTAACCCGTTCAGGGTTGCGCTTGAAAAATTGCGCAATACTTACCAAGATTATCGGATGATCTAAGACCAAGCGAAGGACAGTAGATGCCAAATCCCGCAATACATTCAAAACGAGAGCTGTCAGAAAACAAAACTACAGACTCAGCCCTACAAGCAATATTCTGTAGACCATTAAGTTTTACGATAGAACCTTTTAGATTACCCAATGGCCACCACACTATAGAAGCGTATGCTAGCATTAGATGAAGCAAAATATCTTGGGAGATAAACTCTAAACATTGCCAAAAGATAGCAGTTGCCTGTTGATGTTTGATATCCAGGTAATTCTTCCATGAAAATTGACTATCTAGAATTACATCCAAATGTTTAACGTTGTCTGATCTGATAATCTGTGTCCCAAAAATAAACGGAGCAGATAAATCACCGACATGTCTTTGTCTATGCTTAGTAAAGACAACTAAAGCTGCATTTTTTTATTCGCTCCCGATAGCTTCTATGCGGAGCAGTCAATTTTCTACACCCAAATTTAAATTTGACGTGCTATTTCTTGGTAAATTACATTTATTTAACGTCAACATATAATTTTTAATTCAATTCATAAGTGGAAACGTGAAATAAAAAATATTTAGCTCTACCTATTTATATGGAGCCGCTATCCGGAGCTATTTTCATATGACGGCTCTCGATAGCAGCTCCGGATAGCGAATAAAAAAAACGCACTATAAAATAGTTTTAGATAGGTTGACCTCCCTTGTCAACGTACCACTCCTTCGAAATAAGTAAAGCATGTTGCATCAACTCTGATCAAGACATTTAATTGTTTACCAGTAACTGTAATAACAAGATCGTCATAAAAATGCGTACTTTGTGCGACGAGGACAACCTTTGGCAATCCTGGCTGAACCTATCCAAACCAGTTTGAACAACGTAAGATATATAAGCATAGATACGATCCATTTGGAAATGCTATTGTCAATACCAAAATCAGCTTCAGTAATAGAATGAAACGATGTACTATCAAAAGCTACCTCAATATCCAGGAAATTGCCCACAAGAAACTCTTTAATGTTGAGCGATCTTTGGATTCTCGTAACAAGTTCATGTAAAGCCGCTTCACAAATAAATAATAATATCTAATAAATATGCCTTCCATTCTTTCTAATGTTCTCAGAAAGGTTGAGGACAAGCTAATGGGTTATGGGGCTAAACGACTTGAGGTCAGTATAATCAGACGTACCAGATTTGGGATAAAAAGCACTCTACTCCTATTCCTAGAAGTTGGGACAGAACTAAAAGCAACTTAAGCATTCCCTGTAAAGTCGGTCATTATCGATTATGTCACAACCAGGAAAGTGCACATATAGAAGTAGTTCACTCGTCTCTCTTTTCAAGGAAATAAACTTGCCATTAGGTGGACATCAAGTCTACACACATCTTTTGAGCCAGAGCTTTATTATGTCTAGCTACAGCAGAAAGGTTGTTCATTTCCTCACAGAAGTTTCTCGAGGGAAGAGCGGATCTTAAGATCTTCTCATAACTCTTATGAGACTCAATCAGATTGAAGATTAGTTGTTTTAGCTCTATTCTCCAACTTTCTGGTTTCTTTCCTCAACATTTTAAGGTCAGATCACAGCAAGGGTTTGTTCGAAGTCTTTACATTCAACAACGCCGATGCTTGAATTGCAATGTCTTTAGCCAACAAATACTAGTTGAAGAATCAAAAATTGAAACAGGCTTAGGTAGAGCGATGATACTAGGTATCATAGGTACGGTCGATCTAGTGATAGGCGGAGGATTTATTATAAATGAGATATTATATGTGAGGGCCAGGTGAACTAAATGTTTAATCTAGCTACTTATTCAGAGAGATTGTTTTATTTTTTATTTTTTGGGAGCTCTACACTCCGTTTTTGTCATTTCGAAGAGATTCAATTTCCATTTTAATTAATCCATTTTGTATGCGTAATAGATTTAAAAGCACACGAGAACGTCCAATTGGCTTAAACCGACCCATCTAATTATGTAAATCAATTTACAATGAAGACGTCGAAACTATTACCAGATGTCCAAGTTCAATCAAGTTTTAAATTTAAAACTATTCTATAAGTAAATATAAACGTCTTAATTCAATTGAACTCTTAAACAAACAAAAATTTATGTACCCTTAAAATAAGAATTTATATGTCGTACATCCATAAACATCTACACAAACTTCTTTAGTATTCTGCTCACCAAATATTTATGTTATGATCGGTTTTCTTTATTACCCCCTCCCAGAAATGTCCCATTTTGATCCCGAGGACGAATCTAAAACTTATTTTTATATTCAATCATCATACTCCTATATACATACATTCTCCTAGATTATATACACAATTGGAAAATTAAGATGAAAACAACACACTCAAGGCAGCAAGTCACGTGAAACATAATAACACAAGTTTTTGGCAATACAAAATAATATCTGTGACCAAAAACTTGAGTAATTGTAACTTTGCGCTAAACAAAGTTGCAGAGAAAGTTTTTTCTACATATTTTGAAGGTATAAAAAAAATAAAATCGAAAAACTAATAATAATTTTTCATTTTCCATTCACGTTCCAAAAAAAAGTAAAAAAAAAAAATTTTTTTATTTAATTTGAAGACTACAAAATTTTTTCTTAAATCCTTTCTTTTATTTACAAATGTAGCTAACAGACGAAAAAATAGTTTTTTTCTTCGGTTGGATGAATGGATTAAGTTTATGCTTTGTGTTGGCTTTTTTTTGTCGAATGAAAAATTGCTGGTTAGGTCGGTTGATTTTCTTCTCTTTATAGTTGTGTACGCTACAAACAAACAAATAAAACAAGAAACTGCTTCCTCTTAAATATTAACATTTGTGTTTGTTTTAGTTGTTTAGTAGGCAACAATAAAAAAAAATGGAAAATAAGACATTTTGATGAAAACAACAATCAGCTAGATCGGACAATACAGATTGTGTGATGTATAATGGATACTAGATACACATATTTCTATTTTAGATATGTGATACTTTTTGAAGTTTATCTTAGAACACATAAAGTTTTTCTGATAATATCTTAGTTTCTTATGAAGATCGATCAATTTGACAATGACTTTACAATGAAATTAATATTGATTAGATTTAGATTCTTTGATTAGGTTAGTAAATTGAAAAAAAAAAAATAATAATAATAATAGTGGGTTTATGTGATGACAGCTGTTTTGTCGGTATATGTTTGTCAGTTTGCTTATCAATTTGTCTGTTGACGTGCTGGGCAAACTATTTTCCTAGCGGATGGTCTTGATTTACTTATTTTTTTTCTCACAATAAATAAAAAGCTGGAAGAAGGGATTTCCAAAAAAATGATTTGTGTTTTGGGTGATGGGCAGATACAGTTCGAAGCTTGCTACTTTTTTTAATTAAATATTTTAATTAATTTTCTTAAGCAACTTAGTATTTTTACTATTCGTATAGCAGCATACATAAGGCGAATTAATCAATAATTTTATTTTGGTTACAAATTTACAATGCACAATCGGAAGTTTGACTTGTATTAGATTTTGATGATTTATGTTATGCGTTTTTTGGACTCAAAAACAAACCCACAATGGTGCATACAATTTATATACATTTATTTGTTGACTTAGAACTCCCCAGTTATATACATGGGCTTTAAGTGAGTAACTAACAAATAGTTTGTCTAGAGCTGAGGCCATACCCTTTTATGATATATTTATTAACCAAAACAATCAATACAATATTATTTAAATTCTGAAATAAACGTCTGACGTATATTACGTATATTAAAATTCTTCTCTTAAATCTAGATAGCTGAAAACTTTAGCAGATGATAGTTGGTCTAGTTAATATTCTTTGAAAGGCAGAATATATTTGTCTTTACCGACTTGTACATTCAGTTTACGATAGTCTACGCAAATTCGATTGAAGAATGTGGATAACTGCAGCAAGGTAACTTTCGAGTTTAAGCTTGAAATTTTTTATATTGTTAGAACCGAATTTGTGCTAAGTAGCGCTCATAGAAAAAATTAGTCCTATTCCAGGAGCCAAGAAAATGGGAAAAACATTTTCATATTCCGCCTGAAAGACAGTAAAAAAAAATACAAAAACTAAACCTGATTTTCAGCAAAAAATCAAAAAAGATTAGCCAATTAACTAAATATTTTTAGTTAGTTCATACAATGAGGAAATTTGAGCTTATCACAAAAATATAAATTTAGACAATTTTCATTCATTAAATTGTGGAAAATAAAAATCAATTAATACCCCTAAATGATACTCTACGGATCCATCCAAGACACATTTTGCGTTCAATAATTTACAAATTGAACAACAAAAATAATTGATTTAACCTATTTCCGACTTAAAATGTTTTACACACATTGAAGAAATTTGTGCTTATCACAAAAATATAAATTTCGAATATTTTGATGAATAAACCAAGGAAATATGAAAAGTTATCAATACATGTTGAATCATCTAAGACACCTTGCGTGTTCAATAAATTACGATTAACGGCAGAAGGCAAACCTTCGAATTTAGACTTCTTATACTGTTATTAGAATCGAATTTGAGCTAATTAGTCCTCATTGCAAAAAAATTAGTGCTACACTCGGAACCGAGAAAACTGTTACTATACCATTAATTATAAATGTAGTAGCGATAAATTCGGGCCCTTATTATACGTTCAATAATTTTCGAATTGAACAAAAAAATTATTGATTTTAATTATTTCAGACATATAATGTTTTAGAAATCAATAAACATGTGTCATTCAAAATACGTTGCGGTCCAATTTGTGTTAATCCAGACTTGACCAGAATGAATTTAAACTAACCCATCAATTGGTACAATGGTTAAAACGGCTATATTTGGATCGGAAGTTACCGGTATTTCAAAAGTATTACACAACATTACAAAAGTGTATAACATTTGTGACTCTTTGTTGATAAGCCAAATTCTTGGGCTGAAGCATTTTTCATGGCAATACTAAACGCTATTATGGAACGTTTCATTGTGTGGATGGTGTAAAATGTTTTGGCTAGTGCGTAGAACTTTAAAACTACACTGCGAACAGATACGAAATTAGTGAAATATATGTATTGACAAAACAATGTCGGCAAATTTTCGAATTTGAAAATGAAACTTTTCGTACCGTTACAATCGAATTGTGCTAATTAGTGCTTATTATAAAATGCTAATCCAGCCGAAAAAAGGGGGAAAAATCATGTTTTGCCTGGATCATGGACGGTAAACAATTTTAAAAAACGAACCTGTCTTTTAGCGTAAACCGGAAAAATGTAACCAATAATCTTAATATTTTTCTTTATTACATTGAAAACATTTGTGTTTTCCACTATAATTATTTATACGCCACAAGGGCGGTAAATGAGTTTTAAGGAACCGAGTTAGTATATGAGAACTTTCAAGCCTAAATTCGAAAGTTTGTCTTCTGCCATTAATCGTAATTTAATGAACACGCAAGGTGTCTTGGATGTTTCAAAATGTGTTCACTAATGAAGTCAATTTGTTAAACTTTCTCGGTTTTCGCTAAAAATACTGTTTCGTTTTTCAATTTTTCCATCTTTCAGGCGAATTATGAAATTTCTTTTCCCATTTTCTCGGTTCCGGGTGTAGCACTAGTTTTTTGCAATGAGCACTAATTAGCTCAAATTTGATTCTAATAACAGTATGAGAAGTTTCAAGCCTAAATTCGAAAGTTTGCCTTCTGCCGTTAATCGTAATTTATTGAACACGCAAGGTGTCTTAGATGATTCAACATGTATTGATAACTTTTCATATTTCCTTGGTTTATTCATCAAAATATTCGAAATTTATATTTTTGTGATAAGCACAAATTTCTTCAATGTGTGTAAAACATTTTAAGTCGGAAATAGGTTAAATCAATTATTTTTGTTGTTCAATTTGTAAATTATTGAACGCAAAATGTGTCTTGGATGGATCCGTAGAGTATCATTTAGGGGTATTAATTGATTTTTATTTTCCACAATTTAATGAATGAAAATTGTCTAAATTTATATTTTTGTGATAAGCTCAAATTTCCTCTTCGTATTTAATAACTAAAAATATTTAGTTAATTAGTTAATCTTTTTTGGTTTTCGCTGAAAATCATCATCATTATTTTAGTGTCTTTCAGGCGGAACATAAGAATTATTTTTCCATTTTCTTAGCTCCTGAACTAGCACTAATTTTTTCAAATGAGCGCTAATTAGCACAAATTCGGTTCTAACGGTGTGAGAAATTTCAAGCTTAAATTCGAAAGTTTCCCTGCTGCAGTTACCCACATGATTAATTATACGTTACAGTTACCCACATGATTAATAATACGGAATCCCAGACTTACTCAAGAACTAGACAGCTTACAGCATCGCAGAGATGTTGCAGAACTCTGCGTCTTCTACAGATGCTTACATGGTAAATGTTCTGCAGAACTATCGGAGAAAATACCACCATTCATTACAACAACAAGAGTAACAAGAGGAACAACTAATGCACATAGGTTTACGGTGAAGCTCCCGAAACCTCGAACTGAAGAAATCAAGCGCGAATTTATATACCTACCGAACATCAAAAAAGTGGAATTCGCTAATACATTTCAAATTTCCGAAGGAATATAAAATGAATAAATTTAAGGTAGCTATTAATCTTTACTTGCAGGATCGCGCATTGGGTGCAGAAGCTCTGACAGTTACAAGGAGCTAGGACCGTTAATAAGTCCGCTCTGCACCCAATTAAAAAATTTATAAAAAAAAAAAAAAAAAAAATGATTGAAGACTCTATTATTTTATCTTCTTTCAACTTCTTTTTCATCTGTGATTCTACAATTTTCTTTTCTAGTGGTGCTAACCTTTTTGATCAAACAATTGGTGTCTCATCTTTTCAATGTTTTATTTTACATTTCGCACTGATCATTGATTTTTTAGATTATAAGTAGAACGGGGATCGCCTTCTAATTCCTTTTACTCTGAATTAACGTCCAAGTCGCCATCATAAACATTAATTGCCAATAGGCAGTGTACTTCATTTGTCAAAAGTTTATTTAACATAATGATAGCCTATGATTAACCGTCTATATTATTATCATCTGGAGTCAGCTTAATTTCCTGTACTATCAATTTATTTTTATTGATGTAAATTTCGGCATCAGCTTTTAATTGTTGTTTTTGTTTCCAATAATCCAAAACAAAAACGTAACAGTTCAATTCAAAGAGGTTGTCATAAATTTCAATATTTTTTTTAAAAAATCATAACGTCTTTAAATTATGAAATTTTTGATTTTTTGTAAATAATTTGAATTTTTTTATTTTAAAATGCTGATTTTTGGCTGCTTCGTTTATTAGCGTCTTATTAAATTCATGATCAATAATTCCTGATATAGGGAGCGGCGGGCTGGTTCATTATGGCAAGCACGTAATATTTACATAAATAAATTCAGATTTTCCAGTATAAGGTAAACGCGCAAATCAAAACTATTTTTATCTAGAAACTTTTTCAGCAAACCATAGTAATTCGACAATCAGCGTTGTGTAATATTCCATGTCATTCATCTTTTTCTTTAACACCATTAATCTTTTTCCTTCTTACAAGTGACCGCCATCTCTTCGGCAACGTAAAATTTCCATTTAAGTTAGACACATTAGCCTACCACATACTAAAACTTATTTTCGTTGTTTAAATGGAAGAAAAAAGCAATTTCAATTGAGCGTGCAAGTCTGAATAAACAAATAGAAAAGATTTCTATAGAAAAGATTTCTATTTGTGCCGCTTCGACTTTGTTATAGTAATATTTAGGGTATATGTCATACAAAAGGAAGCTAAATATACTCTACATTAGCTAAACATTTTTTAAATTAATCATTTTCCAGGAGGTTGCTTCGCCGCCCCGGTGGCACAGTTGTTAGCATGCTTGCTTTAAGCCCCGGAGGTCCCGGGTTCGATTCCCGGCGGGTGATGAAAAAATCACGGCTGGTTAATGTAGGATCAATGAATTAATCACTCATTATCCGTTAAAAAAATGATTACGAAACTTCAATATGAAGCGGCCAAATCCCTCTATGGGATGTAGCGCCAGCGAAAGAAAAAAAAAAAAAGGAGGTTGCTTCGAGCAATTTTCAATAATGTCAAAAAATCTCAAATCATCTGAAAAATTTGCAATCTCGAAGCATTACTGTAACAACATGTGAACAACATCAACGAGTACCTAATCTCGAATAATCTCAAATAATACTCTCGAAAGTAGTGAATTATCTCGATTCCAAATAACCATGCCATTCAAAAATTTTCAAAATCTCGGAAAGTCTTAGTATGTATTATCGAAAAATATCACCTTCCTCCAAATTTAACTTAATTTTACGTAACTCGTCTGCATAGAATAAACGCTCAGAAACAAGAGTTTCGAAAATCAATAATTCTGTAAAAAATTCCCTAACACATTTTAGACTCGAATAATCTCAACAAGTCCGAATTGTAGATCAACCTGGATTAACACAAACAATTTCGAATAGAATTTGGAAAAATCTCGAAAATTCGTAAAATTTCAATAATATACAGTGACACCTCACTAGAGCGAACAACATGGATGGGCCAAACAAGGTGTCCATCCAAGTGAGTTTTCCGCTTAACCAAGGAAGTTTTACTTGATAAAAGTAAACTGGAACGTACAAATTTGATCCATCAAGTGAAGTAACTGGTTAAGAGAGCGGTGACTAAAATGAGGTTTTACTGTACTGTAGTTTACTGTACTCAGAACCTCAAAAACCTCATACAATTTCGCATATATCGATTCATAACAAGTCCTGAGACAGCATACAACTCAAAGCCTTGCAAATTACAGACAATATCGAGAATCTCAAGTAAAATAATCGATTTTAAAATAATCTCGATACCCAAAAAAAAAAAATTGAAAATCTCGAATTGACTTATGCTGTGTGCCTCATATCGATTTTTTTGACTAAATTTATTACTAAACTAAATAATGCTAACGAAAAGTCTCCTTGCGAGGATGCTTTTCGTTTTAGTTGTCATTTTTATTGAGAGTGCTTGAATTGTATAGTTTATTACGAAACAATTTAATTTCTGCCTCAAGTTTATGGCGAAGTGCTGATGCTAAAGGGTGTTTTTTATAGAGTTCCACAAGTTTAAATCATAATAAAACAAAGAAATATATTTTTAATATCAATGAAACGGGCTTTATTGGATAGAAAATTTTATGACATTAATGTTTAAATATGATTTCGGCCATGTGGCCGCTACGGCTGGCGCGTACAAAGCGCAATCTGGAACACCAATTTTCACAAACTTTTCGCAGCATTTGCGGCCCGCCAATAACTCTTCGAATGTTGATTTCCAGGTGTTCAATTGTCTCTGGTTTATCGACGACGTAGACAAGTGACTTTACATAACCCCAAAGAAAATAATCCAATGTTGTTAAATCACACGATCTTGGTGGCCAATTAATTGGACCATTAAGCGAAATTATTCTTTCATCAAAAGTTTCTTTGAGTAAATCAATTGTAGCGCGCCCTATGTGGCATGTGGCTCGATTTTGTTGGAACCACATGTCAGCAAGATTAATGCCAGCTAATTGAGGTACGAAAAAATTTCTAATCATGCCCCTATATCGCTCACCATATACAGTAACATTCTGACCATCATCGTTTTGGAAGACATATGGACCAATGATCCCGCCAGCCCATAAAGCGCACCAAACAGTAATTTTCTGTGGATGTAATGGTGTTTCGACAAAAGCTTGTGGATTATCCTCACTCCAAGTCCGACAATTTTGCTTATTTACGTACCCATTCAACCAAAAATGGGCTTCATCGGAGAACAAAATTTTGAATGGAAATTCAACATCAATATCAATTTGTGCTTCAGCCCATTCGGCGAATTGGCGACGCATACGATGAAATGTCAAACCAATGCTATGAATGTGCTATGAATACTGAATCAGGAAAACAATCTTACGATGGTTAACCTATAATGTGCAGTTAAATTCCTCTCGTTCGTTTTTAGCTTAATATATATTTGGAAATCCGTGCCCTCAACACTTTTTGGCAAAAATAATTCATGATTATGAGTATGTTCTTACCATATTAAACCTTACTTATAGGGTTTTCGGATTAAACGAATCCGTTTCCGAATTAAGCGAAACTATTTCCAAAACTATACGTTTTATAAAAAAAATGTATAACAAATTAGACTTGAACCATAACACTACCCTGAGCCCTCGACATTTTTGCAGCGAATCTTAAAATATTCCGATTTGCTCTCTTCGACCCGCTTCAACATTCTTATTATCAATTCTCATATAAAGTAAGCTGAATTAAATTTTTCCCGTGCGAATAACATAACTTTATTGATGTTAGTTTCGTCTAAGAATTGTTTCGCGTGTGAATGACTTTAACTAAGCACCACAAAATTATAAAAGGTTTCTTCTTCCCTTCTGTCTGCTTTTGTAGATCAAATTAATTTAATTTTTTCATGAGAGCCTTTACTCTTTAACTTTTTCCGACAAATAAATTGAACTATTTTTATAAATTAAAATAACCCTTTTCCAATTTAAATTAAACTATACAAATTTACTATATAAATTATTTTACTGTAGATTTTAACTATTTTAAACGCGAAAAATCACATAAAATCCATTTAAACCAAGAGCCGTGTTATTATTTAAATCTAACGATCTAATTCATTCGATGAAAATTCACCATCATTGTCAACTGTTAATTTTGCACTTCTACAAAACCATGTAGAGATTCAGCCATCGCTACATATTCTTTAAATTAGTCAAATATGTACATCATTTTTACTTTCTTGCACGTTGGTTTATTAATTATGAGAATTTTCATTCTTGAGATTTAGGGGGCTTATTCCATTTTGAGGTCCCATGAGTTCGAAAAATTGAGTTTCGAAGTGGTGTCTAATCCGACAAATTGTTCGTCCTCTCTACAGCTCAGATAATGTAACTAAGCGAACCGAAACTTTATAATTTATTTTTGTTTTCTTAAATTGGGATGGCCCAGTGAAAATCGGTCAAAGGATTACGGCATTGCTCCATGCATAAACGTTAAACCGACTCTTTGCTAATAATTTTAGTATAGCAAAATAAAGCAACTTAGCCAAACATTAGATTTGACCGTATGAAATGAAGGTTTTCCGTTTTGTATGGGGCAATACCTTTAGGCGTAGAATCACGATTATGCATAGAATCTTAGAGTGAATTTAAATAATCCAAAGAAACTCCACGCTGTTTTTATAGCTTCAATTAGGGATCCTCCGTTTTGAAACGAAGGCCTTCCTCACTAACCATCACAAAACATTCTTCAAATTATTTTTCGGAGAGTCCGATTGCTATAGTAAATATATTTTGAAATTGTGGGGAAACATTTTCCAGGGTATTTTTGTTCGATTTTGTGGAAATTTTTGAATTTTTAAATATTTAGAGGATCGGTTCATAATAGGAAACAGTTCCTCATACAATTATGCCGCATTCTCTGTTCTGATATCCGTTGAAAAATTCAGCATCCTTTTTTGGGTTAACTTTGTTACATATCACAAAATTTGCTTGTATATCAAATGTTTATTCTGGCACATTTTATTTATTTGGGCTTTGCTGGACTTTACCTATTGTGTTTTCTCTTTGACGATGTACTGCTTGTTGACAATTTTTTTTTTTTTTTTATAATTTTTTAATTGGGTGCAGAGCGGACTTATTAACGGTCCTAGCTCCTTGTAACTGTCAGAGCTTCTGCACCCAATGCGCGATCCTGCAAGTAAAGATTAATAGCTACCTTAAATTTATTCATTTTATATTCCTTCGGAAATTTGAAGTGAGCGAATTCCACTTTTTTGATGTTCGGTATATAAATTCGCGCCTGATTTCTTCAGTTCGAGGTTTCGGGAGCTTCACCGTAAACCTATGTGCATTGGTTGTTCCTCTTGTTACTCTTGTTGTTGTAACGAATGGTGGTATTTTCTCCGATAGTTCTGCAGAACATTTACCATGTAAGCATCTGTAGAAGACGCAGAGTTCTGCAACATCTCTGCGATGCTGTAAGCTGTCTAGTTCTTGAGTAAGTCTGGGATTCCGTATTATTCTGATAGCGCGGCGTTGAACCCTGTCCAATAAGTGGAGGGTGGTACCAGACGCACCTCCCCAAACTTGACAGCAATACTCTATACATGGTCGGATGAAGGTTTTATATATCTGGAGAACTTGATGCGATTTAAAAAACCTTCTGCATCGATTCAGTAACCCGAATTTTTTTGAAGAAGATTTAGCCAATGCAACCATGTGTTCATTCCATTTGAGTTTGTTACTTATTTGAACACCAAGCAGTCGAATTGGGTCGCAACCCACAAGGATATGGTTTTTTACCACAAATGGGTAGTCGTTACGACTTTTTTTACGCGAAAATGTGCATATTTAAATCGTAATTAAGAGAAGTTACGACTTCTGGCCGTTTATTATTTAGATCTGTAATGCTAGGCTCCGCCTTGAATGAAATAGAAGAATGCAATGTGGCATCATCCGCAAAGCTATGGATAGGGTTTACAGTGCTAGCCAGCAAATCGTTGATGTATAGCAAAAACAGGGTCGGTGACAAAGGTGATCCCTGAGGGACTCCGGCATTTGGGGAGTGCGTCGATGATGATCTCCCATTAAGCACGACGCTGATTTTTTGGTCATTGAGATAGCTTTTATTCCACCTGATGGTCATCGAGTCCAGCCCGTATGCCACAAGTTTACAAATAAGATTCTCATGACATACCTTATCAAAAGCCTTGGATATATCCAAGGCGATTGCAAAGGCCTCTCCGTGGTGTTCTAGGGCGAGATTCCATTTATTCGTGACATACGTCAGGAGATCGGTCGTGGATCGGCTTTCACGAAAGCCGTATTGTCTATCCGAAATTAGTTTGCTAATTTCAAGATATTTAACTATATGTTGATTGACGCATTTCTCAAAGATTTTAGCGACGGCTGATACAATTGATATTGGCCGGTAGCTTGAAGGGTCAGTTTTGTCACAACCCCGTTGCAGCACGGGTTGCACCATTGCATTCTTCCAGGTGTTCGGGTAGCCACCTTGCTTATATGAAAGTAGAAACAGTTTAGATAATATTGGAGCCAATTCACTGGCAAACTCCTTCAATATTCGAACTGGAATTCCACCAGGTCCGGTGCCCTTGTTTGCATTCATTGACTTCAGATTAGTAAAGACAATTTCCTCCGAGATAACGACGGGGCTCATTTTAGAACCACAATATGGAATTAATGGAGGTCCAATTCCATCTGGGACAACTAATGTCGAGTTCGATTTGAAGACGCTCGCCAATAAGTCAGCTTGTAAATATGGATCCACCACCAAGGCGCCGTCAGCACGTTTCAATGCTGAAACAGATGTTTTCGAAATATTTGCAACCGATGCGACCATGTGGTAAAAGTTGCTATCGCAGATTTTCAACTCGGAAGCCACATTGACTTTCTTATGCAGTCGGCTCTTTTTGCTTCTCTACCACAGGTTTTTTGATGTGAAAACATCTTTAGCGGCAGGAGTAAGTAAAAAATTGTATAGAAATCGGGTTACGGAAACAAAAATGCCGAACAAAAAATATTGCTGGTATCTGTGAATATCGATAAGAACAAAAAATAAATAAAACGTAAAATCAATGCAAAATCTACGCATACTCAAGCAATATACAACATCATCCGGCATTTCAAAAACATCGTGAGCCGAATATAAAAAATAATCTAAAAAAAACCGCCTACTTTAATTTATTTTGTTGTGAAAATATCTGCTATACTTATATGGCCGCAGCAGCAAGTGTTTTAGAAAATGAAAATTACATACTAGTAAAAGGAACACAAATTATGCTTGTGAAGTGTAATAGTTATTTACGTCACAAGGGCGGTAAATGAGTTGTTACAGTACGAGTTCGATGTTTATTTGAGAATTTTGAACGGGTACTGTAACGATCATTTAACAGACGTGTAACCTGATTTTGCTTTGTTCAGTGAGTTTGCCGTGACCATTTACTACTACGGAGGTTTAGGTGACAGAAAACTTAACAGAACTGTACTTTGCTCATGCTTAATTATTGTCAGTAAGGTTCGTCCTCTAAATTCAAAATAGAATTATAACTTACTGACTTTTTGAACCAAAAATGTCACTTAGTTTAAATACTGAGCGAACAACATCCGTTTTTATGGAGGGGTTCTTGAGCCTTAACGAAATGGCTTGAAATGATTCAATAGTTATACAAAAAAGTTTTCACATAAATCTTTTGCGAGTTGAGGGTGAACTCGCTCGTTGCTTTTTTTTTGTAGGTGTTCCGCTAAACAACATTGCCCTAGGTAGTTTTGCTCAGTTGTTTTCAGTTTTGGTGGAGAGAAAACCTCATGTTATTTCCTCCTTTCCTTAAGGGAAGTACAGTAGATTTCGCCTATAACGACCACGAAGGGACCGTTGAAATTTCGTCGCTATACCCGAATGTCGTTATACACAATTCTTTTGTGGAGTCCTATACTAATACATGTAACATTATTAATAAGCCAATAATTAATTTTTTTTTATTATAAAGAATTCATTTTTATTGTTTTAATTCAATTCTTAGTATTTACATACTACAATAACTAATACATAAGTACTTAAAAAATAAATAAATATAAACATGTGTGTAGTTAGGGTGTGACAAATACAATACATATTTAAACTGCATCAAAGAAATCAGTAATCGTAGTTTGTTTAAAACTTTTATTTGCAATGTAAGTTCTCTGGACTTGTTTTTCTATTGCTAAAATAGAATTAATAGAATGTTCGTCTATATTAGCTTCACCGAAGTATAAATAGTTTTTGACAGTGGAAATCGCAACAATTGTCTCACTTATAGTTGGCGGCTGAAACTCATCATTTAAATTCTCTACAGCTTCAACATCATCATCGTCACCAACTGTGTTTTCATTTGATATGCCCAAAACATAATCTATAATTTCCTCATCGTTTGGTTGTGCAGCGGTAATTACATCATTATCGACATTTATGTACTCGTTCCAAGTAGCATTATCATTGCCGCTATTTACAACTTTTATCCAATCCACCAATGGCATATTATCCATCTCGTCGAACTCATCTAACTCTGGTAATGCTTCAGATGAGGTTGTAAGCCAGCCTGCATGCCTGAAGCAATTTTTGATCGTAATTGGTTTAACTTCTCTCCAAGCTGTAGCTGCCATCTCAATTGCATTTATTAGATTTATGTTAAATGTTGTGATATTCATTTCCAAGCTAAGCATCATTTTCAACAGCAATAGCTTTCTATAGTGACTTTTAATGTTTTTTATGATTCCTTGATCAACAGGCTGAAGAACGGATGTGGTATTGAGAGGTAAAAAAACTAATTTGATGGAAGACAAATTGTCTATGTGCGGATGAGCCGGGCAGTTGTCTACAAATAATAGAATTTTTTGATTGGCTTGTTTAAGTTCGAAATCCCAACGTAACAAATATTTTTTAAAAATTTCGGATGTCATCCAAGCTTTCGTGTTGGCCTCGTAAAGCACCGGTAAAGTTTTTATATTTTTAAAACACCTGGGTTTTTTAGATTTACCAATTACCATTAATTTACGTTTGTCCGTTCCATCCATATTGGTTATAACAAGAAGAGTAATCCTTTCTTTAGAAAGTTTACCTCCAATGCACGTTTCACCCTTAAATTTGAGGGTGGTTTGTGGAGTAACCTTAAAAAATAAACCGGTCTCATCGGCGTTATAAATTTCGGAATCTTTGTAACCTTCACGTAGTTTAGGAAAAACATTTTTGAGCCAATTTTCGCAATCACTTTTTGAAACAGTAGCTGCTTCTCCAGAAATTTTTCCAACCACTATATTGTGTCTCTGACGAAAACGGTAAATCCAGCTATCGGTACATGTAAAATTTGATTTTCCGATTTTTTGGGCGAATTCATTAGCTTTTGCCTGTAAAATTGGCCCCGAAATAGGAATTTGATTTCTTGAATTGGTGAACCATTCGATTAGAAGTTTATCAATATCATCATGGTCGGGTTTCCTTACTTTTTTCGTTTTTAAAGAGTTCTCTTCAAACTGTTTTTTTATTTTATCACGGTTTTTCCACATTGTAGATAAAGTGGAATGTGATAAATTGAATTCTTTAATTAACTTCGAATTCGATTCGCCATTTTCTAGTCGCATTACCAGTCCGGCTTTTTCTTCAATAGAATATGACTTGCGTTTCGACATTTTATTACACTTTAACAAATTCACAGGTACAAATAACTTCAATTAATTTTCTCACGTCAGTTCACGAGTAAATACAGATATTAACTGAAACCATGCCCAACAAAACGATAAACAATAAAATGTAATTCCCCGAAAATAATAAAAAAAAAATAATAAAAAAAAATTTAGGTCGCTATAACCGAGTTTTTTTTTTGTAAAACTGTAAAAAAAAGACGTTTTATCCGGAATCGTCGTTATAGCTGAGTCGTTATAAACGAAACTTTTTGTATTAAAATAATGCTGTAATGCTCGGGACTATAATTTTACGTCGTTTTATCCGGAATGTCGTTATATCCGTAGTCGCTATAAATGAAATCTACTTTTAAATTTAGGAATTATAAAAAAAAAGAAAAAAGAAACAAATACCGAACGTTTAGTTAGAACTTTTAAGGTCTTCATTTTATGTACTTGCTCTAATCAGATACCTGCCACTTTAAAAACATTGATTTGCACTCACTCACAAAACAGTTTTGTTAGACTCACAGATAATTTATTTCCTTCATAATTATGTACATATACTGATCACCTCCTCCCATCTCTTTCGAGGTAATAACCAAGGAAATAATTAAGGACCTTTATTAGTTTGTTCTAAAAGTGTATTATATAGCTAACTGGAACTAAATGCGAAACAAAAGCTTAAAGTGATGAACTTTAAATTTCAAAATGTTGATGGTACTAAACAATTTTTGTGTGCTTACATAATAAAGACATAAAAGAAACAGTTTTATTATGTTTACGAACGAGTTGCTTCAGTTGATGGATATTTTTTTTAAACTTTTTACGTTATTTACGACCTTTTAAAATTATCTCGTCTCAACGTCTGAGACAGAAAAATACCACCCTTCTACATAATATATCATTTTCCGTGAATAATATAAATAGGTAATCAATACCACATATTCAAACAATGTCTGTGGCAAACTTTCGTTTACCGTATATGTATATGGTACATCTAATTTACGATGAAAATAGCTTCTACTGGTTACCAAAATAAAATATGATTACAATTTAAATTTAACAGACAAAACACAATACATACTACAGGATACAAGATACAACCAGAAGAACCGCACACACCGCAGTCAAGAATAATCGTATTTAAGTTTATCTTATAATCATGGCTTTTTATATTTTTCATGATGTTTGAATTGTCTAATATACGAAATTTTATATAATGGACCATCACAAAATTTGTAAAAATAATATATTTTGAAAGCTTTAAGGATATTCATTGTCTTCGTCGTCGTCCAAACAGTAGTTTTTCTGTTTTTTTATTTTTATTTGTGCTTTTTTATACTGTGTGTGTGTGTATATGAAAAGATAAAAGGAAGCAAACTGCATTAAAAAGTTGTCTGTGCAAATAAAATTATAATTGTACAAAGTGGAAATATATTTAACAAAAAAATGCTTTAAAGCTCGTTTCGTACCCACCCTCTCGATGTTATCGTTGTTGCTATAAACATTTTATTACTATTTAATTGCATTTTTTTAAGCTTTTTTTGAAATTGTAATTGAATTGTTAAAGTTTTGTTTCGTTCTGGAAATTATTTTCGTTCTATTGTAAAATATTTCAAAATATGGTGCACCGGTAAGATGAAGTAAATTATCTGACCTAATTTTTGGTTCATTTAAATATATCTAGCAATACGAGAAGTGCTCTAATGATTATGAGATTGTAAACGTAACTACTCGCATAAAGTGTTTCATTTTGCATGTTTTATGTCAAATCATTCCCATTTACATACATTCATGTATTCCCAGGTATGTAATCGCTTATTTTTCTATAGAATTTTTCCGCACAAATATATTTTATGATAAATATTCCGAAAATGTTTATATTTTGTGGCCACAATAGATTTTTTCCATTTCATTTGATTAAATTACCGATTTTATTTATTTTTTGTTACATTGTCGAGGTGAAAAGCAAAAAAAAAAAATTGAACAAAACCAACAAATAAATATTCAAATGCGTTAAATTTTGTATATGTGTAAATGTTTGTGTAAATTGTGTGTGTGTTATTAGAATCACTCGAACCAACTTGGGTGTGGTTTTTGGTGATTTGATTTGTTTATTTAGAGTATTTGGTTTTAGGAGTGGAATTTAAATGACGAATAATTTTTGTTTTAATAAATTACTTTTAGATTTCATTGATAATTTTGGTTTGCGACTCTACGAAATGCCCTCTCAACCCGTAACGATTTTCTCTCATTCTTTATCAATATACACATGTATGTAGCATCAATTTGGATCCAGCCCGTAGTTTAAGTGTGACTATTGAACATAAAATATTCATGCTGTAATTTTTTATTTCTGCTGATGATTTTTTTGACCAGGTTATGGCTTGCAGCTTTATCACAAATATGTTACAGAATTCAGTCAAATTTGGATGAAATGTATGTTTAAAGCTCATATGTATATTCGTGTTACTACTTTGTACTAGACTCATTCTACGGTATTTCACTAAATTTTTTGAAGTTTTCAACCTTGACCTCTCTGATTTCAATTTTTTTTATTGTAATCGACTTTTGGTTGGCCCGTTATTTGATTTTTTAATTTTGACAGTTTTAAAATTCTAATTTTTGACTTTTACATAAATGGTTGTATCTTCGGTTCTAAGAGGAGTAGTTTCAAAAGCAATACCATTTTGGAACCGTATTAATTTATCCTAAATTCTATCATAATTTATTTTTGAAAAGTATCGTTGTCTAAGGAGTTATGAGCAGATAAATCTGTGTTTATATTTTTGCCGCTAGGACTCCAAAGTTGAAAAAATGTAATTTTGATCATTTTTTTACATTACACTTTGTGTTAAATGAGTAGATAACGCTACCAGTAGAATTTTCAGTTCTGAATTTGACAGACTACATATCTCTACTAGGAATACTGCAAACGTAGGTCTTATTCTTCCGTTAGATGGCTTAAAAATTATAATAAATTTATTTTTACGAGTGTGGAAGCTAGCACGAGAAATTGCTGCTTTTCTTTAATAGATAATAATCTGAAGTCTCTAGCTAGTATAGCAGCTTAAATGTTTAATTCATATTTCGGTCACTAGGTAGATTCAAATTTGGAATAACAAAAAATGGAATAACAATAATTGCTAATCAAAGTTTAAATAAATTTAGTTTGCCAATTTTTTGATACTCACACCAACCAAAAAACTCTTTAGAATTTTTTAAAAGGCTCTCATCTACGCTTCTCAAAGAAGCTGCTCTATAGCTAATCTCTTAATGGTGCCGCCAACTCCATCTGACGGCCCCCTTGCCGTGGCTTGTAGCGAAGAAGTTCTATTCGCAGTCAACTTTAAAATTCATTTCATGATGATTGATATTGGCAAAAAAAATTTTATTCTTAAACTGTGATACAGCACTATCCGAAAAATAATAAATTTTTTTTGGAGCTGGATATACATACAGGCTTTTGCTTTCTAGAAATTCAATAAATTTCTTTTGAAAACCATTTACAGCTGCAGTATCATTCATGGGTTTCTTCTTCTGATTGTTGTGTATAGTAGTGTGTTGCTTGTATTTCATTTTGTGTGACAAACTTACAGTTCTCCGAAAAATCCAAAATCAATTCCTCATCTTGAAGATTACTTTTTACTATATGTACATAGATAGTTTGATTATTGTCTAGCAATGTAATCGTGTTAACGTAATGCTGCTAAACAAAACTTTAAGGAGTCTGATAAAATTTCGATAATTTCTTCAACATCAATCGGTAGATTTGGTAAAATTTGCATTTCTTTCAAATCGTAAAATTTTCGGCTGCACTTCTCACAAACTCTTTCGCCAGTTATTTCGCGGTTTAAGAAATGTTTAGCATTTTCGGATAACTTAACACTAACAGCTCTAAATTTATTTTTAAGGTTTTTGTGATTTTTTAAGTGAAAAGGATTACAACACTGCGGATTGATCATAGTATTTTATCTTTAATATTATTCGGAACTCGCATCACTCAACAACAAGTTTCACTTTCAATAACACTTTCAAATTGTGACTAGCGAGTGGTAAAATGCGTACCACTATTTACATGAGAAGTACACAAAACTGACAGTAATACATCCATACAGTCAAATTTATTTATTTGGCTTTTGTGGGTAAACAGGTTAATAAACTTAGATCATAAAACACGTACAGATACTCTTTAGTATAAAAATAAACTTTATAACGCAGCCGCAGGTCATAGAGGTACTCGATGAATCATTCTAGTTACACATTAGATGAATCACCAATACAAGTGCCGGGTCTCGGGTCAATAATTTCTCATTAGGTTTAGTAAAAAACCTGGCCAGTAATATAAGGGGCACAGCTACACTGTTGCCCACCTCATCATTTCCAGTAATTTAAAAAATTTCTAATATTTTCTTGCTTTACTATGAACAACTACTAAAAATCTATTTATTTGAATTTTGAAAAAGCTCAACAATATTCTCATTTTTGTATCATAAAATGATAAAAATATCAGTTCATTGTCTACTAAAGTCACAACCAAAAATTGCACTGACTTTAATGCACCGAAAATGCATTTCCAACTTTAGAATTCAAGCGCAAGTATAAAAATGAATGAATTGTAACTTTCAAGCCATCTAACAGAAAAATAAGAAATATGTTAGCAGTATTCCCTAGCGGCCAAACTACCCCCTCCCCCAAAAACGATTTACCACTTGTTTGAAAGGTTGAAGTGAACACATCCTCAATACCGATTTGAAAAAAGTACAAAAAAAACGACTTTTTAGGTTGCCTTAGTAAATCTACCGCTACTTTACAAATATTGCTGAAAATACTAATATTGCCAGGTCATTTTGCAGTTTAATGTACTCCTAATAGCCCTGTATTATTTTCAAATTGATCCATCCAACCGTTTTTCCGGACAGATTAATCAAAGTTTTACAAAACAATTAAAGGAACAAGTGATCATCAAAATAAAAAAACGACTTATTTAACCCTTAACAATCGTACGATTTTTTTGTTATATATACTCGCCCATAAGAGACGACAGAAAATTAAATAAAGTTCTGCAATATGACCAATTATTATGGAACTTGGCCATTTCTTATCCGATTTTGATGTAATTCGGCATGTGCGATGAAAATGAGATTCTAAAATGATTTTTGGATAAAGTTCTGGAATATGGCCAACTAGGCTGATTTTTTCCTTAATACTTGAGAAAATATTTAGATTGAATCCAGGACCTAAATGTTTAATAGATTACCACCTCACTAATGATGTTTTCGACGGTAAATTTAAGTTTAGATTTTCTCGTAAATATTTATAAGTAATAGATGATATAAATATTTTGAGCCAGGACCTTTTGGTTGGTAGGCCATTTCTCCTTTTTCGATCTGTAATTTGTTTTCATTTTACAGAAGGTTTTGGAATTTTTGTAAATGATCAACTGGTCAATAATTTTGTGCATTTGCTCTTTGACATATTTCGGTTTGCCTATACATGTACGAGTGATGCCTTATGTACAAATCTATTTACTCGTTGTTTGTAATTATTACGATTTCGTTTTAAATCGTCTATTGCTTGTCTTTTAAATTTATAATCCGTAACGATTCATAAAATTTTAATCTGTAATAATTTCCGTTCTATGTTCCGTAAACAATTTTTGCAGTTAGAAGGATCAATTTCAACTTTAGAGTAGTACGGTGATCCTTCGAAGACCGAAATGTCACTTTGGATGTTTTCCCTGTCATTCCCACTCGTGACTGATAAACCATTGTTTCTTCCAGAGAAGCGTATGTACATATATCGCTGTCAATGCAACAAGTTTCATCAATTTCTGAAATATTATCAACTGATAAGATACTGCTTGCATATCGTCCAAATTTTTGGTATAGGGACAGCATTTCTTCTTAATCCCGTTTTAGTAAAATATTTATTTTCAACATGTTATTCGATTTTAATATTTCGTTTCGATACAACCAACTACTTTAAGAGTTTTACCTCAATAACCTTGCAATATTACATTCTCCTGAAACATTACCAATTTTGAAAATAATTCATCGTATAAACTTTTTGACATGGCTGATAAACTAGCTCTTGTAACAACAAAGAAATAAATATATATTTATCGTGTGTGTGATTCGTTCTGTGGTCGTCCTGTTGTATCGTGTGTGGAATTCGATTTGTTATTCGGCGGTTTGCATCAATCAATGCCTTTATTTGGTTTTCATCATCTTCAACTGGCCTTCCAGAACGTGGTGCATCTTCAACAATTTTGCAAACCAGTTTTGGCACTTACATCTTTCTCCATATTAATGATAGTGTCGATGGATTTGTATTCTCGAGTTTCTCCGTCGAATTTTTCTAAAATGATGTGGTTTATTTCCTCTGCAGATGAGTTACGTGGCGAAACGATTGCTCTTTCGCATAGCCAATGATATAGTTTTTGAAAAATATTTTCTATTCCTGGATAAACTGCCGAAATCAACTCTGCTACTGTGGTAACTACGGTCCCTATTTGGTGATCAACTGTGATGATAGAATTTACATTTCGAAATTTTCCATCTCCTACTAGAAGTAATTGCCGGGAGAATTCGGCACTTCCTCCGCCAAGTTGTGCTCTCATGTTTGTTCTCAAACTCAATTTCTCTACGAAATTCCAGATAGACGATGATTTCAAACAGGCTTTTACAATATCCGCCCGAGTTCTTTTTGGTATAACTGGTAAAGTCTGGCGTAATTCCCCAGCAAAAACAAACGTCACGCCGCCCATTAATTTCCTGTTTGATTTAATATCTTTTAAGGTTCGGTCGATGGCTTCAATGTGTGCACGATGACTCATCGTACACTCATCCCACACTATAAGCTTAATTTCTTGTATTCTTGTTGAAGAGGGACGTTTAGAGGTAGTTTAAACGTTGAATATGCTGTTCTACCACAGCTAATGAGTGTGGCAGCAATACCTGACGATGCAACAGCTAGGGCCATACTACCTTCAGATCTAACTTTAGCCAGTAAAATATTAATAAGAAATGTCTTAATCCCGTTCCACCAGGAGCATCCAACTTAGGATAATTTTCTTGTACGTAATTTCGCAACATAGTGGTATCATACGAACGCCTTAAGTTACCTTCGTAGAGATAACTGAAATTTTGATGGGAACGGATCGGTGAAGGCAAGCCTATGTCAACTAAATGTTTCTCACTCATACTGTAAACCTTGTCGTCTATTTCAATGAGGCATTGGTTAAAGATATCCCCGGAAAATGGTACAGTGTTATCATTGCATCGTATCAGCTCTCTGTGAAGAATGTCATCACATAAATTTTTTTTGAATGTTTCCCACAATACGTTGGGTTGGGTTGGTTGACAGAAAACCAAGATTATTGCGAACAATTCTCTTAACACTTATATGACGACTGAAAGACTGTGGCATCGGTAAGTGTGTCTCTCCAGTGATCGTCATTTTCTAGAAGGCAAAGTTCTCGGCAAGCTGCCTGGAAAGTTGGGTAAACAATACCGTTCACAGTTCTCAACCTCTCGAAAGAAGTTGGCCCTCGGACATGATGCAGCAACATACGCAAATAAAAGCACTCGGTTTGATTTGGGTGAATGTTATAAACTCTACCGAGAGTCTGATCCTTTTTAATACCTGGATGTCCTTCAACGTTTCTCCCACGCTTTCTTCTGGAAAATACATGCTTGTTCCATGTGAAGTAACCTGGAACCTCGTGATATAATAACGTTTTAGCAAAATCCTCCAAACTACACAGGTTAAAAAAGCCAATAAGCGTTGTTTATGGTGGATTTTGCACGATTTGGTGTATGTTATCCTCCATAAAATACACACGTTGCCCATTTTATAAATGTACAGCCAAATGAATGACAGTGGGATATCGTTCATGGATAGGTAACTCAAATATTCGCCAGACTGCCTCCGAAATGCTTATGTAACGACCGTTCACGTACTTCTGTATTTCATCTTTGTCATTTTGGATGCAGAACGTAGCTTGATCCGAACCCTTATTTATGTACTTGCATATATATTTGCTTGCCTGCACGGAGTGACAGTATTCAACATTTATATGAGCACCAAAGCATCGCAGTAATATTGGGCAATGAGGAACAACCCATCCGTTGTCTACTATCACCGTTTTTCCACGTATTCTAAGTGTGGTAATTTGCCCACCACCTTGAGGAGCCCTTCGCCTATATGTGGGATAGCCATCATTGCCAGTTTGTGTTTCGAGAATAAATTGTCGGGGATATCTCTTCGAACACTTGCCGTTTATCATGCATGGTGAGGCTTGGTTCTGCTCGCCGCAAGGTCCATGTAACATGTTTTTGCATACTATTTCATACAAAAGAGGGTCACGTTCCCTGTCAGGGAGCTCAGCACAAATTATATTATTGATTTCGTCCGGCTGAGTTTTTGGCTGTAACCACAAAAGTATATGGGAGTGGGGAAAACCCCGCTTTTGCCATTCTACACTCAACATGTAACATTTTACCGTACCAAATATTTCATTTTTGGTAAATAAATTTATAATTATAAGCTTTTCCAATTTGAGGTTGAAAACTCTTAAAATTATATCGTATCTATCGCAAGGTTTTTGACCTGGAAATAGTTCATTTTTAATTTCCGGCCAATCGGGGTTACAGGTGAATGTCACGAACAAATCTGGACGCCCGTAATTACGTACATACGACATGGCATCCTGCGTCTTTTCTTGCATGTAACGTGGTGAGCCGGTAAATGACGACGGTAGGATAACGTACTGACCTATGTTGGAGGCATTCTCGTTAACATCCTGATTCATTGCATCTCGCAAATGTATGCAATCGTCAGAATGAAGTTTTTTTTGGTTTCGACATATAAAATTTAATCTCGCGGAGATCATTTTCGCCATCATGTCGACACAATACTGGTTAAACAAATTCTTGAACAAATGTATTTGATTAATATTATTTGCTCTAACCATGAGCGTGTACGAATAATATTGCATGCAAGAGACCATTTTGGTTTGAGCTCGGTTTGGATTATCTTGTTGCGTTATGGTTAGGTAGTAGCCGTCTTCCCCTCTAATAAACATAAGGGGGTGCTGGAGCGGATCGTAGAAGCGATGTAGCTCAGAGACACGTTTTAACTGTCCGTCTCGGTAGTGCAGGACGATATCTCTTGGTCCTTTATCTTCGTCTACCAGAAGTATAGCTACTTCGTTTGTAGTAGGAACATTAAATCTACCGCTGTGTTGGTTCGATGGTACTCGGTCAGCATGAATCACTAACTGAAAATTACCTGTTCCTCCTCTGGATCTATTTTCTAGATTATATTTTAAACTTTGGATGTAACAATTGTTTTCTTGTAAGCATTTTTGAAGCAATGCCATCAAATCTGGTTTAAGACTTGGCATACTATTTGAGCGAAATGATAATTGATCAGCGTCCGAAACAAAATAAATTTGTAGGAACTGAGGATTGTTATCAATACTTGAAAGCAAACTTCCAATGTAATGGTAGATCTGTCCTTGAACTTTAAAAGTGGGCATGAAATTACCTTCTCTTACTTCTTTAGCACCAAAGGAAGTCATTTGGAACAGAGTATTATACCTTCTTGTATTGTCGAGAAAATGTTTAGAAAGTGGATGTAATCCCAGAATTAGACTCCTGATTGGTTCTGGCGGTTCCTCGAGTTCTGGAAGTATTACTTTGCCCCCAGCACAACAAAGTCCAGGTGCCTCTTTCTTAGCCCGTTTTTTAGCATGGCAATGGTTACAAATTGTATCCATCTTACCAATTTGTACGTCATTCTTATTTACATAATCCATTACTGGTTGGTAATTGGTATGATAACGCAGACCTGAATCTAAACATATTTTGACACGGTGCTCTATTCCGAGCGGAACGGTGACGTTGATCTTCTAGTCGTTCTGTTCTTTGAGGAGTCGATTCGCGTGTTCTATTGGCAGTAGATTGAGTTTGATTTATCTGCAAATGTAGTTCTCGCTCTACGCTACTTTCCCGAGCTCGTCGAAATGAGTTTGCTGAACTAATTTGAGATATACGAATTTCACGCTGTTCTTGGGTTTCATTGAGTCTCGAATTATGTACTCTGCTCGTATGATACGTTTTTCTTCCTAGTTTCGATTTTATTTTCGGCATTTTTCTAGAAGAAATGTATTACGGCGGTGTTATTATATAGTTTTTTGAATGTTTCAGGGTTAGATACAACATACAACTTACAGTTTTATTTTACGGTAGAACTTGCACAGTTATTTATTTTATACACAATTAATAGCAATTAATCTAGCAATTTTCAGCTATGTTGTTCTAATTTATGTTTCGTGAACAAAAACCGATTGAATTTCAAAAAATGTAAACGTCATAAATTTCTACTAAATTGTTGATTGTTAATTGCTCGCACTATTTAATTGTTGATTAGTTTATTCAATTTAAAAAGTTTTAGAATTTTTGTTGTGGTTTTTTTAATTTTTATAGTAAACTCAAATAAAACGGCAATTCAAATTTTAGTAACTGCACAATGTATTTTGATGAACAAAACTGATTAAATATTAAAAAAATCAAATGTCGTAAATGAATAAAAACTGAATCAATCAATCAAAAATACCATTATTTTCGAATTGATGAACAAAAAACGATTGAATTTCAAAAAGTTGAAATGTCATGTGCATTTCTTCTGAGTGCGTTTTAAACCACATCGTTTCATGTATTTGCCACTTTTGTTTTCGCTATTGAACATAAGATGGCTTTAAAATTAAGTAAAGAGATTATAAATTCCAACAGGTATGACATTTAGGCGTTAACAGGTAAAATTACCTGTTAACGGTTTTAGCATTTTTAAATAGATTTGCAAATCTGTAATTATTTCCAAATTCATGGAGCTTTAAAATGAAAACCTAAGTTGGCGGGTTAACTTGGATTATGCTTTGACATATCTTTGAATGATAAGCTTCTATTTTCTAAATTTAAAGTTGATACTAACTGAAACTGAACTATTTTTGTAAAATTTCAAAGCATATTTGAAACTTGAAGAGAAATATGCAAGCGAAAATATGCAAGCTTTCTATTTAACAAATATAAACGTCAGAGGAACAATTAGTTTCTGCTTTTAGCCCCAAGCTTTCTTGACAATCCCAACATTTTACTGAAACTTTAAGTATGTAGCATGAAAAGTCAGATTTCAGCGTTAAATAGAATTTTTTTATATATTTCTCTTAAAGCTTTCAAAATCCTGCGAGGTCTATTTAAAAAGACTTCCTATCCAATCCAATTGTATTAAAAACCTTCCATTATGGCATATGATCAAAATTAATTCAAAATTCTATTTGAAACCCTAATCTTAACCGTTGAGGAAGCTGTCAAGCTCCAATAATCGAAAGAGCTTCTGTACTTAATGTTGAACTTAATCGCTTTAGCATTTATTATTTTTTGTAAACAATGTATTTTCTCACATTGTATCAGTTAGAATCTTAAAACGATCCAGTTAGGTATAAGCTGCTGCTTAGCTCGTAGCTAAATTTTGGACTGTGTTATTTTGATCAAAACGGCCACACAAAAGTTTATTTGCCATTTTTTAGCATTTTGCATGATTTAAAAAAAAAATGTTAGGTACTAAATAATCTCGAGACAAAATCTCACCAAAAAAGCATTAGATTTAACAAATGATTCAATATTCAAATTTTTTGTATCCAAATAAGCTTTCACTATTTATGAACTTGGGCACTTTGTACATAACCAAACAATTTAATAGGCCGCTAAAAAACGGTTTTAAGCATTAAAAACGTCAAGTGAAACAAAAATTAAACGTTTACAAACTCTCATATTCTGTTCCCATATGAAACAAAAATAAACCTTCGGGAGTCGAACCCGTTCATTAGATTTTTTTGTACCTAAAAAGTTTACAAAAAAGATCAAGCTTAAATACACTTGTCGTCTTACTTTGGCAATTTTACAACAACAATGCCCCTTCATTTCGCTGGGAAGAAGGAATAGAAAAATTATCTTCTCCACCTAGTTGCAGTGTTTACCACTAGAGTAAATATATTAAATATATTTATTCTAAAATAATAATCTCAATATATCTAAATATATTCTAAATAATAAATTATATTTTAGAGCTTGGTACCAACTGTTGAAAGTAAAAAAAAAAATTATTCTGAAGAAGAGTTGCTCTTAATTTGGGCAAAATTTCATTTAAAGCAGTAGTTAACACTAACCAACGACTAGTTGAGGAAGATATAAGTTAAACAATTCTTGCAAAAAATTAAAAAAATGTTGCTGCAACTCGGCAACAATCTGTTGCAAATTTTCCAACCAAGTTCATGGAATGTGCTACACAAGGTACAAAATGTGCTTGTTAATTAAGTTTTTAATTCGTGCTTGAAGTCCTGTATAAATGCCAGACATGTTTCTAGCGTTGTCATATGATTGGCCTCTCATATTTTTGATTTGAATTTTATTTGCATTTAAATATTGTATTATTTCCTTCTCCATATCTTCAGCTTTATGTCCAAAATTTTCCAAAAAAATTTAAAAAATGTTCCTCGGGCACACCATTGCAGTTCATGCACACCGCTCAACCGATCGTCATGAAATTTTTACCATGTACAAGTTGCATATCCAGAACCAACCTTACGATATTTTGGAAGGGGCTGGACCCCGGGGTCTAGGGGCTGCGGTACAAATTTTTTCGAAAATTTTAATTTTCTTTAAATTTTTCCACGAAAATGAGTTTATGGGGCTGGTTATATGAAATTACTGACAAGTTCGAATCCGAGGGGCCCAGCCCTGGATCAAAAATTAATTTTACATGTATAGATACAAATATTTGATTATTTCAAAATTACTTCTCAGTCGCTCAACCGATCGCTATGAAATGTTTACCATACAAATGTTGCATGTTCAGGACCAATCTTACGATATTGTGAAAGGGGCTGGACCCCGGGGTCTAGGGGCCATGGTACAAATTTTTTCAAAAATTTAAATTTTTTTACGAGAATAAGTTTTTGAAAGGGGTTATATGAAATAAGAAACATGTTCGAATTCGGGGGTCCGCCCCTGGATCAAAAATTCATTTTTACATGTAAAGATACAATTATTTGATTGTTCTGAAATACCGCCTTAGCCGCTTTACCGATCGCCATGAAATTTTTACCATGTATATCTTGCATATTCAGGACCAAGCCCACGATACTTTTGAAGGGGCTGGACCCCGGGGTCTAGGGGCTGTGGTACAAATTTTTCTCAAATTTCAATTTTTTTAAGATTTTTTGACGGGAATGACTTTAGGAAAGGGGTTATATGAAATTAGTGACATGCTCCAATCCGGAAGTCTGCCCTGGATCAAGAATTCATTTTTACATGTATAGATACAATTATTTAAATGTTCCGAAATAGCGCCTTAGTCGCAAATTTATACACCAAAAAGGATATCTAGCGTGCGATTGTTATACACAAATCATACCTCTACTATAATTGATTTAATTATTCAAATTAATTTTAATAATTTAAATTTAAGACAATCTTTCGTCACTTTAACTGAAGACAAATCTCTGAACACTTATATTATCCATACTAATAATCCATTTTTACTGGTTTGACATGTACTGTTTAGTGATATCCTATTTATCATATCCTGTTTTGAAATGTACCATAGTCAGCGAGTTCTAATTTCCACATAACTTCAGAAATAATTAACATTCTATTTTAATCCACTATTGCAACCGGCGGCTTTTAATGAAAATAGTAGTTTCATACTAAACGTCAATAGTTTATTACTTTATTTAGTTTATTACTTAAATAATCAATGATTGTTTCATAAAATCAATTCTAGGAAAGGTACTAAAAAATATTGTACGTATAAACTGATTTACTTTGAAAAGTACTAGCGTTTTATATTTGAAAATAGCATCGTCTACAAGAAACATCCTTGGATTCAAATTATTGTACGTGTAAAATTGCCTTAGTTTGAAAAAACTTCTTTTGTTTTTCAGTTTTGAACAAATTAATATTAATTTGTGTTTCGGATGCCGTTGTTCTCGATTAGTTAGCTATAATGCAATAAAATAATTGTTGGTGATTATTTTCCAGGTATTAAATATTATTTCAAATGAATATACATTCTTATTAGATTTAAGTTTTCAGTTTATAAACGTGTTAATCTATGATTACTTTTTGATTATAGATAACATTTGATTTTGCTTAAAAAAAATTCCGTAAATACATTTTCAAACACAGTTCGCGGTGAAACGTATCGAAGGGAACATTAAAATCGTTTTGATAAATTAATACTAATTTCTGTTTTGAATGCCCGTCATTCCTGATTAATTAGCTACACGTTTCATTTTTGCTTAAAAATGCCACCGAAAAAAAGATCAATTGGGCAGGTAACTGCAAAGTCGAAGAAGATTAGAGCCGCAAGGGTGGCTGAATCAAGCGAACAGCGTGAAGCACGACTTGAAAATGATCGAAGCAGTACGTCTTCTTCTAGAGCTAATGAAACAACTGAACAGTGTGAAACACGACTTGAAAATGTTCGAAGCAGGATGTCTTCTTCTAGAGCTACTGAAACCATTGAGCATCGTGAGGCCCGGCTGGAATTCGATCGGTTACGATATGGACGACTAATAGAAACTTTTAGAGGTGATTTAAAGTTAGCAGCATTCAATTACGAGATAGACTATGATTACAATGTTTCAATTGGGCAAATTGAAAACATTTGTTTGTATTGTCATGCTTTAAAGTTTCACAATGAATCGCCTGGAATGTGTTGTTCAAATGGAAAAGTGAATTTGCCTCCTCTGGATGATCCACCTGAACCTCTTGTAGCTTACGTCTCCGGAACTACTGAGTTATCCAGACATTTTCTACAAAATATTCGAAAATACAACTCATGCTTTCAAATGACATCTTTTTGAGCAACCCAAATTGTTAAGGATTTAGGTTTTATGCCCACGTTTAAAGTACAAGGACAAATTTATCATAAAATTGGATCACTTCTTCCTCTCTCTAACAACGACTCCAGAGTTTTTACAAATTTACTTCATGGGCAACGAGGAGACGGAGACTAATCAACGTTGTGCTATTAGTCCCGGAACAAAACGTGAAATAATATCAAGTTTACAGATTTTATTCCATGAACGCAATCATCTGGTAAATTTATTCAAAACTGCATTGGAGCAAATGCCATCAGATGACCACAGAGTAGTTATTCGAGCAGACAAAACACCATCTGGTCAACATGAAAGACGATTCAATGCTCCAACAATCAACGAAGTTGCTATTGTTATGGTCGAAACGGATTTCAACCGACGTGATATTATTATCCATAGACAAAATGAAAGCCTACAGCGTGTTACTGAAACACACAGATCGTATGATGCTCTTCAGTATCCAATACTGTTTTGGCAAGGAGAAGATGGGTATCATTTCAACGTGATGCAAACTAACCCAACAACAAGTGCTGCGATGACGAAAAGGGTTTCCTGCATGAATTTTTATGCGTATCGTATTATGATTAGAGCACAACAATCAAACCACATCCTGAAGTGCCGTCAACTTTTTCACCAATTCATTGTTGATATGTATGCTAAAATCGAAAGTGAACGACTTCTTTTCATCAGCTTAAATCAGAAAAAACTTCGTTCCGAGGAATATATTCACTTGCGCGATGCAATTGCAAATGATGGAAACGTTGCTGACATTGGGAAATTGGTCATATTACCAGCTACGTATACGGGAAGTTCAAGGCACATGCACGAATACGCTCAGGATGCCATGACGTATGTCCAAAGATTTGGACGTCCTGATCTATTTATAACGTTTACGTGTAATCCAACATGGACTGAGATTATAGATTTACTTCTAATTGGGCAATCATCGACCCATCGGCATGATCTGACAGCTAGAGTTTTCAAACAGAAACTCATAAATCTCATGAACCTCATAACTAAAAATCATATTTATGGAGAAACTCGCTGCTGGACGTATTCTATAGAATGGCAGAAAAGAGGCCTACCACATGCTCACATTTTGATTTGGTTAAAGGACAAGATTACTCCGACTCAAATTTATAGTGTTATATCAGCTGAATTACCCAATCCCCAAGAAGATCCGATACTTTTTGAAATCGTTAGCAAACACATGATACATGGGCCATGTGGAGCCGTGAATCCCAATTCACCTTGCATGAAAGACGGAAAGTGTTCGAAAAAATATCCCCGAAAGATGTATCAGGAAACACAAACTTGTGACGACGGATATCCACAATACCGGAGACGAAAACCCGATGACGGAGGACACACAGCCACTATCAAAGTAAACAATGTGCATCATGAGGTAGATAATAGCTGGATTGTTCCTTACACTCCGTTACGGTCGAAAATATTTAAAGCCCATATTAACGTTGAGTACTGCAACTCGGTTAAGTCAATTATACGTCAACAAAGGCAGTGATATGGCAATTTTTGGACTTTCGAATACAAATTCACCATTTGATGAAGTCACGCAATTTCAAATAGGATGTTACATCAGCAGTAATGAAGCTGTCTGGCGAATTCTGAGTTTTAATATTCACGAGCGTTATCCAACAGTTGTACATCTTAGTGTACACTTAGAAAATGGACAACGAGTTTACTTTATGGAAGAAAATTTGTTACAGAGAGCTGCGCAACCAACGAATACGACATTATTATTAACAGCCTTTTTTCAATTGTGCGGAACAGATTCATTCGTAAAAACGTTGCTGTATCATGAAGTTCCAAAATATTATACATGGAACACGTCGAAGAAGCAGTTTTTCAGAAGAAAGCAAGGCACAATTATTCGGGAGTACCCTGGAATACGTGGTTTTGATGCCTTGGGCCGAGTTTATAATGTTCATCCTGACAATACGGAGTGTTATTTTCTGAGAATGCTGCTTCATGAAGTAAGAGGACCAACGTCTTTTCAAGCACTGAGAACTGTAAATGGCGAAGTATGTCAAACCTACAGAGAGGCATGTCTTAAACTGGGCTTACTTGAAAATGATGAACACTGGGATAGAACACTAACAGAAGCATGTCTTATGTGTCGTCCAGCACAAATACGCAAGCTCTTTGCAATCATATTAACAACATGCACACCTTCCGATCCTAAAGGTCTTTGGGAAAAGCACAAAGAAAGCCTTAGTGAAGATATACTTTGGCAAGCACGTAGAACAAATCCCGATATGGAAATACAGTTTTCAGCAGACATATCTAATGAAGCACTTATATTACTCGAGGATTCATGCTTATACATTAATAACAAAGTCATTTCCCAACTTGGGTTGCCAGCACCGACACGCCATGGAAACATTGTTCGTGATAGAGATCTATTACGAGAACAAAATTACGACGTTGGTCAGTTACGAGTTTTCGCTGAGACTCAAAAAAGTCTCTTAGTGGATGATCAAAGACAGGCATACACTAAAGTGATGCAATACATAGCAAACGGTAACGGAGGAATTATTTTTCTTGATGCATCCGGAGGCACTGGAAAAACATTCCTTCTTAATTTGATACTTGCTGAAGTAATACAGCAGAATACAATCGGCCTCGCTGTTGCATCATCTGGAATTGCATCCACTTTACTCGATGGAGGACGCACAGCACATTCAACGTTTAAACTACCATTGAATTTGAATCAAGCGGATAATTTTTCTTGCAATATAACACGAAATTCGGGAATTGCCACGTTATTAAAAACATGTAAAATCATTATTTGGGATGAATGTACCATGGCACACAAAAAAGCATTTGAAGCGGTTGATCGTACTTTGCGCGATTTGCGACAAAATAACCGACCAATGGGAGGAGCTCTAACACTACTAGCAGGTGATTTTCGTCAAACTTTGCCAGTCATTCCACGATCAACACCCGCTGATGAACTTAATGCCTGCCTGAAGGCGTCTCATCTTTGGAAACACGTTACGAAAATCACACTATCTACAAACATGCGTGTGAATTTACATCACGATGGTACAGCTAAAACATTTGCCAGGCAGCTTTTGGACATGGGTAACGGGAAATACGGAGAAGATGTGCTAATCCCACGCATTCCTATATGATTCCGACCGATTTGCCGTTTGAATTCAAGCGACTACAATTCCCATTACGCCTTGCTTTTGCAATGACAATCAACAAATCAATATAAGCAGCGAAGAAGGAATCGAATTCAGCTACTAATTCCACTGTCATAAAAAAATTAAAATTATTGACGTTTCCAATGTTTTGTGTTTTTCCTCTTAAAGGCAATGTTCGGCTAGCAAGTTTTCGTATAATGCTCACAACTCGTTTGAGCACCTTTTACTGAATATTTTAAATAGCGGCTTCGTGTTGATAAAAATAAATTCTAATTACGGTTAAAACAAATTATGTTTAATAAAATTTTGAAAAAAAAAAATCAAGCGCCCTATTTCAGTTGGCGCCCTTAGGCAGTTGCCTATGTTTGGCTGTTACCAAATGCGCCCATGCCGCCGCCGCTACCTAACAACAAAATTTGTGATACAAATACAATTTCGTTGTTGAAATAAACTTTAATCATTTTTATTAATTAACCTAAAAAAAATTATCTAATTATTTTTTAATGTTCAGCGTCAACACCCAAAATTACAATTTTTATATATATGTACATAAATAGAACTTTTTGTTTTTTACGAGGACGATGTCAATTAATAAATTGTCGAAGGTGGTGGTCTTTTCATTAGGCGATTAAAACGTTATTAATGGAATTTATTTAACTGTTACTGGGGCTCATACATATACATATGTATAATAGATTTTTATGACTAAATTTTAGAGAAGTGCACGATATATAGTACGGCGTTTAAATTCATTTCAACTTTTACGACAAAAGCTTTTAATTCCAAGATCATAAAAATACGTGACCAAACTAAAAAGCTCGATGAAAAAGACGTAAGTGATTTTATCGAATTAAAACGGATTCATTAAAAATGAAGTCACGCGATTTATTTTTTGTTTTTTGTACGTATTAAACTGCTGCTTAATAGGTCTAAATGGATTTATACACAGTATATACACAGACTGACATGTTCAAATACGATATATAATTTTAATCCATTAGTTGAATACTGCAAATAAATCACAAATTCGTTAGCAATTTGAAGAACCATTCCTTATCATTTGCATACCTCTTCAAACTAAACTATAAAAAATCTATTTCGTAAAATTATTGGAAATGGTGTAGCTGTAGAACAAAAAAAAAAATCCAATTTCATAGAATTATTTCCTTATATAAATATGTAAAAACGAACATAAATTTTTAAAATCAAAATTGTATTCTTAAGTACACACTCCAAACAATTTTTTTTTTTTGCCTCTTTAAGACGAACAAAATATGGGGGAAAACTATCTCGAGAAATATTTGTTGCATGATAATTTCTTCTTCTGTGCAATATAGAAACAGAATTGAAAACAAATCAAGCTACAAAAAAAAAGAAAATTTGTTTTACGTCTTCTGTTTCCACAAAAAAAAAAAACTGTAAAAGTTTGAAGTTGAGTTTTTTATTGGATTCTATGGGATTTTAGTTTTTCAATTTGTTTTTCCTTTTTTTTTTTTAATTTCATAAAAGTGGAAATCAATTTATATAATTTGAATATTTTTTCCCATTTGATGTATTACCATTGGTTGTGTAAGATATAAGATACAACAAAGATAAATCATCTCTTTAATATAATATTGAGAATTGAGCAACATAAAACTTTATGCACCGTTAAAACGATATAAAATTTTAGGCAAATAAAGACGAGATTTTTCATCTTACGTCCGCAATCTGTGTGCGCAAATAATAATAATATGATTGAAAAACCACAAAAAAAATTATTGATGTGGAAAAATTAAAATCATCCCTCGGGACTGAGATAACGAAAAAGCTCTGATTCGACAAAAAAAAAAAAATAATTCGAACAGTTATTCTATTACATAAAATCGATTTTATAACAGTTTATGTGGTTTGTGTCTTCGGTATATATATTTATTAGTTTAATATTATTTCGGTATGATGGCAGTAGTATTGACAAAAAATTAATTTTTATTTGTTTTTGTTTATGATTTTCAGGTCTTAAATACACGGATAATCAACGTGTTATTATTCATGTGAAGGATATAAATGATGAGCCGCCATATTTTATTAATCGTCCATTACCGATGCAAGCCGTTGTACAATTGAATGCACCACCAAATACACCGGTATTTACGTTACAAGCTCGTGATCCGGATACAGACCATAATATACATTACTTCATAGTTCGTGATCGTACTGGAGGACGGTAAATAAATTTTATTAAAATTCGCTTGAGTCTTGATTGTAATTTTATATTTTTTGTTATTTTAGATTTGAAGTTGATGAACGGTCCGGTGTTGTCCGAACACGAGGCACAGATCCATTCCAGTTGGACATGGAATATGTGTTGTATGTAAAGGCAGAAGATCAGAATGGCAAGGTGGATGATCGACGATTTCAGAGTACACCCGAAGAGCGTTTATCGATTGTTGGTGGAAAAAGGGCACCCCAATTTTATATGCCCAGTTATGAGGCTGAAATTCCGGAAAATCAAAAGAAAGATTCTGAGTATGTGTACCAAACTCGTGTACATTTTAAGTGCGTGTTTACTAATATTCAAAATTTGTTTTATATTTTAGCATTATTTCGGTGAAGGCAAAATCATTTGCTGATCGTGAAATTCGTTATACGCTAAAAGCACAGGGCCAAGGTGCTGGCACATTTAATATTGGACCAACGTCGGGAATTGTTAAGTTGGCTAAAGAACTAGATTTTGAGGATTTACGACAACCGCATGTCTATTCACTAGTTGTAACGGCGACAGAAGATAGTGGTGGATTTTCTACTTCTGTTGAGGTAAGATATTATTGGGCATCATGACGTTCTTTTGGTTTGCGTTCCAAACTTATTCAAATTGTTCTCTGTCTATGGTACATTTTTGTTGAATCTGGTTGTTCATTATAATAAATTGCTCAGTTTATATCACAACTGCCCGTTCGCGAATCGTACTAACCTTAACTTAAATAATTAGCTGACCGATATCGTAAGGGGCGACTTGATTATTGGGGCGCAATATCACATTTCCTAGTAGGTATTTCTTAAATTTGGAGAGACATTCAGAACACAAAGATTTTATTTATTTGATACCTACCACCCCCTTGGTTTGCATGATAAACGTAATATATGTTTAAATCTGTGATTGAACATCCTGCGGGGCCGACAGAGTTAGAGACCTCGGCCGTGGAATTTGTTGTTGCGAGATAGTGTCCCTTAAAGCTGGTTGTCGTTTTTTCCCATATAACGATGGGTCTGATCATGTCCGAAACTTGGTGCATCTATTGATTCTGGGAAGGCTGCTTGATGTGGTGTACTCTTCGTTTTTTAATTTCTCGGTCAGGTTGAACACGTGGTGGAAGCGTTGGTTGCATTACTTGGCTATCTAGCATCTGTGTTGGTGTTGTGTCATTCTTATTCTCGGGTTCTATGGGCAGACGAGATAGTTTATGGATTGGCCTTTTCATGAGAACCCCTCCCGGGCCTCGAAGTGATACTACTCGAATCTTTTGATCTAAACCTGGATGTACTCCATCCAGTCAGCCATTTTAAAGGTGGAGTGTGGTCGTCTTTGATAAGCACTAGGTCACCTATTTTTATGTTTGGTTGTTCATGTGACCATTTTATTCTATGTTGGAATCGATTTAAGTACTCTGAATGCCATCTTTTCCAAAAATCTTGTTTGATTTTTTCTACCAGTTTCCATCGTGATATCCCATGAATATTTGTATCTGCCATAGCATCATGTGGAACTGATAGCAATGGTGCACCAATTAAAAGTGTCCAGGAGTTAAAAAAGTTATGTCTGTTTGATCGGCTGTCATTTTACTGACTTTACAGCAGCGCCCCAAAGTCCACCAAAATGTGGTGAAGCTGGTGGCATGAAATGCCATGTTGTCCCATCGTTTATCAATAGTTGAGCGATTTCTTTAGATGGCTTACGAAGTAATGTAGCCATTTCTCGTTCAAGCTGGTTTTTTGCCCCGACAAAATTAGATCCGTTATCGCTATATAAATCACTGCACAATCCTCTCCGTGCAGTGAATCGTTTGTAAGCTGCGATGAATGATTCAGTGGTTAAATCACTGACTGGCTCAATATGTATGGCCTTAGTTGTCATGCAAACAAAGATTGATAAATAACCCTTGTGTGCTTTATGACCTCTTCCCTTTGTTGTTCGAATAAGTATAGGTCCTGTATAAACCGATGACACTTCATACATTTGGATATTAAATTTCGTGTTAGATTTCGACCGTGTATGATCCAGTATTTTGTTCGAAGATGAGCTAATGTCAATTGTGTTCCTCCATGCAATGTTTGTTCATGGGCTTCTTGAATTAGTAGTTTAGCTATTGGATGGTTCCTTGGAATGATAACTGGACGTTTCTCATCATAGCTCCAAGTTGTTGTATTTTCAACTCTACCGCCGACTCGTAATATATCTTGGTCTAGGAATGGAGACAAAGATTTTACCTTACTTCTATTTGATATTCCTTTTTGGTTCATAAGGTCGTGAATTTCAGTTTTGAAATGTTGTCTTTGTGATATTTTGATCAACAGCTGCGTGGATTTTCGTGTTTCTTCCGCCGTAGGAGCTTCTTGGTTGGTTACTACTTACTACCTTTTTTCGGCATTTGTTGATGAATCTCCCAATTTATGCTACAATCCTTTTTATGGTATTGAAATTGGAGTATTTTAAATATAATGGTTCGATAACGTTGTCTGATGTTACCGTAGTATTAATTCTGTTGCTTCGATACCTCTGGATGCACAATCCGCTGGGTTGTTGGTTGATTTGACATAAAACCACTGAGACGGAGAACTTAAATTCTGGATTTCCGTTATTTTATTTGCCACTATTGTTTTAAATTTGTGGGGCTTATTTTTCACCCACCCTAACACAATCATTGAATCCGTCCAAAAGTATGTTGTTGTATGGCCAAACTGCATGTCTTGCTGCACCCTATTCGTGCTACCCGTGTTTTTGATGTTAATAAAGTTGCTTTATTTGATCCCCTATCATAGAAGTATACCACTACTGCATAAGCCACTTCGGAAGCATCACAAAATCCATGCAAATCTCCTTGTAGAGATTGATCGAATTTAATCCACCTCGGAATTTTTATCTCCTCCAATCGTGGGAGGGATTTGTAATATTGCTGACATATGTTTTCGATGTTTCTATACAGTTTTTGGTCCCAAGTCACGCCAGAGATCCATAGCGTTTGCATTAACACCTTGGCTTTTATCGTAGTTGAAGATAGCCAGCCTAGTGGATCAAATAATTTTGACGACTCAAATAACATTTTGCGTTTGGTCATTTCTCCAATTTTGGCGTTGATATTCACCTTAAATTCAAACGTAGGTATCGGTGCCTGGATTCCAAATTAAACCCAATGTTTTTATTGACTCTGATTCGTTGTTGTTATGAAATATGATAGGCTCGAAGGCTCTCGAGTCCGGATTTACACCTCCTAAGAGTTGGAAACAGTTGGAGGCCCATTTTCTCAGGTTAAATCCTCCCTAAAATTGTAGCAATTTAGTAGAAATCTTTCTTAATTATCCTTGCCGCTATTGGGTAGTTTTTCTCCACATCGGCCGCTAGCTGTTGTAGTGTCTTGATGGCCAAATATGGTGCCGAAGCCGTTCCAAATGTCACAGTTGTCAGCTGGTACGACTTTATCATTTTGTCGGATGATGTTCTCCATAATATTTTCTGATATTTTTGATCCTCCGGATGTATTCTTATTTGCCGATACATTTGCTCTATGTCTATGATATCGTTACTTGTCTTAGCTGATGCGTCAAATACGACCCTTAATTTTGTTGTGGTACTGGTTGATTTGAGCACCGCGTGATCAGAATATAATATTCATTGTCGTTATATTCCTTACTCTCAATCATATGTCCTTTATTATAGTACCCTGCTATACACTCCTGATACTGCTTGAAAAATTCCTTTGCCACTGAAAAACGTCGTTCCAATTGAATGAATCTTGCTACGGCCCTTTGTTTGGATGATCCAAGAGATGGTACATTTTGGATAAAAGGAATTCGTACCGTGTAACGACCGTTCGTATCAGCTTCTTGGGTTGCATCTCTTCTACTTCCCAGAATTTCGTTAATTGCTGGTCGATGTCTGTTAAGGTAACCAATGACGTGATCTTGGAAGGTTTATTGTTGTTGGGGGTATTACCAAATATAATCCATCCTAGTTCTGTTTGTTGGGCAATTGGTTCCCTTTGTTTTCCTTTGACCACCTGGTTCATCACAATGTTTGGATATTAATCGGCACCTAATAAGATGTCGATTTTGTTCGGTTGATTATAATTCGCCATCTTCTACTGTCAAAATGTTGGTCAGGGAGTGGTCGTGTTATATACGGTAATTCTATTGCCTCCATTTCCATGGAGAAGTTCGATGAAAATCGCGGTTGTACACGGAAGGTGACTGATCTTGTGGCAGTTGTAATTTCGCTTTCGTTTATACCTCCTATTTCCATATATGTTTTCTTCATTCATTGTTTAATTAGGTTGGGTGCCTCCTCGGTAATGACTGAAATTTATGAGCCAGGATCTATTAACATCCGTAAGAATTTTGGTTCTTGGTTTCCAGTCTGTATTTCAACCAATGCCGTGGCCAATAATGTGGACGTTAACTGCTCGTACTAGTTTACTAGATGGTTCGTTATCTCTAACTGAACGGTTGTCTCACTTTTTGGAGTGGCATCGTGCGTTGTGGTGGGTTATTGAAGTGTAATAAAGTGTTGTGACGTCCCATACAAACTAAACATCGTATAGAATGTGGACAGGGGTGGTTGTTCTCCTTTAAACACATGTAACAAATCCGCTCTTGAGCGATGAATTTGGAACGTTCTAAGGTAGACTGTTGTTGGAAATTGATACAGTCCTTTAATTCGTGCTCTTTTTTACACAATATACAGCTTCTTTTAGTTTGTGTTCTACATGTGTTGACCCTTGCTGTCTGTGTAGCGGATGCTCCAAAACTGCGACTTATTGGTTTTGATTTTGTTGCTTCTAAGGCTTGGAATCTCCGTTCTAGGAAATTGAGAAATTCTTCTAGTGTTGGCATTTCTCTAGGATCCGCTATTGACATTTCGAATAGTTTTGATGTTTCAATATCCAACTTTTTTATTATTATTGGAATTATAATGTAATTCCAAGACAATGTAATTATGCCTAAGTTTTTAATGGCATGTAGGCTCTCGGTAATAAATCATGTAATGATTTAATTGATGTTGCTGATTCCGAGTGTATGGCTGGAAAATTCAGCATCGCGTTCACATGGTTCGACGCCATTTGCCTTTTATTTTGGTATCGGTTTACTAACAGCTGCCATGCGTCTCTGTAATTATCACCAGTGGTTTCAAGGTGGCTTATTAGTCTGCCCGCGCTCCCAAGTACCGTAGTTTTTAGTTGGTGCATTTTTATGGTGTCACTTATGTCGTCGTTTTCATGAATAATCCTTCTAAGTAGGTCATAAAAGGATGCCCATTTGAAGGGGACTCCATGAAAATGTGGAATTCCAATCGGCCTTAGTTTGACTTCATGTTCCATTGATTTTTGTTTGTTCAGCACGTTGGTGATTCTGGATCTTAGTATCTCGAATTTGTTGATTAATGTTGAGTAGTAATCCTCGGTGAAGTACGGCATAGTATCTTCTTCATCAGCAGTAGCGTCCACTAATAGTTCCTCATGAAGTTGCTCGATTTTTGCTATCCTGGCATCGAGCTGAGTTAGCTTGTGTTTAAGTTGATCTCTGCAACCATTAGCTTCTAACAATTGTGCAGCGTTCTGCTCTTTATATTTGCGTATGTGCTCGCTGTCTTGCATCGTCGAATTTTTTACATCCTTGTTTGTAGTCTCGTTGGCATTAGAGTTGCTTGTCATGCTGATGTTGGCTGGTGTGGTAGAAAGGCTTGCTAGACTATTTGTTGTCGTCGGCATATTGGTTGATGGTTTGATGGATAGATAATTATCATCATTTGCCGGCATTTCCGTTACTGCTTTTAATTTCTCATTTAAATGTTGTTGAAAGGTATTGTAGAATGTCTCAAACGACTTTCGTTCCACCCAGTAATTATGAGATGGATTGTCATTATGGTATGTATCTCTCATCTCTCTATCGGTAAGGATGACTTCTTCCCAGATGGTTTCAATGGTGTTAAGTTTTTTCTGCAGGTATTCTTTTGTTTTCCTGCTCTCGCCATCCTTGTTGCAATTAGTTTTGATTTTTTGTACCTCATCAAAGCGAGCACAACTCTGTTGTTTGTAAAGTTGCTCCATTGCACGTAGTTCACGACTCATTTTTCTTCTTCAAGAGCAGATTGTGCCTTTATAAGCTGATTAAGGAACTCGTCAGTGTTGTATTAGCACTTATGCCCCTGCTATACCTTGCCGGCTTATTTCTCAGCGGTAATGGGTCCGTATACAACCCAGCCAATCCGAGTTTTACTTGCAAATGGTCGAACTGACCTTCTTTGACGTAGATTGTTGTTACTTACCATCGATAATTTAGCCTTGTGCTCGTTCAAATTTTTCATTCTTGCATCGTTCCATCGATACTTCATACTATTATCTTTATACTTTAATTTCCAAATCGTCCACTTTGGATTCTTCTTCTATTTTGATGGTGTATCCTGTCCACTTGAGACGTGAAATTAAGTCACAGGTGAGCCATCGATGAAAAATGCACAGGTATCTACCGAATATCGCCCATTATACAACTTTACTGGTACCACACGGCGGAATACAGAAGGTCTGGCATCACTGTGCTTACCAAGCTGCCCTTGTATCACTGACCGTGGCACATCTTGTTCAATTCTTGGTACTGTATCCTTCGGTTTATGCAACAAACCGTTATGAATTGCCAAAGAGTTATTTTCACCATATTTTTGCTTCCTTTTACATTCATGTGAGAGGTGCTGACAGCATTGAATATCTACCGAACAATATCTTGAACATTTTGATTGTGCTTGGCACATCATTTAGATACCCAGTTGTTTTCCAACATGTCCCGTTGCCCTTAAATTATTCCCTCGAGCGTATGAAATTTTGTTCGTTCGACAAGTGCAGCTTAGCCGATGTTAACGTTACATATTTTTGCAAACATGAACTATACTCATCCGGGACACATTATGCAGGGTAATAAAGAGATGTTTCTGGTTTGTTGATAAATGGATGAATTCTTTTAAGCTTAAGACTAAAAATTTAGTGAACGTGCTAAAATAAAGCGACAATTATGAAATCTTTTGAGCCACATAAAATTCTTTCTGGTATCGGTTGTTTGAACGTAATTAGGTAGGACGCCCGGGATTTCCAAGATGCTCGTACTCATCACTCAACGTATTTTTACTTGTTGTAATTGCTTGTCGTAACTAAATCAGAGATTGAAGGTTTTTGACTGAAAATTCTTTCGTGACGTGATATCTTTCCGTGGTCCATTACTCTCAATTAACGATGAAGTCAGTAGCCTTTAAATTCTTTGCTACGGTGATGCCAATTAAGATTACACCTTTGGGTCAAACAATTTATCGCTTCCCATTTTGGGATGTGAACCTAACAAATCCAAACCAATTATGAAACCGTTTCAATGTCGGCTTCCTATCAGACCAAGCTTCGGCAACATTTCTGAATTACATAAATTTGGATCATAAATTCTTCCATAGATTTATCCATAGACTTGTGAATCGTCGATATCCTGATACAATTCCGTACACCTCGACCATGTACGCTCAATTTGTATTTGGATAAACCAAATAAATCAGAATGAATAACTCTTGACAAACTGTGAAAGAAGCCTCAGTTTCCCTTTGAGTCTCGTGTAGAAATTTCCATTTTTAGTATGTGTCGAAATTAAATTCGATATAGATTTGTATCGGGTCGCTTCGCTCTCTAAAATTAACCTTCAATTTCTAAAAATTTGTAATTCTTTAGGAACAGGTATATATGTATGGATATCTGCTCTCCCGTCATGAGGGTGTTTAGGAGAGTGAACATAGGATCGGAAAAATTATGTCAAGAAAAACCGAAATTCGTTCTCACTAAAACTGCGTTTTTAAGGCCAAATGTCCAAATTGTGACCACATTTATGTTGAAGAAAAAACAGGAAATTCAGCCTAAATTTATTAAACTTACAAAATAGTTAGGCAAAATTACCTTTTGGAATAAGGCATAATTTCAAGTCGAATTACCATCAAAGACTATAGTTTAGGAGAAACATATGGTACTGGACATTTCAAATAAATTGAGCATCCATGTTCAGTTTATTTCGACTGACAATGATAACACTTATGCGGTCGTCAGATATGCTGAATGAAGTGCCTGAATTAATGGTCCGAAAGCCTTCGGGTTCCGATGTCTTACTTGAAAAACGATATAAAGACATCCTATACTTCCAGTCCAGGATTAATAAACTGTTACCCTGGTACAAACGGTTCAGTTCATTCCATTACGTTAGCAGTAAGCTCACACAAGTAAACCTTATTTCCTGGTTAACAGCGGGACTTAGAAAGTCTTTTGAAATTTGGATCTAGCTACCATATAGCAGTTGCCGAATTCTGTATGAGTAGAGCTGTATTTGCTCGTAGCATGTTAAACAGCTTTGATAGAACCGCATCGAAACTTATAAAGTGTGCAAACTCCAGTGTTCGTGTGGTGTCACCTGCTTATAAAATGACTTAATCACTTAGAAAATTTTGCTTGAATCGAATGGTTGTTGTTAATAAATGTTTGGGTTTATAAGTTTTAGAGTTTTTGATTGGTCTGTTCCTCTTTTATTACAAATTTATTTATAGTTCACGCTAATCGTTCACAAGCAACAATCATCTTAAACTGCTCCACCGAGGTTCCCCTCGATTGTGTCCATAATTGATTAAAAGGCACGAGCACCTACTTTGGCTTCTGAAGGTAGTAAACAATGCATGAGCCTCTATGATGTTCCGCATCTTCCCAATTTTGGAAGCCTTTAATTGAGTTTTTCAAGAGAATCATTTGTTGTCACTTGTTGGGCATTCATCTTTGAATACCGTTTAGTATAAGGATTATGAGCTTGTCGATCCTCTGGGGATCGGTGAGGTACCTAATTTTGATTCAAAATTCAATTCCAAAATCAGAGAATTCACTGCGATCCAATTCAAAGCCAGTTGCAATCTGCAACAATGGCTTAAAAACGGTTACTCTTCTTCAGTTGGCAACGATGATTTTTTGATTATTCCAAACTCTGTAAATATTTTAAGATTTTCAGTCAGATTTTTTTATTCTCTGCTATAGTCATCATTCTCAGCGGTTAGTGAAAGGCGTTTAATTTATGTAGTAACCACCTTGAATGCATCAACTTTACTGAAATCTCTTTCGAATCTCAGATAACAGAAAATTTTGTTCAGGCTCGGTATTTCGACATGGGCTTTCAGAACTGTAGTAATTGAACTGCCAAGTGTGATATTCTTAGATACGCTGCATCCCTTATAAATTATCGGTATTGTAACCATGTTCAATGAGCTTTCATTGCTACGTGTTACCTGTTCATAAATGTTATGTATATTAGTACAGTGAAATCGGACACTTGGGAATGAATGCTCAATGAACATTGAATTCGTGTTCCATTCAACTAATATTTTTACCACAAACTTCTACAAATTAACCCTTGGTGTAAAAGTTTTTTCATATTTTATCATTTCAAACAAAGATCCAAGATATTTTGCTTAAGTCCCAGTGAATAAATTAATGTTTTATTACGAGAATTCTGTGGCATCTCGCTCGGATTACTAACTGTCCTTGACTATGGTTTGCTGATTTTGTTAGTCGAGACAAATTCGCTTGGTACACTACCCCTGTTTGGTTGATGTGTTCTTTATAAGTAGTTCTAAGTCTTAACAAAACTTTCGGTCTGTTTTGCGGTCCGGTTCAAGAGATTATTGCATAGAATTGCTGATTTGAAGGTTCGATCATGTAATCTTTCTATAGGGTTGCTTGGTTGCGGATGATATGCTGTTGCTTATGACGATGGATACAATATCCAACCGCTGATAAGGTCTTTTGCTGTTACTGAAGCCATTATATCGAAAATTAGTATTGCATATGGCCATCTCATCAATCTATCGAAACATTTTAAGCACTAAGTTTTTTCGTTGCGAGTTGGTAGATCTGTTGATTTGGCTCATTAACACAAGATGCAGTTTCTAGCAAAATTTGGTCAATAGCTCTGAATATCAAGGCCCAATGAATATGCTTATATCACTAATTTGGGTGTAAGACGGCTGACTTGGGTGAATTGGACAACGGGCTGCTTCCTTAATACGTTCTCTGAACTAATTAATAATCGCTAATAAGCGATAAGATCTAATAAGATGTTTTATCATCATTTTGTTGATCATCAGTCACAATAAAATATCATCGTAGAGATTACTGGCTGTGACTATTCCAATGAGTTGATCCCGCTCAACATAAAGCTCATCAGCGATAATTCTGCTTGAAGATTTGTTCTTGCAACCGTTGAACTACCAGTTACAGATCTTGGTATTGTTCCTATTCATACATATGTATTTACATGCAATGCAAAAATAGTCGAGATAAGGAAACACGAAATCCAATCCTCTCATAACCTCATGTATTAACCTTTGAAAGATTTGGGCAGCATCACATAAGCCAAACGTTATAAATGAAAATTCGAACAGTCCAAATGGTGTTATGGTTAAAACAGTTTTTGCGACGCTCTCGGATGATCCAGATACTTGGTGGAAGGTTCTGCAAGTCGATTTTAGAAAATCACAATTATATAATCTTACCTTGCAAAATCGTTGAAAACTCGTGTAAGAACGGTATTTTCATTAAAATTCCAAATTTTACCTTAATACTGAGGACGATAGTAAAGTTAATTAATTTTCTAAGCGGTTCGATTATATTAATTGATCAATCCAATGTAAAAGGAGTTGTTAATAGAAGCCTTAATTTCAGTAGGGTCGATTTTGTTTCAAATCGAATATTAGTTCGTAACAGCTTGACTTCATCTACGTTTGTTGATGATTATTTCATTTTTGTTGGATTTTGACTTAGAGGCATTGAAAAACGTGCGTAAATTGTTCGGTCGGATATTTTAAATCGGCTGATGGAACGAGATGTCGATTGTTCAAATTTTCTAGAACCATATCATCCAGTCAATGGACTTCATTATGAATTATTCTTTGGGTAGATAGATGTTTTACATGGTGAATTTTTTTTGTGCATTTCACCAATCCGATTAAAAAAACGTTAACTTGTTGACCCTGTTGATTGAGAACATTTCTTAAACATAAATTCATTGTATGCCTAAGCGAAATTTATTGATGCCTTATTCGTCTCTGTTCTAAACCTCGCTGCATTCTGTTTCCGATTTAATTGTTTCTAAGAATTTTCTTCACGGATTGTTGGCACCTTATGTTGGCGATATTTTACAAAACGATTTCTACAAATTTCAAGGTTCTAGTTCTTGAAATATGTAAGGACATTTTTGTGATCAACTTCTCACGGTGATCTTCTGCTTGAGAGTAATAAAGAATGTTGGCGATATCCATTCTAATCAAGAGCAGACGTAATGATCGATTTTAACTTTTCGTCACTTATCTACATGTGGTGCTGTTAGGCGATTATCCGCTAAATAGTGAATAAGATTTTCCGACTGAATACAATATCGGGTCTTCCCGCCTGAATTAGTAAATTATTCCATTTTTGGTTTTCGTTGTATAACGTAGGTTCCTGCACAACTCGTGGTAACTGTTTAGTCGTATCTTGATAAAAGACGAAATAGAAAATAAGCCAATTTGGACAACAAGGACAAAAGGTCAAGGTGAACAAAAGACCGATATAGATAAAAAGCTCACCTAGAAAGATCGACAAGGGTCGGATGTCATGTGTCCACAGTAACTGAAGTCCATATTGTTGTTCGAAGTTTCTTTACGAATTCCGGTACCTATGCTTGGGTTCGTATTTTTATCGTTGATGCGAAGAACTCACCGAGAATCTGGATGTTTTGACCATACACGAGCTCTATCTACGTGCAGTTGAAGCCTTCCTCGAATAAGGTTTGTATACCAAATACAACTGTCAGAACTTCAGTGGGAGTAATTACATCGAGTTCTTAATGCGGCTTTTAGTCACATGTGAAAACGTTAAGAGCTTCGTGAGCGCATTCTTCTTGAAGTAATTAATTTACGCGTTTCACGGATGGACAAACAATGTGATAAGCCAGACAGGCTACACGGAAAAAATAAACTGGTTCTCAGCTAAGAAAACGGACTTTTATTTCAAGAAAATGTACTTTTTCTTGATTTAAAAGCTAATTTTCTTATTTCTAACGAATTTTTCTTCATGTAAGAATTGTGTTTCTTGAAATGAAGAAAAAATCGAAAGTAATAAGAAAATTAGCTTTTAAATCAAGAAAAAGTACATTTTCTTGAATTAAAAATCCGTTTTCTTAGCTGAGGACCAGTTTATTTTTTCCCGTGTATCGACGCTTCGAAGGGACGAATAAGGCTTCATTTTAATCTGTTGATGTCTCACACCAAATTTGCTGCTTATTGTCCGTAATGTTAATCAATTGCAGGTTACTTTCGGATTCTGAACCAAAATCAATTTCTGCAATTCGTCGTAACGTTGTTTGTAGGAAGTCTTTAAAGAATGTACAGGATTTTATTTCCGCTGGAAATACCTTTTTTAAAAAGAACGCTAGTGGTTGCTAACATCCATCGTTGCGTTGTTATAAACTAGCTCCAACCGCTAAGATGGAATCGTCTGTAGTGAACTTGAACTCAGTGTCGTTCAACGGATATACAAAAAGGGTGACAGTGGCAAGAAAACGCTTGAGTAAAAGAGTAATTTCTTGAAGCTGAAATATTTTAAAGTTAGCGTATTAACCGGAACGGCGGTTTCGCTCACGACAAGGGTTGTAGGCGGATCAGAAAATCTACTATTAATCAAATCAACCACGGGACGATATCTGGACAGAAAGTCAGCGCCCGTCTACTTCCGCTTAACAACAATTTTGTGCCGCATGTGAACTGTTTCTGTAGAGATAGCAGGATTTTTTTATTTTCCGAAAGCCTAGAGAAATTTGATGGAAGAACCTCCGCTTTGCGTATCTGCTGACTTTATTTATTGATTATCGACGGCTATTTATTGTGAAATATTTGATTGCATGTAGTAGTCACAAGTATAGCAATAGTCACATCAAGTATTTAAAATTAGTACATACTGATATAGTGTATATTTAGTACACAACAAATATTATTTTTTAAGTGCTAAAGTTATATGGTATGAAATATTATAAGAAATATAAATATGACCTATACTCATCCGGGACAGATTATACAGCTTCCAACTTCATTTACCTTGGGGAAATTTTTTGAGCTACTTAAAATAATTTCTGGTATCGGATATTTGAACGGTGCCTGGGTTATTACAAGATGTTCGTCGATACCTCGATACAATTCCGTACACCTCCACCATGTACGCTCAATTTCTATTTGGGTAAACCAAATAAATCAGAATAAAAAAAAACTCAATTTTGTCCAATACTTCATCGCTTCAACATCTCGCAGTCAAAACCTCAAACCTGTTGGATTGTCCGTTTTTTAATAATTTCTTAGCACAACCTATAGTACTCTTGACACACTGTAATTTAGCAAAACGTCCAAGCTGTACGGAATCATTTTTAAAGCCCCTTTGAGTCTCGTGCCCCAGGAAGTGTCCATTTTTAGTTTTTGTCGGAATTAAATTCGATATAGGTAAATTTGTATCAGGCCGATTTGCTCCCTAAAAATAATCTTCAGTTTATAAGAATTAACAATTCGCTGCGCGTTGATGTTTAGGAGAGTGGATATAGTAGTAGAAAAATTATAAAATCGATTTATTTAGGTCAAATGACCAAATTGTGGACAAATTTAGTTTGAAGAAAAGACAGGAAATTGAGCCTAAAATTCTTAATCATACAAAATAATTAGGCCAAATTACGTTTTAGAATAGGCAGGATTTCAATAATTCGAATTACCATGATACACTTTAGTTTAGGAGAAACATTTGTTGAAGGACAAATATTCCAAATTCTGCATTACAGTGGGGTCCGGGTCAAAATGCCGCGTTTTAAAATGTCGCGTTTTAAAATATCGCGTCTTAAAATGTCGCGTTTCAAAATGCCGCGAGGTACAAAATGTCGCGTGGTACAAAATGTCGCGTCTTAAAATGTCGCGTTTCAAAATGCCGCGAGGTACAAAATTTCGCGTGGTACAAAATGTCGCGTTTGTAAAGAAGGAATAAAATAAAAGTTATATTGAGATAATAAAAAAATGTGTATTATTAAACAATATAAATGATTTGAGTGAAATAGAAAAATATGGTTTTTCCTAAATACTGTTAATTTCGTTAATGAATTTTTTGTAAAGAGTTAGCTACAAATGATGTTTCATTGTCATATAAATTCATGGATGTTCCTTTATGGATAAGGAAAACCGTCAGGTGTTTTATGATCAATTGAAACAATTGGTTTGAAAATACTACACATTTTTGAAATTTGAGGGCGATAACCATAATAAAAGTACGTTTTTATTATTTTTCAAATTGTGTATCTGATATCAACTTCCGATATAGAAGGACTTAACTTTAACATTTTAGTGAAGGAATATTCTAATAAATTTCAACATTTGCGTTCTTTTACTTAGACCCACTTTATAATTACATAAAATTACATTTATAAATAATTTCCATTCAGTGAAGGAAAATTTTACTATTTATGTTTAAACACAATTTGCTTGTTTCAAATAATTTTTATTAAATTATTTATTATTTCACATCATATTGTGTTAATTTATAAGGGATTTTTCAAAACGCGTCATTTTAAAACGCATCATTTTAAAACGCGTCATTTGGTACCACGCGGTTTTTTGAACCACGCGGTTTTATGAAACGCGACATTTTGTACCACGCGACATTATGTACCACGCGGCATTTTGAAACGCGACATTTTAAAACGCGACATTTTGTACCACGCGACATTTTGTACCACGCGACATTTTGTACCTCGCGGCAATTTGAAACGCGACATTTTAAAACGCGACATTTTGTACCACGCGGCATTTTGAAACGCGGTATTTTAAAACGCGACATTTTAAAACGCGGCATTATGAACGGTTCCCATTACAGTGATAACACTTCAGATAGGTAGGATAACTTCAACACTTTTGACAGTTAAATGCGGGTTTCTTCGTTCCATCACTTTGCCAGTAAGCCCAAAACCGTTCTGTAAGCCTGATTACCTGGCTAATGGCGGACCTTAGAAAATCTTTTCAAGCAGTGAGCGATTTCTATACGAGCTCGCTAGCAAAATTAAATTTCATTAAGGGAGCAGAATGTTAAACAGTTTTGATTGAACCGTATCGAAACTTAGGAAGTATTTCCAATTACTGTGTGGTGTCACCTGCTTTTAAAATGGTTTAATCGTATTATACCTGTTGTTAATAATTTTTTTTGTAAAATCAAGATTAATGCTGAGTACGTTTGAGAGGTTTTAATTGGCCTGTTTCTTATTTATTACCAATTTATTTATAGTCCATAGATGTCATGCCCAAATTGTTTGAGGTCCTCTCGAGTGTCTGTAATTAAAAAGAACGAGTAACTAATTTGAATTCTGAATCATTAATTGTTGTTGCGTTAAGGTATTTATTTATGAACACCAGTTTAGCATAAGCCTTTTGAGCTTGTGGATCCTCTGGCGATTGGTGAGGTACCTAATTTTGAATACAAATTTGATTCCATAATTGCCCTGTTTTCGAACGATATTCATTCAAATTGATTTTTCAAAATCATAAAAATTTTAACTTTTTCGGGATTCTTGAGCAATAGTGGATCGGTCAATCAATTGGATTTAATTAGAATCAGATGATAATCTTTGTTAAATAATTTGCATGCACAAATCGTAAAATACGCAAATGCATCATTTTTCAACGGTTAGGCTTATGTAGATCTTCTGGTGGCGCAGCTCATACGTATGGTGTACGGTATTTATATGTTCTGACGAGTTCTTGTAAATCTGGTTATTCTTGATGTGAAACTAGAAAGGGGTATATAACTATATAGTGCGAATTGAGGAAGAGCTAACATCTAGAAGTCCCGATTACCTTCATATTTAATGAATGTCTTTGTCGCGGGTTTTTCCCCCGATCCTTGGAAGATTTCTTGTATTCATCCAATTTTCAAGACGGGTAGAAGAAGTGATGTGGGTAATTACCGTGGGATCGCCATTCTCTCCGTCTTACCCAAGCTGTTTGAGTCTATGGTTCATAAAATCTTGCAATTCCATACTAAGAATTTCATTTCTCCGGCACAGCATAGATTTTATCCCGGTAGGTCCACAGTAACTAACTTGGTCTCATTTTGCAGTGATTTATTTGATAGTTTAAATTCCAGACAGCAGCTCGACGATGTTTATACAGATCTTGCCAAGGCTTTTGATATGATTGACCACTCTATTCTTATTAGTAAGTTAGAGAGTCTAAATTGCCAGCTCATTCCTATTAAATGGTTGCGTTCCTACCTTTCTGATCGTTGGCATTCCGTTAGATTCTTGGGTTCTTACTCCCAATTGTATCGTGTACCATTTGGCGTGCCTCAAGGTAGTCACATTGGCCCATTGTTGTTTTCAATGTTTATCAACGATGTTGTTCAATGCTTTGAGTTTGCTAACTGTCTCCTCTTCGCAGACGACATGAAAATTTACGCCCGTGTTGCTAGTATATCTGATTGCGTAAAGTTGCAGGAGGACTTAACTAGATTTTGCAGTTGGTCAATTAACAATAGATTGGCTCTGAACGTGAATAAATGTAAAACTCTTTCCTTTAATCGTATCCGCTCACCCATTTTTCACCAATATCAGCTATACAATGTAGACGTTGACCGAGTTGAGTTCATTTCCGATCTTGGTGTGATTTTTGCATCCGACGCTACATTTGCTAGACATGTTAACACCTTTATTTCAAAGTCGTATATTATGTTGGGCTTTATTAAACGAAACTGCAGGGATTTTAGAGACCCGATAACTTTGACATCACTCTATGTCTCATTTGTTCGTTCTATTTTGGAGTATGCATCTACAGTTTGGGCGCCATCCTACCACTGTCCTTCTGGGAGGATTGAGAGTTTTCTATAGTAACTAGGAATAATAAATTATTTTAATTGTATTGATAATTTTGCATTCGGATTTGAAATCAAGATTTTAGATTTTGTCATAGTTTTGTTGACCATAAGTTAAAATAAAATATCATCATAGGAATGAATTGGATTACTGACTGTTTCGGGGCGTCAAAGTACAGCGGAAATTCTGTTGGTGATGTTCTTATTCAGATGTGTATGCAATGCAAAAATCATTGAGATAAGGAAAAACAAAATCCATTCTTCTCATAACCTCATGTTCTAACCTTTGAAAGGTTTGGGCAGCATCGCATAAGCCAAACGTCCTAGTCCAAATGGTGTGGGTAAAAGAGTTTTTTCAGCGTCCTCGGTTGCTCAAAATATTTGGTGGAAGGCTGTCTGCAAGCCGATTTTGGAAAATCAGAAAAAGATAATCTTGCCTTGCAAAACCGTTGAAAACTCCTACAAGTACGGTATTGAACATCGATCTAGAATAGCAATTGCTTTCAATGCACAACAGCCTCTGCATGGTCGTCACGAATCTAAGCCACTTTTTCATCAAATGTATAGGCTGGCACGATTGTTGCCTGATGGACGGCATAAGCCTGCTTTCATTAATATTTCGAATTCTGTCTTAGCTGCTTTGAGCTTCTTTGTCTCAGTGATGATACTATGGACGATAGTAAAGTTGATTAATTTTCTAGTTTAGTTCATAATAGCATGACTTCATCTTATTTGTTGATGATTTAGGAATTTTACATGGTGAATTTGTTTCTGCATTTCACCTCTCCAAAAATCGTTACCCTGATCGCCATACACTTACTAAACATAAATTCACTAACTGCCTAAGCGAACTTTATTGATGTCTTAACAACCAAACGGAACAAAAAATACTGGAATATTACTTACAATAATTAAAAGCTTACGTATTTTGTGTATTATTTTATTCACCTTTTGCTCCCCTTATAATTAAGCGATAGATTAAATCAAGGCTATCCAAACAGATGTAAGTCCAAATTTCGATCTGTTCACACTAACTAAATATTGATTTTGCAAATCTGGATAACCCTAATCCACATATTCCTATAAAACTCCTATAAAATTATGCGGTCTACTCAAAACTTCTTAGCTTATCTACAGGTGGTGGTGTTTGGCGATGATGAAAAGCTGACCTAGACAAATAGCCTAAATGGGCAAAAGGTCGACACGAACAAAATGCCGACATTTGCTGCATGGCATGCATAATTATGCAAAATGTCCTTATTTCTAATTTTGCTGCGCATCGGCAGGCTACATTAAGTAAAAGTGCAGCACATTTGTGTTTCGAATGCATATCTGCGTGCATCACTGCATGCAGATATTCTGCACATCTGTTTTCAGCATTAAGCGGTGCGATATTTATATTTTTGCTACGATCCTTGTTAATGTTTGTTTGCGTAATTAAGAGATTTTAGCTACTAGGTCACTCCCCTCCTGGATCGAAAACCGTAGTGTTTAACAGTAAAATTTCACGGCTTTGCAGACACTATGATTTTCAACTGGGCTCACCACAAGAATTCCGTAGGCTGGCTTAAACAAAACAGAAAATAGGTTTAAGCAGAATATATTGTACTCAAATAACTTTTAACTCGTGTCAACAAGAATACTGGTGAGCAATTTTCTAGATTTTGGGAATGTACGCATCCTGTTGGACTAAATGGTTTATATCCGTAAACTAAAGCTCTCATTGTTGTACGAAGCTACAAGCTACTCTGCGAAACCCGAAGTGTCTGTGCTTTGGGTGGAATTTTTATGGTTGATGAAGAATTCATCGAGAACATTGATGTTTTGGCAATATACGAGCTTTGCTGGCATGCAATTGAAATCTTTCTTGAATGAGGTTCGAATACACAATACAACTGTTGGAAGGTCAGAACTCCAATGGCGTGTATTGCATCGATCTGTTAATATGGCTTTTAGTTGCATGTGAAAACGTTCGACAAGACCATTCGCTTCCGGATGATAGTTGTCCTAATGCAAGAATATTATAATTGATGCAGCCATGCATCGAAAATTGTCCGTCTCAAATCTTTGGGAGAAGGATCCATTTTGACCTGTCGACCTGTCGGAATTGTACATATAACCAAGATGAGGTAATTGACGAGGACTGCTTTATCATTTTGACGCAATTGCTGTTGTTAGTAATATGGAGTATTTTAGTTCCGGTGGAGAGAGCTTATTTGAAAAGAACGCTACTTAGAGGTTGCCAACACCGATCGTTGCATTCGTTGTCAAACAGCTCCAAAAGCTATGCTGGAAGCGTTTGTAGCGATGTTCAACTCGTGGAAGTGGCCAGGTAACGCTTGACCTCGTTGAAAAATGCAGTGTATTCTTCAGGCGAAGAAAAATTATTTGTGTTCGATTTTCTTGAGTAAAATGGCCAAATACCGGTGAATAGTCGATAACAGTTCTGCTAAGCGTGGTATAAAGCGGGGGTACTTAATAGTTCACTATATCTACGATCTACTCTATTTGGCGGATTGACGTTGGCTCTGGAAACTTTGAGATGGTTTCAACTCTGTCTTTCGACGGTAGCCACCATTTCGAAATTGTACAGCTCAGAAAGTCAAGTGACTTCACGCCGAAAATGCATTACTGACTGGCGATGTTCTATATATTCTATCTCAGAGGGACTCGCAATGAGGATGACATCGATACAAGAAAATACGAAATTCAGAACTTTTAGAATTTCGTTAAGGAATCGTTGGGTTGCAAGACCATATGGCATTCGGTTGAATTCGAAAAGCCCAAAAGATAGTTGGCCTTCTAATGATAGGCCAGTATCATATCTATTTTCGACAAAATAGTGGTGTCGGCGAGTTTCAACGAGAAACTGTGTTTGTGTGGGATAGGATATCTATCCGGGATGGTAATAGTATTGATCTGTCGATAATCTTCAAAAGGGCGTCAGTCCTTGTTTTTTTTTAACCATAAGTAATGGAGGCTGGTGAAGATGTAGGTTGACGGATTCCGATATCTGTCATATACTGAAATTCTGTTGTCGCGATTTAACACAAAGTTTTACTAAATCCTAGCTTGTGTGGCAATATAGTGAACTACATTATGCTTCACTGGGAGTGCCGGATAGTTCTTCATAATAGGAAAAACGTCGTATGAATGGTTGACGCTGACATGTTTTAAGTTGGCGTATTAACCGGACGGGTAATTCCGTTCACAACAAGTGTTGTAAGCGGATCAGAAAGTATTCTGTTTCCAAATTAACCACGAGATTATATTTGGACATAAAGTCAGCTCCTATCAAGCCCTACTTCTGCGATTATAACGGGCCATATGAATGAACGTCTACGACCGAGATTGACGAGATTTTTCGGGTAAACTTTTTAACTAGTATCCCAGTTATTTCAGTCCATGAATCGGTCAAAAAATATAAATGGTTTTCATGATCGTTTATGGAAAGACGGCGGGGCGTTCCAAACCTAATATTTAGACAAATATTTTCAAACATAATAGTTTCGTATAGATTCGCTTTAAAAATGTTTAGTTAAATGCTACAGTCGCCAGAGTAAAACTTATCCCTTGGCCACCGATTCATCAAACGAGCTCGTTAAGTTGCTACGATTAATTTGAATGTTTGTTTGCTTAGGTATGTAGAGATTTTAGTTTGATACTTTGGACTTTACGGCAATTAGGGTAATAAACTCACACTAAATTTACCCTTTAAAGCTTTATCTTTAGAAAGGTCTCAAATTTAGAATGTTTGATGACTTCAGCTACAGAGTGAATTCGGATATACAGAAAATTTCGAAAATTCATCCTCACAAGTTGGGCATTGTTTGTAACAGTGGGATACTATCATGTGTTACAAAAAGATCAGAAGTCAGTTTACAAAGATTTATCAGCGAACCCTGATTCATTACCAAATTTATATATCTTTGCATTAAACCAAATTCCGTACTAATTCAAATTCTCTTTACGATTTCTATATATACAGCTAACAATTCGTGTAACCGATGTCAATGATAACGCACCGAAATTTGAATTACCCGATTATCAAGCACACAACGTTGACGAAGATATACCCCTTGGTACAAGTATCCTTAAAGTAAAAGCAATGGACGCTGATTCAGGAGCAAATGCTGAAATTGAATATTTAGTGTCCGATGATCATTTTGCGGTCGATTCAAATGGCATTATTGTCAATAATAAACAATTGGACGCTGACAATAATAATGCATATTATGAATTTGTTGTTACGGCAAAGGATAAAGGTGAACCATCGAAAACGGGGACGGCAACGGTACGCGTCTACACCAAAAATAAAAACGATGAAGAACCAAAATTTTCACAACAAGTTTATACGCCAAATGTTGATGAAAATGCTGGACCTAATACGCTTGTAACAACGGTTGTGGCATCCGATAAGGATGGTGATAATGTACGATTTGGTTTTGTTGGCGGTGGTACGAATAGTGGACAATTTGTTATCGAAGAAATTACCGGTGTCATCCGTTTACATAGTAAACCAATTTCATTAGATCGTGATAAATATGAATTAAATGTAACAGCAATGGATGATGGATCATGTTGTGTGAATGGTGATGCTACGATACATACATCGACGGCGGTTGTGGTGGTATTCATTACGGATGTAAACGATAATAAGCCGGTGTTTAAAGATTGCAGTACATATTATCCGAAGGTTGAAGAGGGTGCACCAAATGGTAGCCCAGTTATTAAGGTGCAAGCAACTGATGAGGATAAAGGTGTTAACGGACAGGTGAAATATTCGATTGTTCAGCAACCAAATCAAAAGGGTACAAAATTCACGGTTGACGAGGAAACGGGTGAAGTCTCAACCAATAAAGTGTTTGATCGTGAAGGTGATGATGGTAAATTTGTATCGGTTACGGTAAAGGCAACGGATCAAGGTGAACCAAGTCTTGAAGGGGTTTGCTCATTCACCGTCGAAATAACCGACGTGAATGATAATCCACCGCTATTCGATCGACAGGTAAGTTCATTAAATACCATATTTTTGTGTAAACATTGTGGTTCTTATGTTTTGCCGATTTCATTTTAGAAATATGTTGAAAATGTTAAACAAGATGCCAGCATTGGGACCAATATTTTACGTGTCTCTGCCTCTGATGAGGACGCCGATAATAACGGTGCCATTATTTACAGTCTATCAGCCCCTTACAATCCCAACGATTTAGAATATTTTGAGATACAACCCGAATCTGGGTGGATTGTGTTAAAAAAACCGTTAGACGTAAGTCTCGAACATTTTTATTTTTTTAACTATTTAACAAACTCTATTTAATTTATTATTTAGTTTAATTAATTTTTATTATTTATCTGATTATTATTTAATTTAATTTTTTGAGAGAGATTGTACGAAAGAAGAACATTTTTTAGGTTTTGGCAACGAATACCAAAAAAAAGAATTAAAAAAAATAAATTTTAAGTAATCCATAAAATGGCTGCCGCAGAAATTTTTTAACTCGATTAAAATTTTACTACTGAAAATTAATTATTTTCATTAATAAAATTTATTTATTTATTATATTTTAAATTATGAAATATAAGTTTTCTTCGATAGGCTGCTTATTTTCCTTTCAGCACAATTTTGTTTTTCAGTTGCATAAAATAAAAATATAAAAATTTATATAATTAATTAATAAGTAATTTTAATTTTAATTAATTAATTAAGGGCACAATATATTATTAAATATTTTATTTTTATTTTTATATTTGATTTTAGTACAATTTATTATTTAACAGCACTGTGAATACCTTAATTTTAATAATATTATTTTTGTTGTTTTACATTTTTATAATTAAATTACAATAATACCAAGAGATGGCGGCGAACAAATTTTTTTTTAATTTTGATTTGGTTTTGAAAATTTTTTTTTTTTTGAATATGTAATTACATAATCGACACACATACAATATACATAGGTGGTGATATATATTTTTGTGGACCACACACCATTTTTTAAACCAAACTTTTAATAATTTTTTTAGGAAAATTTTACGCAGAGCGGAATATATAAAATGGAGACATTTTTTTGTTTTGTTTTCTATAAAAATTAATTAAATTTGATTTTTGAAGTTGAAATGCGAATTTTCTACAAAATTAAACGGGGCAACAAAAAAAAAAATGTTAAATTTTGAATTTTATTTTACATAAATGTTTTTGTTTTGTGGAAAATTGTATTTCTATAATTTTTTTATTTTTTTTTTTTGTCTAATTATTTTAAATAAGGAAATACACATAAGTGACATTTTCGTGACGTGTTTGGGGCATTTAATTAATATTGACAAAGAAACGATCAACCATTTTTTGAGCGTCGTTTCAACATTCAACGAAAATAAAATAAAATAAAAAAAAATTAAAAGCGGTAAAATAATAATAATTAAAAAAAAATTTATTTATTTTTATTTACTATAATTTTTGTTAATTTTTTTTTTTATTTTTCAAAATCCTTTCACGTTATTCCTTTTATAAATATATATAAAAAAAAATGTTAAATAATTTTATTTTATTTTATTTTTTGTTGGAATGCGTAATTAAATTAATTTTATTTTCAATTAAATTTATTAACGCATGCAGACTAGAAATTATATTTTTGCATGAATTTTTAATATTAATTTTTATGCACATTTTAATTAATTTTTTATTTTTTATTTTTTTTTTGGTTAATTTTCGATATTCCATCTTCAATATTTATATAACCAATATATCTATAAATATAAAAAAAAATAAATAAGGGATGCTACCCTGTAAGTAGCGATTTTACGTTAAAATATAAAATCATTAAAATATTTTACGTTTTTGTTCCTAATTTTAATGATTTAAAATAATAATTTAATTATCTGTGGTAGCCAGTAAAAATATATTATACGTAATACAATAATCATTATTTATTCGTCATTAATTAGGAATTAGAAAAAAAATTATTATTTTATAAAACAGGCTACCGAATTATATTTTTATAATTTTATTTAAAATAATTTTGATTGAAATAATTATTTTTCTAATTAAAAAAAAAACCGAAATTTAAATTAATTATATTAATTGTTTTAGGTCCTAAAATTTGTGTTGTTGCTTTAGTTTTTGTGTTTGCGTTTTTTAATTAAAATATATAAAGCATGATTTTTATTTAAAAACAATATAAATAAATAATATTATTTACAGTAAGCAGCGTGCGGTGATTATTTTTTAATTATGTAATTAAAAAAAAAAAAAAATTACCGCTGCTGCGTTAATATTTAAATTGCACAATAAATTTAAAAATTTGATTTTTCGCACATTATTTTTATTTTAAATTACTCAAAATTGGTATTAAATAATTTAATAAATAAACAAATTAATTTTCAGCGAATTATACAAAAAAAAAATCAAATTTTATATTTTTAAAAATGTAATAAATAAAAATCATGTTTTGTTTTTGTTTTGTTTTGTTTTGTTTTGTTAACATTTCAAAATTATTTTTTAATTTGTTTCAATTTTGTCCCATTTATTAACATTAAAAACAAATAATTAATTAATGAACCAGATACATACAGTAGACGTTTTTAAATTTTAAAAATTAGAAAAAATCCAAAAATTAGAAAAAAAAAAAATCAGAACCTTTTGAATCCCAATTACAATAAATTATATTATTATTTATTTGATTTGATTTATGTTAAAAACAAATGAAAAATTTTAAAGATTGTCGTATTTTTTATTTTGTTTTTTTTATAGTTAAATTTAATTTAATTTATATTTAATTTTATTTGTTTAAATTAAATTTTTTGTTTTCTTTTTCTCTTTTTGTGTTTCAAATATTAAAAAAAAAAAAAAAAATGTTGAAAAATAATAATAATTTACAAAAAAAAACTATCACCCACCATCAACATCGCGCGCCATAAAATTTATACAAAACAAAATCGTTTCACTCTATAATAATGAAAATAAAAAATGCAAAATGACTATAGCGTGATCGATATCGACTAAGAGTACGGGCGTCCGATAAAGGTGAACCACCATCGTATGCTGACGTTGATGTTGAATTGGACGTGGTCGACCGTAACAATAAGCCACCGATTTGGGATAAAAGTATCTATGGCCCCATTCACATAAAAGAAAATGTCACTGTTGGTACGGTTGTAACATCGGTTAAAGCAAGGTTGGTATAATTAAATTAAAAACAAAAAAAAAAAAACTTCATAATTACATTTTATAAAGTATTCGTCGTTATTATATCGAAAAGAAAAAAGACCAATCATATAATAATGTTATGTATTTTGGATACCCCTTCCCCCTCTCTATTTTTGCCTCGTTATATAATATATACTTACCACAAAAACATATCTAAATATTTAAATTAGTTTAATAAATTATTTAATTAACACGTAAAAGTAAGTATTTTAATATTAATAACTATTTAAGTAACATTTTAGTGTAGATTTTAAAACATATATATTTTACAAAACAAAGTTGGAAAAATTAAAAATAAAACAGTCGACGCTTTAAAGCTCTTTGATTTACATTTTGCTTAAATCAATTGCACTACTCGTACGTCGGAATAAATCGTTCAACATAAATTCTTTCACATTTTAATTTTGCTATCGCAAAACTGTGAACGTTTTTTTTTTGGGTTTTGTAGGTGGCTTGTTTGGTCGTGGATGGGTAAAATTAGAATTGATTAAAATTTCATGTTGCGGTTTCCTTCGTAAAAAACAAAAAAAAATTGATTGCAAAGCAGAATGATTTTTTGGTTTTAGGTGATAATTTGTGTGATGGAATTATTAACAGGTTAATACAGGCGAGATTATTTTTTTGTTAATCAGTAAATTACTGTTTAATTATTTTTTGTGGTATATTTAATTATTGGTGGAAATTTTTGTAGAGTTATTTTGTCTGAGTTGTGTTGCGAGGTCATCGATTTTACCAATATTTAATATGCCGGTGTGAAATTAATTTTTTTCGTTCCCCCTACATCGTTAAACTATTATTTTGTCAAACAGATAATAATCATCGAAATCGACAATTTTTGTTAGATCCTGTTTTTTTGTCGCATAATTAATAAGAGTCGCCCTGAAATTTTCGCTTACGTAGACAAACATAATCTGTGTTCTAATTTAATCAAATAGAATAGACCAATATTTATCTACTATTTTGGATTAGCCACCCTACAGAGTCGTAGTGGAAACAACAATAAAGCGATATGACAGTATTGGATCCCTTATTTAGAACCTCCACACTTCACACACTTCAAATTTTTGTAATTTCGTCAATGATTTGATTGACACAAAGTGATCCTGATCAGATCAAAGTTTGTATTGAAAGCAACTTGATTTTGGTATTGGTCGTTTCATGAAACATAAAGAAATTCTGACGGTATGTTTGACCGTTACCACCGTTAGAGCATCATTAGGAACAAAATATTTGTTTCTTCCTTTCGCATACCAATACAATTTTAGTTTTGGATTTTTTGTATTTTTCAATTATAAATTAAATAGATTTTTGTAGTTTGAATAAAATAAAATTAAATTCAAGTTGAGAAATTCATGTCAACTCATTTCATTAGTCAACTCAACTCTATGATAAATGAACAAATTCTGAAGTTGATTGAAGTGTAGATGGTCCACTACTGTTGTGTGAATTATACGCTCAAAAATTTTAGAGAAGACCGGGAGAATACAGATTGGTCGGTAATTTAATTATTAATCAAACAACTATTACCAGATTTCAGTATAGGGGTAACACGAGCAATTTTGAGAAACTTGGCAAATAAACCTTGATTCATCCAAAAGTTCAACTGTTTTGCTAATAAAGGAGATATGCTGTTAGCAAGACTTTTGACCATATTTGGCAGTAATGTAATCATAACCAGGCGAGGATGATGATTTTAGCTTGTTTATAGTATTGCTAATAACTTCAGTATTTACTGGTTCAATTCCTAATAGTGGTCTTATTACTTAATTTGATGTTGATATTATTGTTCCGATAGTAGCAAAGAACTTATTAAACTCGTTTGCAATGAGATGTTGGTCTGCTGTTAATTTTTAACTAATTGGAATTATTTTGAATATTTTGCCTAGACGTATTATCGGTCAAGATTTGAGTAAATAAGCTCCACATTTGTTTGGGATTGTTAGAATTAATGCCTAATTGGCTAGAATAATAACATTTCTTGGCATTCCTAATTAATAGTTTGAGCTCCGTGCTAAGTCGTTTGAAGTTCTCTAGGAAATAATGGTTTGTCGGATACGTCTTATGCAATTTATAATATTTGTCACGAAGTTTGGTTATTATAGGATAATATTTTAATGCTGGTAGTAGAGGTTATTGTATTCCCTTATATTGATGTTTATGTAATGAAATGAAATCAGGAATACCTTATCAAAGTCAATGGTTCTTCTGGTTCAGGTTGAACCAACTATGTTTTTTGGTAATTGATATTTAATTAATTATTAATAATTTTAATCAATGGTCACTGAGACTAGTATCGCCATAGAACAGAAAACATGTTTCTTCGTGATTAAACGAGATACGATTAATTATCGTACTAGTGGTACTAGATATGCGAGTAGCGTACAATTCATTTATAATATTAATGATAGAGTAATACAATGTATGTAGAATTGTAGATACTGATATTCACATTTATCAAGTTCAGTATTTCTTGTAACCAATACTTTCTTGAATTGTTGGAAAGGCGCTTTGTTACATGTTTCGTATTATACAACTCTCAAGAAGGCTTTTAGGCAACCTTTAGCATCAATTTGAGATTCCCAGTTGGAGTATGATTTCAAACAATTTTAATGAAATTTCATGATGTCTAAATCCATTTCCCATCTAATTGAAAAATTATTTTGCGCATATTGAAATTTAATTTGGCACAATTCTTGAGGTAATGGTTTGTTAAATTTCATAAGCGGTCTTGTAGAACGAGGGTCGTTGTTGATTATGGGTCTAAATCTCGAATGTGAAATGTGGCCGCATGCTTGAATTCTACTCTCATTAATACTTATATTTTGTTTGAAAGTTGTTGTTAATCGTGATGGGTTTCAATGGCAGTGTCACTATAAAAAAAAAGATGTGTCATCAGCGTTATAGACAAAGAAACCTGGAGTAGATTTTTTATCCATTTTCATAAACCGTATCGGCTTTTTGGGTCTGTGTATTAAAGACCCGTTTTATTTTCGATCCAAACTAGGCATCTGATTTAATCAGCGAATGGACCTCAAAAAGGAAAGCGCAACAGATGTTGAATTCGATTACTTTATTACATCAAAAATCTGTCGAACTGGCTGTAGATTTTATCCCCTTAGTTTATAACTGCTATGATTTTGATTGCTTATGGTGGTTATAATGAGCTAAAATACCCCTGGCTTACAGTCCCCCGGAATGTTGCAAATCAGAAAGTCGAAATAAATTAGGGTTCTGGGATGCATGTAGATGTAGTGCTAGTGACCTAATTTAGGTTCAGAAATGTTTAATGTTGCGGAAACTTTCTTTGAGCTCAATCTGGCATTGCCATTGCCAACAATCGAGTACTTTACATACTTCATTCAATTTAACTTAAACAAAATGTTTCTTAGAAGAATGGGCTTCAATTTTTCCTATATAGAAATTGATGATTTCACGTAAATTTTACGTATGATAAACCATAAAACTTAATTTCGATTGTTTCTCCAGATTTTGATAATTTTTTTTTTTATAAAATTTCTTAATAAAATGTTTTCGTAAATTCGTTTGCAAATGAAAAACGATTTGGACAATTTCAACATTTTTAACTAATTCTTGACTTGCAAAAATTCATTCATATGATCAATTATGATCGCTAAGTCGATTAAATTAATCTGTCTCTGTGATACAAATCGATCTTGTTTTTATACCAATTTGGTACAGGTTTCGATTTTTGTTTTATGCATCGTTCAAAATTTACGATATATGATTCGTCGTTCCAATTATCAAACATCGCACATTGCAATATTCCCAGGTTCTCATTTCCGGTTTATGCTTTGCAAACAATCCTTTTATTTGGTTTTTTCAATATCAGGGCAAGTATTTTTCGGTTCTTTTGATCATTTTGTTGCTTTTCATCAATTTTGTATTTCAGGCAGCTTTAAAAAAATCGATGAATAACCATTTTACCAGCGAAGTTTAATAATGAAGAAGTATTACAATTCTGTAGATAGAATTGTACGAATAGGACGTAAATGTCCTGTGGCTTTGGGTAACTATTGAGAAGCCCTCGTCAAATGTAATACTTGTAAATTAGAAATCCTAAGGCAATTCGAATTGTTAGTGTGTTTTGGAAGTAGGTTTAAAAATTCTTGTTAAATCTAACAAGTTATACAACCACAATTCTTCATTTCTGAGTTATTTCGGCTGCTATCGGCTAATGAAGCGTGAAATCATATTTTGTGGATGTTAACCGTTTACGATTACCTAGTTGAAGTATTTTTTATGCAACCCAACCATCAATTTTTATTATTTTAATACAAAACCTTACTATTGAGATGAAATGTTAGACCAGTGATATGCAACCTTTTCATTTAAGGCGAAATTTCGCCCTTTTAGGTTAAAAATTAAATGGGAATTTAAAAATTTTTAATTTGTGACTTTCTTGAATCTATTCTTTATAAAGGTTCTCTTTATCATTGTCAGTGTATCAGAATGCATTTGTGAAAATATTTGCTGGCAATTATATAGAAAGTAACGACGAACAATTTTAAATTATGTTAAATTCCAAATGCTCCTAAAATCATATATTTCTCTGGGATATACTATGAAACAAAACATTGAAACAAATGTTTGATAAAAGTTAATTTTATGTTCTGGAAATTACCGGAAATCTACAGATTCCTTTTTCAATAAAAAAAAATGTGTACCATCTATAAGTGGCTAACATTCTCTGTTCATTTAAAATTTTTTAGAACAAATAATCAAAATAACAAATTGAAAATCTATAGCAGAGGTTAGCAACTGGTTTTTACTGTGGTCCACATAAATCAAAATAAATGGACTGACCGCAGTCCGGTCGGTTGATCAAACGTTTTATGGGCCCTATTATGCGTTCCGATGGAGTGGAAAATATTTCTTCACCATCGTTTTCGTACCGTGCATTGCGGTGTAGTGAACTTTTTGTCGAACGTGTAATCCACTGGAATTTTTAGATGGAACTAATTTTCTTATTAAATCCTTTCATGCGGAGACGCTGATTTGCATGAACATATTTCTGTGCCGCAATCAATCCAATCCCCATTCGATTTGAATACAAAAGATTTAACTGACAATATCAATTTTTGAATAAATTTTGCCATTTTAGGCTCCAATATTTTCACAAATTAGAAGTATGTTTGTTACGCATTCAAAAATATATTTAAAAATTACCTTTGTATTTTGTTAACTGTTAAAATCTAAATTATCGTGGGATAGATGTTGTCCGCAAAATATTTCCTTAAAGTTTCAATGAGGACTGCGGTTCCCTAGTTGATTACCGAGGCCCTATAGTATAAACTCCTTATAGTGGGCATTTGAAAATGTGACCGCAAGTAATTGAATTACATAAAGATAGGAAATTGCGTTTCACTGTGTTATACTTCGCCTTGCTCGTTGCTATAAGGCTTTACTCTTTAGGCCTTCCTACGACCGCCACCGTAATCTAGGTTCGGCCATCCAGGTGTCCGGCAGCATGGTTAGCCACCTTATCTGTCATTGTTAATCTTCATCTATCTTTCATCTTGCCCCCGTATGATGCATTACTCAGCACTTTTGCAGAGAGTTCTCGTCATGATGCGAACTTGTAGTTTCAGCACTTTCAAACTTTTGATCGAGCTCCCACATAACTTTGAATATCGCAATTGCTTTCGTGACTAGAATCTGGTTTCTCCACATAACCCTCTAATAGTCCCTTATAGTACTCTTACCTAACGAGAGACTTTATCACTTCCCGAGCATATTGTACGAAACTAGACCTACACTTACGGATTGTTTCTCGGATAAGAAATCCGGTGATCATAATTCAGCAAAACAAATTCTGGATTCATTTTAAGTTTTTTCGAGCATAACATACTAAATTTAACCAATTTTCGTTTTGAACACTTGTAAGAATACCTGCACTATTGCTTATAACAACACTAACAAACAAACCCAGAAAAAGGTTAGGTTCAAACTTCAAACTGACCGTATGTCTCGCATTACGATAACAATGGTGCGGACCGTAAGTTTCTGTCCACTTACATCCAGATTATTCAAAGGAAGGCAGAAATATTTTCTAGTTACCGGTTTTTTAATAGCATTATTAATCATATTTATGACATTTTGCTTTAAATTCGTCTACCAATTTTGCCATTATTTCAAACAAGTACCTAATAGACGAAACGACGGTGTAAAATATTCCAAAAATCATTTGTCTTCTATTTTTACGAATAGTTATAGTGAATGGCTATGCTGTTGGAATTATTATAAAGATCCCGATGAAAAAGGTGTGAAAGTGGTAGAAGTGTACTCATTTGATTGAAAACTGCCATACCATACTTTTGCCTTTCCTTTCATAAACCTGATTTATGAGTTCAGACAAATAAGTTTTCAAAGAGCGGTATGAAGCGATGATAATTATCTATGAATCCTTTGAATCGTTGCCGTTAGTTGTTTCATGTTGGTTATAAACAATATCAGCTGACCGCAGTTCTCTTTTCTGATGGGCGCATTTCAACTATCGATATATTGTGGAAAAGAAACTTGCCTGAAAATGTTATCTGTTTTTGCTACAATAAATTCCGAAAGTTTTGTTTCAAAGGAGGCCCGCGGAAATATATTATCTGATTTAATTAATAATTTGCTGAAGCTGATATCTCTTTTAACATAAATAATTTAAAACCTAATTTTTTTTAAATGAATCGTTTGTGTCTGGGTTATTGCCAACCATTTAATAATTAATATTAAATGATCAAGAATGGAAAAATAAAATTTCACAAGCACTAGATTTATAACTATTTGTTATTTATTTTCATTTAATCATTACTAGTAAATTTTTTTTCTTCTTTGACATTTTTGTAATTCCCGCTTAGGATTTTGTTTTCGTTGTATTATGCTGGGAAGCCACTGATAAAAGTTTAACCAATTTCATTGTTCTTTCAAATTAATTATGGACACTACTTGAAATAACAGGAATATTTCTAATGCTCAAACTCAAAGCAATTGAAACATTTACTTTCTTTTTCCATGTTCGACGAAATGATTGTTCATTTGATCTTCCCCACCATAACTAAAGCACAAAATACTATTTTGTTTACTTCGGAATTGCATCAGAACTTAAATTTTGATGTCTATTAAATTTTCGTGCTATTTGCTTTAAACTGACTGTAAACCTTCAATTCTTCGTTTAACTCCGCAATTGTCTTAGCGAGAGATTAAAGTAATAGTTTGTGAGATTTTAAATCATTATTACCCTTTATAGTAGGTATGTATATTCAATGAACATACTGATTATCGATTTCATCCAAAGTATACTGTTCTTTGAATTTACAAATATTTCACGCTTCGTTCAGCACATTTCTTCGATAAATGGTTTATGTATGTTTTCTATACATTACTTAATCCTATTTTGATTCACCACCGAAACTGGTAATAACATTTTGTAAATTCCCAGTCCTAAGTATTGAGAAATCTGAGGGAATACTGATCTGTAGCAGATTTTGTTGATGGAAGGCTGGCTGAATTAAATGTAGAGTATAATTGCAAATATCAATTGTTTGGTTGTAAGCATGGTTCTCTTTTGTAATTTATTACCAACAACGCCTACATATATGGAATTCGTTCCGCTGACTGCAACTTGCTCCTTTGTTACCCTGTTTTGTAAGGTTACTAATGGGTTAGTTCTTAATTATACCGCATTACCTTACTTGCCATTACAGCACTGATGCTATATCGCAGCCAGATTTTTCACATTATGCACAGCAGCTATTGATAATACAGTGAAACCTCTATATATTGGACAGCGAAGGGACTGTCCAATTTATGGCGGTGTCCAATATAAGGAAAATTACTTTTTTTTTAAGTAAAAATTAAATGACGTGCATATCAACAATTTTATTTTGAATTCAGATTAATTCCATAGTTAATTCAACATTTTTGCTGTCTGACTATTTTTGTTGTCCAATTTCCAATATATAAAGGTTGTCCAATATATAGACGAAAAGGAGCATTTTTTCAAAGGACTGAATGAAATTGTCCAAAATAGAGGAGTGTTCAAAATAGAGAGATGTCCAAAGTTGGAGGTTTTGCTCAATTCATATTTAAATTATGATTACCGCTCTTGTATGCTTTTTTGTTTATGTTAACAAATGATTCGATGAAATAACTGCAATGAATTTAATATGAAAATTTGGTTGCGGATTTTGGTTCTGTGAACTCGTGTTTTCTGGGGAAACACCGTTAGCGAAATTTTTCCCGTACGTATTTTTCAGGAGGATTTCACCTTTATCCAGAGCACTACTATAACAGATAATATTTCCGATTGCGAAATGGGTTGTGATGATGAACAACATATTGAAACTTTGTATGATCTTCAATAGTAAATTTTGATCTTATTACTTGCTCAAAAAATTGAACAGACGCCAACTGAAGGAATTGGGAATTTAAAACATTTAAAACGGCTCTTATTTGTACATTCTAACCAAGAAATTTCTAACCAAGAAATACAGAAGCATTTTTGATTTTTACAGAACTATGCCGATAGTATAATAAGAGAAATTAAATAATCTTGTTAGCAGGCTAAAGTTTTTAATTTATTTGTATATTTATAAGTTGATCACATTTTATCAAAATCGGCTAAGAAATAGCCAAGTTCCATCCTAATCGCTCATATTCCAGAACTTCATCTAAATATAATTTTAGTATATCATTTCCATTGATTCTTGAATTTCATTAAAATCGGTTATTACCCAGGTTTATACCTTATATCACTTTGAAATATTATGTCTTTTCGACTAAGTAGGGCTAATAAAATGGCTGTTTTGATTTTTTGCGTCACACATTTGATCTAATTTATTTCGTTTTATTTCGGATCATAGGTTGGTACCGTGCATAAAAATGTATCACTTCAATAAATTTTGTATTAATGTAAGTATTATCAATTCTAAACAGGTTGGTCAACAAAATCCTTCATATTTCGTAACACCCCATACAGATTGCGCAATAGCGCAAAAGTTCAATTACATGGAAATATTACGAATTAACAAAGTCGATTTTCAATATTTGATGCAAGAATATGGATTAAAATGTCACTTTGTGATCTGAAAAAAGTTACAAAATGAATGTACAATGTACATCCTTATGAAGCTAAAATTATATAAATTAAAGTGATGCTAAACCCCATCGGTATAAATGTATGTAGCTAAACCGAAATAAGAAAGGACCAGACCCCAGACGACTTTTTACTGGGTTGGGGTCTAAATCTTACTTTACAAAATCTTACTTTTCAAAATCTTACTTTCCCAAAAATCTTATTTTTCTAAATCCCTACTTTTCTGGTAGGTAAGCCTGTTTTCAAAAGCCTGTTTTCAAAAGCCTAGATTTCAAATTTTAATTCGGACCGCCCCTTTTGATGAAGGAGAAAGTGAGATTTATCAAAAAGTAAGATTTTTTTTTACTAAATTAATTTTGCGCGTTCCTTGCGCAATTCTGTATTTGTTCTGTCGAAGTTGCCTCCACCTTTAGACTGTGTCCGAAATCTGTGATAAAAATGTGTTTTAGTACAAATTTTTGACTTTTAGTTGAAAATATCTCATACACCCAAAATATCACTGTCTTTTGCTATGTTAATTTTTGATACAAGCAGAATAAATTAATTGTTCATTTTATATCATCAAAATGAAATGTCAACTAGTATATGGTTATAAATTATTTATATATTGTTGTTTATTATCGTTTAATTTAATTTGTGAAAAGTTTTATCTCACTCGAATTTATTCCGTAAAAGTTTTCATTAAATTCAGAATTATTATTGTTCATTTTGGAAATAGTGTCACTTAAATCGGATGATTCGTTTACAGCAGAACAGCTTTCATTTAATTCGAAAAACTATTCGTCAAACCAAGTTAATTAGCACCCAGTAAGTTTACATCGAAAAGCGTTTTACAATATTGTACCAATAATGTCGTCGTCGATACCGATATGTCGTAGCTGATACTTCGGCAATAACGATAATATCGGTTTACGATTTTCCATTAGAACGTCTTCACCGATATCGGTGGTGATAAAAAACTACAAACTACTGTCACGGCAACGTGTGTGTGTTATTTATTTATTTATTTTATTTATTTATTTACAATATAAATTTTCCGACACTTTATTTTGAGCATAAGCTCATTCACAATAAAGTGGGGCAATGTTCAAAAAATACGTAAGGGTCCACAAAGCAATACATTTTCAGCATATAAAGAAAGATCGCTACATATTGGTCCAATTGTTCCACTGGTAGTACGACCTTCCTTGTAATGGTGCCAAAACAATTTTTGGATGTTTCTAGAAACCCTTCGTGGAACTTTCTGCAATCTGCATCAACAGTCGCGCAGGTTAGGCATTTCAGCATAGTTAGCGAAATTTTTAAGCGATTTCGATATATATCAGGAAAAAAAAATTAATTAATTTTGAAGAAAAATATAAAAAAGACGTCTGTCTGACTCAAAAGTCAAAGCCAACTCCATGTGTGTTTCGGCAACGATAAATTGGTGGTGTACCGGCGACGATTTATGGTTATTGTGTCGTCTAATGGAAAAGCGCTTTAAGGATAAAACATCTCGCCTCAATTTTTCTAACGGTCTTAGATACGTTCTTCATGGTATATTATCCATTTTTACCGCCCTCTTTCTTGGGCTAAATCGCATTAATGTGTCTGCAACCGCGATTCTCAGTTTGTGGGCTGAAACTTTTTGGCCGAACAGAAGCCTTTAGTTTGCAAAATAATTTATTTCTGTTTTTGGACGAACTCATCTAATTTAATATTTTGTAGACAATTGTATGTATGAAATATAAGGAAATTCCAAAAGACACAAATTAACATAGTAATTTAACCAGTTCGTAAGCCAACACGAAAGGTATTTAAATGAAATTCCAAACAGTAGATCTAGCTATTTCCGTTAAAGAATAATAACTTATGGTTAACGTTCGCTATTTATAGTAATGAAAAACCAAGCACAGGTTGCCTTATGACCCCCCCATCTATGAATAACTGGCATGAACTAGTCAACAATTTGTAATAAGTCTATAAATCCCACAAGTTTTTTATAAATTATAGAAAGTCAAAAATGTTTGTAGGTTTTTTAAATTCTGCAAATCCTATAAATTCTATAAATCTTACAAACCCATTAATCTTGGAATCTTGTAAATAATTTTTCAAACTATGTATAGTATTCTATAAATTTTCTTTCCATAAATTTTAACTATATATAGTATTCTATAAATTTCACAATTTTTACACATTTTATAATTTCTATTAATTCTATAAATATTTGAAATTCTATAAAGTCTACAAATTTTGTAGAATTTAAGTTTTGTAAGTTCATTAGATTCCACAAACTCATATTTGCCTTATTGTAAACATTGCATGATTTCTGTAAACTCTATTAAATCCAAAAAAATTTTAAATTTGATTTATTCTATAAATTGTTTAAATTGCAAAAATTTTGTATACATTCTATAAAGTTAAAAAATTTAGAAAGTTTTTAAAGTTATACTGCAAATTCTATAAATCTCACAAACCTTGTGAGGCATTCTCTAAATTTAAAAAAACCGATAAATTCTATCAATTCTACAAATTTTATAAATTCTACTAAGTCTATAAACTCTATACAATAAATTCTATTAATTCAGTCTAAAAATTTGGTATGCTCAAAAAATGCTGCAAATCCGTCAGATCTATAAATCATGCAAACCCTGAAAATTCGATATATTCTCTATATTTTATAAAGTTATCGACAAATTTTAAAAATTCTACTAATTCTATAAATTGTGTAAATTCTACTAATTCTATATAGATATACATATATTATACTCTACGTCTTTCTATAGAAGTGATAGAGGTACTATAAATTGTTTTAACTCCGTAAGTTCTATAAATTCTAAAAACTAAAATTTGAATTATTTTAAAATTCCATGATTCCTTTAAATTCTATAAACTCTATAATTTTCTTAAATTTTTCAAAATTTATAAATTTTTTAAATTCTACAAATTTTATAAGTGCCGCAAGTACTCTATAAATGCTATATAAATTCTAAAAATTTAGTTAATTCTTTAAATTCTACAGATCCTTTAAATTTTTGAAATTCTAATAAGTCTATAACCTACAATTAGTCAGTCTACAATTTCTATAAAAGTTATGAATTCCAATTCTATCAATTTTATAAATGTTATAAATCTTATAAATTCTATCTACAAGTTCTAAACATTTGAAATAGATTCTTCAAATCTAAATAAATTTTATGAATTTTATAAATTCTTTAATTTTTGTAGATTCTATGAGTTCTATAAATTCTATAAACTGAATTTGACTTATTATCATGAATTATAGAAATTTTGTAAATTCAATAAATTCTATAAGTTATATCTATAGATTCCGTAATTTCTAATTATTTTTTAATTCTTAATACATTTAATTTTTATTAATCAGATAAACATCGATTTTTGCGCCACTACATACACGACAGAATGAGTAAGCATTGCAGTGAACAATCAAATTATTTTTAAAATTTTCGAATGCAAGCGATTTGTGGCATTTTTCCACCTTCACAGATATTAAAATCCATGAAACATATTTTCTTTAATTTTGCAAGGTTTATATACTTCGGTAAAAAAAGCACCTAAAAATGGAGTTAAAAACGGAATATGCGCGAAATTAGCAATATTTGGCGTAAATACCATCGAAAATGACAAAATGTGCACTGAAATCATAAGCATTTGAATAGAATATCCAATCCCGAGATTCCGAGATTACCACAAGAACCGGTCTATTCCGATCTCGGTCAATACCGAAATTCCGCGATCCCGATTTTTTTTTTGTCAATTCCGAAATCCCGCGATTGACCTTATATATATATTGTATAATCCCGGAATTGGATACTCTACACTAGAATATATACAAATATATGTATTTAAAGAGCAAATATTCATTAAATACAAAAATATGTATGTATTTACATAAAAATCTGGGCTCTACATATAAGCCATATTGATCCTAGTGGGCGAAACTACAGAGCTGCGACTATCGCTTAAAGGATCCCGGCTATTACTTTAAGATTTTAGCGATAGTCTGTTATAATGAAATAGTCTCAATTCAGGTTTGTTTTTGATTTCTTCATTGCATTAATTGATTAATTGTGATTGGTTTAAAACATTGGTTCGGCTTTGAGGCCAACCATAATCGTGATATTTCATGGAAAAAACTAACTGTATCTCGTAAGGTATTTGACAATATTTTTGCGACAGTTACAGCATTTCTTCTGCTCCTAATGGTAATATCTGGGTGACCACTATAGTCATTGTCTAATATGGTGTTATGATATTATATTTTATTACCGCTACTGTCTCTGCCTTCAATTGGTCTTCTTTCGGTATTCCCGCTGTCTTTATGATTTACTGGTTGCTTTCGTAAGATTTTTTTTGCAACTCAATTTCTCACGTAAACGTTGCATTTCACTCAAACCCTGTTCAATTTGTTTCCCTTACCTGTTCCTATTGTGAAATTTAAATAAGACTTATTCACTGTACTCTTACTAAACTTTTTAGCAAACTCCGTAAGTTTTATTTATAACTTTCAATTTTTCTGAATCAAATAGTTGGATTACTTCTTAAAAATCAGCCAAAAAACAACTCGATTCTCAAAAAATATTGAGGAGATATAACACAAATTATTTTACTTCACTTTTTTATTATCGTATTGTCCATCAATAACTACTGGCGATCTATATTTTATTTTTATTGTCATCAACTCATCACTATCATCTCAACTTAATTTGAGCCACAAATTATGACGAAATTGTTTTATTAAAAAAATCAATATGGTGGGGTCCATTCAACATATATTTAAATTTATCCATATTCGTGAGTTGCTTGCTTGACTTGTATGTGTCGGGAAATAACATAATAGTAAACAAGTGTTATGATTTAGCCATCGTTTTGGCATAATTTATCCAACGGCTGCTGTGACGATATTTAGAAGTTAGAAACCACACTTTGTTTATTTCGCGTGCAATTAGTGTCCTGCAGATTATATAAAATTACATGGCTTTTCGTTTGGCGCGTGGATTTTATTAAAGTTACCAGTATCTTGGATAATAGTGCAATTATTATTTTTTTTTTTCATAATTATTCAATTAAAAAATCAAAATGTTTTATTTTTAATTTTTCTACTTTAGTAAAAAGAAAAAAAGTAATTTTTGCAAAAAATTCGAATTGCAATTTTTTACCAACCAAATTCGAATAAATTTATTTTTTTTTTTTAAATCTGTTCTTGTGTTATCATTAATTTTTGATTCAATAAGAACATTATGTGTTTGTGTATAACTATTTGATATTTAACTAACATTTCAAAAATCAAATTAATTATTTTTATTCTTATTTTATAATTATGTTTTTTGTTTTTAATTAATTAATGCTAGAAAAATTGTTTTTTTTTTTTTTTTTAATTATGATTACGTTTTGATTAATTTCCTTGTACAACATAAAAATAATTTTGGCTCCTGAATTTTCCTGCGAGTACTTACGGAATATTAAAGCACAAAAAAAAAATTAACAAAACAAAATTTAATAAGTTTTTTTTTTTGACGAGGTGGACAATCATTATATTATTACAAAACAAATATTTTTGTTTTATGTTTTTTACATATGGGGGTGGTGTTATTTATTTTAGTTTTTTTTTTGTGGGGTGGTCGAGATTTTAAATTTTATTTTAAAAGAAAAACAAATTTATTTCTCCAAAATAGAAGCAGTAGTAAAACATGAAATTAATTAATAAAATGCCCTTAATTTTTTAATTAAAATTTTAATATTTGCGAAATAGGATGTATGGATGAGTGTTTTTGTTTAATTATTTTTAAACTTTTTTTTTTTTATTTAACTAAAACAACAACAAAAAAATGTTTATATTATTGGATTTGTTTTTTGAAAAATTTTTTTTTTTTATATTTTTTCAAATTGTATTATGACTCCGTCTCTACTGCTTCGAAATATAAATACAAAATAAAATATTTTTGAAATTCGATATTTGATACATACATAAAAAAAAAAATCTTGTGTAAATTAGCGTGAAACATATAAATTAGAAGCGATGGCACAAGATAAAGGATATCCACCCCTTTCACGTACGGTCGAGGTACAAATTGATGTTGTCGATCGAGCTAATAATCCACCTGTTTGGGATCATAATGTATATGGACCTATTTATGTCAAGGAAAATATGCCAGTTGGCGGAAAAGTTGTTTCAATTAAAGCAAGGTCTGTTTTTTTCAAATTTTTTGTAACAATGAAAAAAAAAATGTTTTTTGAATTTTGAGCTTTTTTTTAACTTTTTACAATTTTTCCTAAGTTTTAGTTTTGTTTTGTGTCCGGGTGGGTTAATATGTTTTCTATTTTTTGTTTAATTCTCTTAATTATATTATTTTTATGTTGGGTTTTATGGTCACACTATTATTTTTAATTTTGTTTTGTTTATTTTTTTTTTACATATACATACATATAAGTAAAGTATGTATACATATAAAAAATAAGAGCTTTTATGTTGCTTTTGAATTAAAAACGTATTATTTTTAATTCAACCAAAATCGCATGCAATACTAATCTACTAAATACTAACACTAATGGTACTCGTTACTAATAAAAAAACACTTTGCCATGGAAATTTTAATAAATTTCATGAAATGTCTTTTGAAATGATTATGTTTTGTTTATAAGCCAGGTAGGTATGTAATATAACAAAATGCCCAGGTTCAATTAATACCATATATTCATACAAGAAACGAGCTCAAAATACTTACCGTATACTAAATAATTTTAGAATCGAAATAAATACAATTAAATTATGAAAAATTGGCTAATTGGTTCAATCGAAATTACAAAATTTAAATTAATTTGTTTTTTTTATTGCGTATTTCAAATGTATAAATAAACACAATTTTTTTTTGAAAATAATTTGATTTTATCAATTAAATTGAAATTAAAATTTAATTGATTTTTTTTTTTGAATGGGGGTAGCGAATTTTTGTACTGCGCTAAATTAAATCAGAGTGAACTTTTGTCACGGCTGAATAAAACGATATACAAATAGAGCATAAAAATATATAAATAAAATGGGGAACGTCGAAACCCCTTCTCATCTCCGTTACATTTTTTATTTTTTTTTGAGCTCATACAGTTCATGTCAAATTATTGTATTGTACATAATTATTTTGTTTTTTGTGGCATGAAATTTGTATGGCAAAGTTGTTGACATTATCACAAAGTTACAAAAAAAAAAAAAAATCTTGTTTATATGTAATTTTAATTATTTTAATAATTTTTTAATTATTTTTATATTATTTATTAATCTACTATTTTATTTTTATTTTATTTTAATAATACTCCAAAAAAAAAAAAAAAAAAAACGTTTGGCACACAGTTCGGGCATTGAGGGAAATCCAACCGTATTTTATCGTTTAATGCCGGGCTCAACATCGCAGACGAATAAATTCCATACATTTTATTTGCAACAAAGACCGGACAATGGTGATACATGGGCGGACATAAAAGTTAATCATCCGTTGGACTATGAAAGCATTAAAGAATACAATCTAACTATTCGTGTCGAGGTAAGTTGATATAGTTGTGTGTTTACAAATATATGTATATATGTAATTGCCACATGCTGCATAAAATGTTCATTTTTGAATTCATTTTTAATCCTGTGACATATTTTTAGATTCATTGTGTACAAAATTTAATTAAAATTTGAATCATCGAAACGCGATAAATAATTTATATGCAAATTTTTATATTTTTGATTTTTCGCATTTTAAATTTTTTATAGGTATTTCCCCAATAAAATATGTTGATGTAAAATGTAATCTAGAATCTAGACGATATATATCTAGGTACTTTATTATAATAACAGTGTGAAAAATAGAATTGGGTTGTTTGTGGGAACGATGTGAAAAGTAGGTGTTTTTATCGTATATGGAAATTTTAATTGAGATTAAATTAGTTTTGACGTTACATTTTTATGTACAGAAAGCACAAAATCGAACTTTTTGACTATTAATCAAAAATGTGGTGTGAGTTATTATATTTACTGTCTTTGTACACGGTTCGGTTGGGAAACATAATGACAAATAATTTTTTTTTTTTCTCTGTTCGAAGTTTCTTACAAACTAGCTGTATCTATCTATACATATTATATTGCAATGGAAATTCCTTATGAAGTTTTGTCATTAGTCATAAATTTTTTGCAGCTTTGTTATACTGTTATGTTTTGTTCGATATGAAAAATGAAATTGCAATGCTATTCGAATTATTAATTATTGTGTAGATGATGCAGAAGGTAATTTTTTATTATCTTGTGAAACAGTTAGTCAGGAGAATCGTTGAAGTAATTTTTTATGATGTCGATGTAAGGTGGTTTTAGTTTCATAGTCTGGCTTTTTGAAATTCTAATGCGTGTTTACTAAAGTTATCTTATTTTAAATAAGAAAACGCGCCTCTAAAGACAGTTTGCTGATGTTTCAACTTGGGTTAAAGATACAATCGGAATTTCGAATTTTTTCTAAATTATTACATTAACCTTCATATTACTCGTACCTGTTGATTGCAACAATAACTGGGGTATATAAGCAAATTTAATTATCTATACAGTCACAGTTGGTTGATTTGTATTAACGATGCGATCTAATTAAAGCTGAAGCGTCAAGAATCAAGTTGCAGATCATGATGATACCAAATGCTTGGATGCAACTGTTGGAGACTGAATAATCAACAACTTAATAATTCACAAAAGGGTTCTACAATGACATACGAAGAACGTGTGACGACATTGTAGTGGAGGTCATAACAAAAAACAACAAGCAGCGCAAAGTCGGTAGCAGTCGACCAGTAAAAATTAATCTTCCAGATGCAATCAAGCATATAGGAATCAACACCGATTCAAGGGATCAAATAATTGTCTACATATTGGCCGAAATACTGGATCATGACTCTCTATGATTACACGAAAATATCGCTGGAGAATCCAAGAGGAATCCGAACACTTAAAAGTTTCATGAACTTTTTTGAGTCGCGTTTTACAGCATTAGAAGTCGTTTTCCGAGAAAGGTTCACATCAAAGTAAAATTCAGAGATGGAAATTTTTTTAGGGGATCTAATTACAGTCAATCAACTACAGAAAATAATACCAACCCAGAGTAGAAATAATTTAACTCAGTTGGTTTATCCTGACTGCCATGTGTCAGCACCGATAGACCGACTTCTAGTTGCAGATTACTGTACCGGTGTAAAGTTACCGGATATAACGAAAATAAACAATCGACAACCATTATGACCAAAACGGTTCCGATCAAAATCAAAGCAAATGCAATAGAGGAAATTGAGAAAACATTTAAGAATCTTTAGGAAATACAAGAACTACATCCACCAAGAAAACACACTTCGAATGAAGAAGAATATGAACAACATTAAAAATTCCCCCAAAAGAAAATAAGACGGAAGTTGTACACCTAAAAATTCCATTCAAACTGCAGTCGAACCTATAAAATTCTAAAAAGATGGCAACAGCAAAATTTCTCCAACTTCAACGAACAACGACGAACTGGCCAAACAATAAAAAGAATACATGCAAGAGTATGAATATCTCGGACATATGGAAAAAAAAATACCGGTTGAAAATACTACTTGCTGTACTCCATCAAATATTACAATAAAATTAAGAAAAGTCAAAAATACAACAACACCTAAGGCATATCGTAATGAAGTAGCAAAAAGAAACTCCTCGTTTTTGTGTACCTTTGTAAATACTTTACATCGGCTCGCTGAAGACGAAAGGAAGAATTTTCCAAAGACCTATGCAAGGTGAGATAAACAGATTTTTATGTCGCTGCTCTCATGACAAGCTGCAACACAATCAAAGAAGCATTTACAATTTAAAATCAACTAACTCAACTACTGCAAAAAGAAGGCTTACATTTAAGAAAATGGGGAGGGAAGCAACAAAACACAGCTGTCTGGACATTTGTGGACGCCTTAAGAATTTGTGTTTAATATACATAAATGAACCAATTCTCACTGGCCGGTTGACGGAGCGAAATATCCTCCCCACGACTTCTAATCTGTTTGATCCTTTAGGATGGCTAGCACCTATACTATCAAAGGTAATCCTACAAAATGCTCAGTTGAAATTAACCTTATAAAGCCATAACTCAACAGTGAGTTAACTTCAAAAACAAACTAAAGCTTCTCAGTGACTTGATTATCCCGGGATGAATAAATACCAAACTTGAATTGTTTACCAACAAATAAAGAGAGTAAGGTTAACATCAGTCCCATAGCAGCCAAAACGAGAGCTACGTCGATGAAATTAAAAGTAACAATTACCAAGGCTGGATATATAAATTACATTCTCCTTTTGGCCAAATTACTTAAAGACTAAAAATTAAATAAATCAACGCTACGGGCACCGTTAGGGTCAATAGATTTGCCAAGCCATCTTTAATTCTAGATAACGAATTTAATTAAATAAAAAAACGAGGATACTCGGACAGTGTAACAAGTGCGGATTGTAAAATAACCATTGTAAAATGGTTGGATACGAAGCTAATTCACGTTGCTTCAAACTTTGTGGGAATTGGTACAGAGGATGAAGCCAAAAGATGGGATAAACCGTCAAAATCATACGTACATATCTGTAAAACGGCCAGAGATTATTCAGTTTTCTAACACGGAAATTGGTGGAGTTGATTTGTTGGATCAACTCATTAGTTACCACAGAACCTTCATTACCTTTCATTTTTAGGCACTTTACAAATTTCGCGTAATTACTTCTTGTTAGTTAGAGTACAAGAAGGGCTGTATTTAAAACAAAATAATCCAAAACAGTATTACATTTTAGGATTTATTTAGCTCAATCATGGTACAAGTCAAAACATATGCTAAAAAGCGAGGCCGCCCTTCAAATCCAGCGAGCGTGGAGCCAGGAAGCCCGTTTGACACAATGCCGTAATCCGCAAGCAAAGCGAAACTTTGAGACGCGGCCTTTTCATGAAGTTCAGCTATGTAGATAGGTTCGACCACATACCGCAACACGATCAAAGGAAAGAAGCCAATCGATGCAAAAATGTGAATTGTGAAGGCCGTTCGCACTTTATCTGTGGTAAATCTTTATGGTTCATTTATGCCTTAATAAAGACAGAAAGTGTTTTGCTGAATTTCACCGCATGAATTAAATTTTGCCAATTTTTTGGCAATTTTTGGATGATGTTCCCATTTCATAGTAGATTCTGGCACACATACCAACATAATGGTGCACCTTGTCACTCCGATAATAATGTTAAGAATGATTTTAACGAAAATTTTCCAAGTAATTGGATTGGAAGAAATGGTCCAATTCATTGGCCTGCAAGATCTTACGGTTTTGGATTTTTATGTATGAGGAACGATGTCGGCTGAATACTCCAAAGGAATTGAAACAAAACAAGAACTAATACAACGATACACACAGTAGCACAACTCAACAGATAAGGGAAGAATTACCAAGAATTGAAATAACCGAACTTAAACGAATATTAGACATTTCGAGCACCTTTTATAACTCCTCGACCCAAACATTCTACTGGGGGATTGTAGGGGAGATCAGGGGGAATTAAAATAAAATAAAAAACGTAGGTATAACGGTTTTTTTTGAGAAAAACCCAATTTTATAAAAAAAATAACATTTTTTTTTATTCTAATGCATCAGAGCTCTCAAACGAATGCAGACGCAAGATAACTACTTTAATCTTAATAATAGCCCATACAATTACCAGTCAGATTAGACTAAGTTGGGTGCTCTCCGATAAATATTTTGGAAGTTACAGTTTCATATTTGGGTATACTTTTTTTCTGAACCAAATTTTTTAAACACCCTGTATCTTGAATTATATCAAACATTGACCCCCCCCCCAATCAAAATTTTTTGGTAATCGGAGTTTTGGGGGCTTTTATGCCAAAATATGTAAATAGTGTACCATTCAACACAACTTGCAATTCAATTTGCTTCAGACTGTTCAGTTGACTTTAACGAAACTATAGAGAAACGCTATACGATCAAGTTGAAATGCATCTTTTGGAACAAAACGGCATACAAAATCGAAAAAACTGTCTTGTCAGATTTCCTCCAAAGCCTTGCTATAAACAAACGGTTTATGCCAAAAATGTACACCAAACCCGTTTGTAGTTTTAAAAACTGAATATTTGAATTACCACAAACAACCATTAATTTCATTCAAAGAAATTCCCCTAAGAATATCATTGTACGGAAAAACGTTCATATTAAATTCCCTGATTAACTATATCGAAAACCAAAAACATTATACGTCATACTGCAAAACAGGCGACCATTGAGAACTATTTTTTTTTTCTTTTATCTCCAATTTAGGAGCATAGGGCGTCAACTAGGCTGGACCATCTTACTCTGTTGGGGGTTACTGCTTTTATTTCCACCCAGGATTTCCCAAGTTGTTTTGCCTCAGCTAGCATCGTTCTCCGCCATGTCATTGCTGGCCTTCCCACTTTCCTTTTCCCTTGCGGGTTCCAGTCCAATGACATCCTCGTTATATGACACGGTGACTTCCTCAGGGTATGCCCAATCCATCTCCATTTTCGTCTCTTTATTTCGGTTTCAATATCTGATTGATTTGTTTTCCTGTGCAGATCGATGTTAGTAATTGTGTTAGGCCAGAAGCACTTCAGTAATCGTCGAAGGCACTTGTTTACGAATACCTGTAGCTTCTGTATGATTTTGCCTATATCCTTCCATGTCTCACACCCATACAGTAGTACTGATTTCACACACGAGTTGAACATTCGCATCTTGGTCCTGCGTGAGAGGACGGAAGTATTCCAGACTTTATGCAGCATGTTGAATGTGTGTCTGGCCTTGTTTATTCGTTTACTTATGTCTTCTTCTGTCCCACCTGTTTTTGATATTGTGCAGCCAAGGTATACGAATTCATTTACATCTTCTATTTGTATATTGTTGATGTGTATCGGTGTGGTTATGTTTGTGTTAAGTCTCATCACTTTGGTTTTCCTGATATTAATCTTGAGACCAACTTCATTTGCTAGATCTGATAGCTGTTGTAATTTCTGCTGCATATCAGAGTGATTGTGTGTGAGCAGGCATATGCCATCTGCATAGTCCTTGAGTTTGCCTGTTAATCCCCATTGAATGCCATTAGGGGATTTGTTGTCTAATTTCCGCATTACACTATCCAATACGATAAGGAACAGCATTGGTGAGAGTACGCTAACTATGTATATCGAAAACCAAAAACATTATACGTCATACTGCAAAACAGGCGACCATTGAGAACTACATGATGATTTAAAATACAATCATTAAAATTCGAAGTGATGCCCACAAAGTTAAGCCTCACGTAATATTTTATACAATAAATTAAATATCTATCGATGAGGTACACCTGGCATATCTTCCATGTAATTGAGTCTGAGTATGCCATATTATTGGGTGTATTTAGAAGAATATTTGTAGTAAGACTCTCTAGTCCTGATATGGCTACAAAATAACACGATTCTCAGCGATTGGCACATATAGAAAGCTATATAGGTTATAAAGGACATACATTGAGGAATTCAAATCTTACAATGGGATTTTGATAAGAGCCATATAGCTCTTGCAATTTTGTTTGAAAATTAAACAATTCGACGAATTTCGCATATAACGTTCTTAATTATTAATATTCCTATAATCTGCTGGGACTTGAAATGGATCACATTGGCTTGGGCGCTCCATATGAATGGTGTATGAACGATGATCTCTATAAACGGGGTCTCTTGCATGAATGGTTGTGTGAAGGCTAGAGAACGAAACGTTTCGGAAAGTACACGGAAAGGTGTCCCTGCGAAATCGGTCGATTTGTTAATTTAAAAAAAAAAATGCCCCACGGCTCATATTAAAATGGCACTAAGTGTTGCCCTTTTCAACCTATGTATATCAATGTCACCATATAGAGCCAATCTCTGAAGTTCGGCTATTTCGTCTATATTATAAATACCACTATTAATATTGTAGCCTGGATTTTGTTGACGAAAAATTTTTAAGTGAACAAAAATTGAAAATACATAAGTTGATTTGTATGTGTTAGTATTTATGAATTTTTTTTGAGAACCTACAATTAATATGAACAGTTAATATGTTTTTCAAAAGTCTATTTTATATTCAAAATCTTTCCTCACTAAAATTTGTAAGTCTTACAACCACATTTCCATTAAAAATTGGCAAATATAACTGGAAACAAATCGGATTGCAAATTCAGTTGGATGGTATATTGTTCACACATATTGGCCTAAAAGACCTCCAGAACTCTGATTCCGCTCTGAATTATCAGTTAATATAAATGAATGCCAAATCGAGGGGCAAATTTAATTGCAAGTTCTGTTAAATGGCACACTATTCACATATTTTGGCATAAGAGCCCACAGAACCCCGATTCCCCAAAAATTGTTGTTTGCCATAGATGCTCTGGATTATCAATTAATATAATATAAGGACTCCCTGAGATTTGGACAAGGTTAATGGCACTTTTCCACTTGCCATATTGAGCATTTAATAAACAAATTAAGTGATTCATGAAGCCGAATCTTACCCAAATCTTCTTCATTGTTTTTGAGCAAATGTCAATATTTTCACGGTATATCAAATCCTTCGTCGGTTGAGATGTTGAGCCAGCTCTTCTTATTATTATATACAATTAGAAGTCTAGAAGACATACACATCAGAAGCTAGTAAAATATATTCATTGCCTATCATAACTGACTAAAACCCCTTCACTTGCCAAAGGGTTATTCATATCTCAAGGTTCGCTGCACCGCTCGTTGCGGATAACCAAACCAGGAATTCCCATTAAATGTATTAACTCACGATAATAGAATACCTCGGTAAATGCAATTATCGTCGGGTTTATGAACAAACACTATATGCTTGGTTCTTCCTCAAATGTCTGACTAGGGTTCAACTTTCACACAGATTCATCTTATCACGCCAATCTTCTCAGTTTTTTTAAAACTTCTTTTAACCTATGCGTCTCATACCTAGACGTATTCGATATATGTAGCTGAGCCTTGCCCAAATCTCTGAAAGTCCTTGTTAATGGGCACTCAATATAAAATACTCAATATGTTAAGTGGAAAAATGCCATTCCAAATCTTCCGTTTGGAAACAACTTCTTCTGGATGATCTGCTCCAGACCTTGGCTTATATGACCCATATAGCCGAATCTTGCCCAAATCTCTGGGAGTCCTTATTAATGGGCCCTCAATATAAAATACTCAATATGTTATGTGGAAAACTGCCATTAAGAAGATTCCAAATCCTCCGTTTGGAAACAACTTCTTCTGGATGATCTGCTCCAAACCTTGGCTTATATGACCTATATAGCCGAACCTTGCCCAAATCTCTGGGAGGCCTTGTTAATGGGCCCTCAATATAAAATACTCAATATATTATGTGGAAAACTGCCATTAACAAGATTCCAAATCCTCCGTTTGGAAACAACTTTTTCTGGATAATCTGCTCCATACCTTGGCTTATATGACCTATATAGCCAAATCTTGCCCAAATCTCTGGGAGGCCTTGTTAATGGGCCATCAAGATAAAATACTCATGTTATGTGGAAAACTGTCATTGACAAGATTTCAAATCCTCCGTTTATAAGATCCTCCGTTAACAGATTATTCTGGATAATGTGCTCCAGCTGAACCTTGCCCAAATCTCTGGGAGTCCTTGTTGATGAGCACTGATTATAAAATACTCAATATGTTAAGTGGAAAAATGCGATTCCAAATCCTTCGTTTGGAAACAACTTCTTCTGGATGATCTGCTCTAGACCTTGGCTTATATGACCCATATAGCCGAATCTTGCCCAAATCTCTGGGAGTCCTTATTAATGGGCCCTCAATATAAAATACTCAATATATTATGTGGAAAACTGCCATTAACAAGATTCCAAATCCTCCGTTTGTGAACAACTTCTTCTGGATAATGGACTCCAGACCTTGGCTTATATGATATATAGCTGAACCTTACCCAAATCTCTGGAAGTCCTTGTTAATTGGCCCTCAATATAAAATACTCAATATTTTAAGTGGAAACTTCCACTAGCGAGAATCCAAATCCTCCGTTTGGAAACAAATTCTTCTAGATAATGTGCTCCAGACCTTGGCTTGCATGATCATAGAGCCAAACCCTGGCCAAATTTCTGGGAGTCCTTGTTAATGGGCCCTCAATATAAAATACTCAATATTTCAGGCGGAAACTGCCACTAGCAAGAATCCAAATCCTAGGTCATATAAGCCAAGGTATGGAGTACATTATCCAGGAAAAGTTCTTTCCAAACGGAGGATTATGAATCTTGTCATTGGCAGTTTTCCACTTGTGTACGTTTTAATTTTTTGTTAAAAGCTTAACGGAAAGAAATCACTCAGTTTATTCCTATAAGAATTTTGTTTTGAGCATTTTTAATGTATACATATTTCGGTCCTTAAATATCGTCATTTATATACATACTTATTTGGGCTGACACTTGTATATCATGAAAATTTATATTGTGTTTAGTGTTGCCATAGCATTTTTTTGGGTTATATTTTGGGTCAACTTCACATACATTATAAGTTGGGGTTATAGTTTACTAAATTTTGAAATGTCGGTATACAAAAATTATTCGTTATTTTGGTTAATTTTCTTAAAATTTAATTAATTAACGATCAATGGATATTCTTCGTGGAATTATGGGATCTCCTTCTTCTTTAAAAAGAAATCTATACAATATCGGTTAAGTTAGGGCATTTTTCAAATGCTGTCTTTTTTAGATTTTATTTAAAACATTTGGTTTACTCCTCCTTTAATTTATGTTTATGTACATATTTTTTATTTGCAATAAATGTTGTGAACATTAACTTGAATTGTGAAACCATTTGTCTTTTTAAATTTTTTTAAAGAAATAAGCTTTATTTTCACTAAATAAAATACATCAAATATAATATGAAATGGTTGCTAAAATTTTTTATTTTAACCAAAAATTTTCAATTATTTGGAATTTTCGATTATCCGGAATATAACTTCATCCCCAAAGCATTTTGGATAAGTATAGGCTTGTATAATTTTACATTAAAATTTAGAACATCCGTAAACTTTTATTTTCAACTATATAGAGCTAGTTGCTTGAAGTCATCATGCTTCTTAAATTTTGTAATAGTTACATTTTTTTATTTATTTTCACTTAACATTTTTCCATGTTCTCCAAACATCCTGAAAGTACTATATGAATTATTATATTGAATTATGTAAAAATAATTCCAAGAACCAGTCTACACATAAAATTATTACAAAATATTAAAAAATGCAAATTAGAAAATTTGTTGTTTGTTAAGAACAACAACAAAATAAAATGAGTAATTAATATTATGGGAAGTTGGTGTATTGTTCAGAAAGGAAGAAAGAGTTGGGATTCTTGTCTGTACATTAAATAAAATTTATTGGTTTTTATTTATGTACTTTTCATCCTTCTGGTATAATTATTGTTTAGAGTTAGACAAGAAACCTGTTTGTTAAAGATACATAATGTATTGTATCATTTTCCAAACAGATAAACGTGACTAAACTAAACCTAAAATACTCTTTATGTAGCATAATAAATTTTATTCCAAAAATATTTTAGTTTAATTGTAAATTACGTACGGTACGACACAATGATATAGATAAATTATACATTTTGAAAATCTAAGTGAAAATTGATTTGAACCCACATACAACAGTGTTTTGTCTAACTACCGCAGTCTTGTTTTATTTTTATTTACAACTTAAGTAAATAAATAGATACAGATGTACCTAATGAATTTATGTAGGTACATATTTGTATACATGTAAGTATGTATACAAAAAAAACTTGGTAAAGATAAGTGTAAGTAGTTAGAGGTATAGGAGAGATAAAGCGTAACAGGAAAAATTGTTTGTACATTGAAAAGGTGTGCATGCTGCTCCTGATGTTTTCCTTTCTGTATTCAATTTCAAATAAACATGATAAAAATAATGTTAGTTTTTCTAATGGTTTATTTATAGTATAGTTTGTATTATTTTATTTATTTACAATTTTCTTTTTTTTTAAATAACAAGTGAGTGTTAAACCAATTTTCACATGAAGATGAAACACGGCGAAGAGTTTATTTACTATTTTCATTTATGTTGTATGATCACAAACTCAAGTTAGATACGGTTTTTTATTTATTTGTGCACAATGAAAAATAATGAATTCAAACAAGAATTAATGTTGTTTTGAATTAACTTTTATGTTGAATTAATTATGATGTTTTTTTTCTCTCTGTTTTAATACATAGAATAATGGAGCACAACAACTTGCATCCGAAGCAACAGTGTATATTATGTTGGAGGATGTAAACGATGAGATACCATTGTTTACGGAACGAGAACAAGAGACCGTTTTGGAGGGTGAACCAATCGGTACAAAAGTGACACAAGTTAATGCAATAGATAAGGACGGAACTTTTCCCAACAATCAGGTAGGTGGAATTTTTCACATTTTTTTTTTGGGTTGGGTGCTCTATTTAACATGAACCGCCAAAGTATATATAAAGCAAACGTAAACATAATAGTGTCGCAAAGTTGTCAGAATGGCTAACACTGTTGCAAAAAAAAATAAAAAATTTCATTAAAATTATCAAAGCATGTATAATATAAAAAAAGCTACCAAACTTATGACATAACTACTATAAAATTATATTATGTTTCTACTTTTGACCATTCAACAGCAGCAACCAACGTTATTTATATATAGTTTTACTGTCCTTTTGAATTTATTCCACAACAGGTAATATATTTCCAATTTATTTACTTGGGTAACATTTTGAAAGTATACAAAAAAAAAAATGTTATATTTTATGATAAGAATTGTAGAATATTATTAAACATAGTTTTTTATATTCCTTCCTTCTTCTTCAGAACGTCAAAATAATAATTTTAAATTTTAATGAAAAACTACAACCACTTGTGCACAGTATTTTTTTTAGACTAAAGCCAGAGCACAATCTAGCTGTACACGGTGAACCTAGTATACACTTTATTAATTGAAAAGGTTGTATTTTGCCCGTGAAGTATAATTAATATATTCTTAGGTATCCCCCTTAGTGAAGTATTAAATTCAATTATATAAAGAAATATAATTTTTTTTTGTTGGTTTGTTTTTGTTTCGTTCTCTAGCGAGAGGATTAAATTTTATTGTAGCGAAATATGGGAAATGTGAAAATCCAATCTCACGGATGATTAAAATGATATTTTTGTATTTTCTTTTAAAATATAATTTATACAATTCAACTATAACTGATAGGATTAAATAAATAATACACAAACAAAAGCCCGCCGCACAGAAAATATTAAACGTGTACAAACTAATATCCTGAACATATACCATATGTGAGACAGGCAACGATGAAATAAAAATAAAATCAAAACGCTGCCACATATCTTCGTTTCCAAAAGTATACAAAAATATAAATGACAGCGATAAAAATTCGTACATCCCTTAAAAAAAAAAAAAAAAACTTTTGAAAAGTTGAAATCTTACTGTAAACAAATTTATATTATGACTTTTAATGGTATTACATAAATTTGCAAAACAAAAAAAAAATGTTATGTACACATACAGTACATATATGGCTGATGTTATGTTATGTTCATATAAAATAATAAAAATTCTAAATTTATTTTCATTTGTTTGTGGCTAAAAAAAAATAAAACAAAATTTATGTACATGGAATAGACCAAAGAATGTTTTACATATTTTAATAGTTTTTATTATATATCTCTGTATAGTTTATGTACATATATTTATTTGTAAAGCACAAACAACATGTATATGAATAATTTGTAACCTTAAGACTAAACCACAAAAATAATTCAAATAAATTAAAAAATAATAGACTAAAATAATTAGATTAAATTGTTAGTGACAAAATACGAAAAATAGTTTGGCAAAATAAAAATATTTTTGTTTGTTTATCGTAATGGTCCGCTATACCAATTGATGGTGGTACACACAAAACATACATACATATGTACATGTAGTCATTAATTTATGATTGTGGTTGCATCTGATTTTTGGGGGATTCGCCTGCAGATAGTGATTTGATAGTGTGCTTTTGTATTAATAAATTCATTATTCTGTTCTATGATTCATATTTTACTACAATGCGACATGACGTATTTTGACTGAAGTGTTCCACTTTGTAATATGTTTTGTTTTTTTCTTCTTCAGTTTCTGAAATGTATAGCCATGGTGCACCTGTTAAATTCATCCTGCGATTTGCTATTTTGGTCGGATTTATAAAAAATATACTTTCAATTTTTAACAGTCTTCAAAAATATCAAGCATTCTTATTCTCGCCTGAAATGTAATCATCAAGCCCTTAAAAATGATGCCCCTCCCCCCCCCCCCCTTCTACTTAAAATGTACCATTTACCAAGATAGAAATCTGCCACATACATCTTTTATAAAATCTAAAATTTTTGACAGGCTTCAAAAATGTCAAATAATGTCAAAAATTTGCACATCACTGAAATATAGCGTAAATGATTTTTTAGTTTTAAAGATTAGTGTAATTATTTTTTATATTGTGGAATGAATTCCTTTTTTTTCTTCCATATTTCTAATTCACGATCTAACCTAATACTAATATTAAGGTAAAGAGAGCACATTCACAATGAAAATACCTCTACCTCCCACTCACACTCACAGTCCTGCATGAAACTTCAGCACAACGGACAAACAATTTTTGCTCGCTATGTTGGAAGCCCCTACAAACCCGCAAGCCAAATGTTAAAAAGTCCCCCCCCCCCCTCCGCACTGTGTATTCTCCCCAATTTATACAGAGTGCTAACATTTGTTAGCAAAATAAATCAAATTCATTCGTTTTCAATATTGATGGGCAATTTCGTTTAATATTTCGCTTTGGTTTGTTAGAAGATTGGATATTCTCCTTTCCAGGAGACCGTCAGAAACGTCATCAGCGCATAAGAGTCCAGCTGAGTCATGTAGTTGTCTTGTGCTACTCTGTTAAAAGTTAGGAGAATGCGGCCAGCTGTTGAAGACGAACCTCAACGCTTTATTTTGGATTTTTTGCAGGGTGGCATGTTGGTTTTTGTTAGTTAGGTCGTATCAGGACGGAGCAGCGTAAGTTATTATTAGAAGGACTGCTTTTGGATATTCTTCACATTGGGTGGAAAAATCTAATCCATTTGCCAGGTGGATCCCTAGGTACTTACGAATTTTGTGGTGTTGATGTGGTATTTCTTCTGAATTTTTGCATATCCGGACGACATGACGAGATACGGTAATTTTCTTTCATTTTCCCTTTCTAGGATTTTGGGTAACGTCACACACTCGATCGATCGTTTTAATGCAAACTTCTGAAGAATTTTCAGATTGAATCCGTTTTAATAAAATTTCTGAAAATTTTTCTTGTTATGTTTAGACCGGCCTGCTCCGTGCTTTTTCTCTGTTCAATGGGGAATTCTTCAGGCAGATAGATAAATTCATTGATGCCCATTATATTGGGTGGCAGCTTTAAATTTGAGACATCATTCACTCTTTGGAACTATTGAAGTTCAAGAAGTTTCGTGCGAACAATATCAGAAAATTATTCCATATTAATTGTATTTCCATTAATATTCAAATACTGGATTGAATGATCCTGCGATTGTCTGATGTACAGCCTAATTTAAAATTGATTTGCCTAAATGTTTAGAATAGTCTATAGCAGATTTGTTGGAAGATAAATCCCACACACAATTTTTTATAGTCATCGGGTTACTGCTTTGTTTACAGCTTGCGGTATCAGTGGAGCAAACATTTCTCAACTTCTAATTATATGACTGTAATATTTGTCTGGCATTAGGATACAATTCAATTCAAATTTTTTGAAGTTTATTACACAAAATGCTTAGCTCGTAGGTCAGGTGCGTTACATTCCCATTCATAAATAAAATATCTGGCAGTTTTATGATATTTTTAATAACATGCGGATAAAATACGTTTGAAATATGTATATTCAATGGCAAGGATATCTTTTCAAAAATAGATTGTACCATCCTTTCCCAGGTCAGTTATGTTCCCCAAAAGGATGACCTCTGGCACAATAATCTAAGAAACGCTTCACCGATTCATTAAGATCATCGCGAACTTTAGGGAATCCTTGCCTGGCACATTCGATTAGCCATTCGACAATTGTCCTGTCCTTCATTTCGGTGATAATGGTTATTGGCCCTGGGCAATTTTTTTTTAAATTTTGTGGATAATCTGAACAGTATTGTTGACCAAGGAATATTAAACATTTTAGATGCTGTCGTTTTTCCAATTTTTCCATTAGTGACCACATCACATGCTTATGTAGACTTTTTTTGGCATCTAAGATTAATTAAATTATTAGTAATACAAAATCAAAAATTATAGTATTATCAAAAATTAAATGAAGCAGTGAATTTATGAAAGTTCGAAATTTTTATAAATAATACTCGTGCAGTTTTCGGCAACCCTTATCTTATATGTACATAGTAATCATCACTATGACCATAACTAGTTTTCATATATATAATAATGGACACCTTCTACAAAACCTTCTAATCTTCTAACCTAAACCTAACCTTCTTCAGGGGGTGGTGGTCATTTTAGTTACATAACTTCCTGTTTTCTCAACCGATATGGATATTTGACGTACTTATGAACCGCGATGAAATTTACTAAATAAGAATGAAAAGTGATAAATTGACAAAAAGATGAACAAATTAATATGGACTTAACCTATTGCACATACCGGATCAAAGCGTGCGAATATACGAATCACATGTTTTGTGCCAATAAAGTCACCGGAAATGTAAAATATGCCAAATATTATACAGAATTTAACCCTTGTGTGTATACCCTGGCACCCGGGTGGCCATTTCGATTTTAAATGCTCGAGAATTAAGTAAATCTAATGTTAGGCGTTTCAAATCCCTTAACATCCAAGATTTGCAAATTATTCGCGATAACATTTTATTACCCTGTAATATATATCCGGGTGACCAGTACAAAATACGAGGTTTATTTGGTAACATTTGGTTTGAAAATAATAAATATTAAAAAACAAAGTATGCAATTATAAACTAATTGCACGTAGAACACTTTAACGCTGAGTTGGTATGTTCCACGCATACTGATCTTTTACCTACACCACACGACTTTCATTCCTACGTCTCTTCGGATCAGATGATAAACACACCCATCATTTTCCTACTTGAGGAATTCGCCCAGTCCTATCGCGCATCTAATCAGATGATGCATCATCGTCGTCTATTATAGCCATCGGGTATATATTAGATTATAATTTTTTGGGTATACGCACCAGGGTTAATTGATAAACTTTGAACCATAAGTGCTGGTTAAGCGAGCACATTTCCGAAAAAAAAATTTCCCCAGAAACATTTGCCAAAAATAGGTTCCACTTGAACTACCTTTGTAGGTGATGAATGTTCAATTTCTTAAATAAAAATAAAAATTTTATAATTTGTTGTTGGATATTTTTCAAAGGTTGTCGCAATGTCTTTCTACAAATTAAATACATATTGTTCTTTCATTTCTAATGCCTCCTAGCAAATGAGGGATATATTCATAGCGGATTCAAATTTTGCTTCGTTTACCAGTATTTTGCGGCATCTATAACCATATTCAGGTTGACGTTGTTATGTTTTGTTGGGAAGGTGAAAGGATTGCTGGGTTATTGTTGCATGTTTGGCACAGGTTGTTGGCCGATATTGAGTTGTTGGCACATCTCACCGATACAACTTCTGTTTCCCTAATATTAATTCTTGACTCAAAGTAAAATTGGCACACTGTTTTATTGTATTCTACACAGAATCCCATCAATATTCCGTTTAACTTCCAAATATTGTTCCATTTTTCGTTGCTCTCTTATTCTTACCAATACTTAGGAGAGCCATTACTTCTCCTGCTGTAATTTCAGTTTTTTGTGGCGCAGGTTTATCAAATTGTGTTGATGTTTTCAGTTCTATATGGCCTCTATAATGGTCTCAGGTTTTTGGAGGATCGAATGACCAATGCTTAGGTCATTCCGTTAATTCAACTTAGCTGTGCCTAATATATTTTTGATTACTGGTGGGTAGCGGGTTCTTCTGATGGGTCATACTAATTAGAGAGTAATTATTTATTTTGATAATTACGCCCCTATTCCATTATGAACAAATGTTTAGCAGCAAAAATATATTGAAGAAATAAAGAATCTCATCTGCTCAACTGTCCTCTTAATGGCCAACCCAATGCCAAAATCAACTCGGTTCGAAAGCTACGTGCATGGATGAACTCAACTAAATATAACCTCTCACTAAATCCTAAAATTGACCTCAAATTAATCCCTAACCACACTTCTCACTCAAATCCAACTCAATTTCAACTCAAACTGTATTCACCATCATACCATAATAGTAACATACAATTATTCCATCATACCATTATTCCATTATACCATCATACTATCATGACACTATAGCCTATAAACCATCGTACCATAGTAACACATCACAACACCATACCATGTTATAGATGGTATATCTTCAATCCGTCATACCATCATATCACCGTAATACATACCATCATAATAATCATACCATTACACCGTCATATCTCATTCTAGAATAAATACCGTCGTACCATCATACGAACTATCATATATACAATCATACCATCATATATGCCATCTTACCACGGTACCATCGTGTACCGTCATACCATCATAACATCATACCAGCATACAATCATACCATCACTATCATACCATAATACAATCATACCATCACAATATCACCGTCACTATTACGATCACCATCATTGTCACCATCAACCATCAGCTTCACCGTTAAAAGAATTATTAGAACTTTAGACCTGATTATCGTTCCTCAAGAAGGAGATGGAAGTTTAACATATTAACTTTCTTAAGTCTTAAACAACGTTTGTGTAAAATTTGTTTCAAGTTGAACCTTTAGCAAATTATACGTATGACCAATTAGGATGGAACTTATTCTATTTCTTAACGGATTTTATTGAAATTTGGCTCCGCGGTAGAAATGGAATAATAAAATGATTTCTGGATAAAGTTCTTTGTAATGTGCGTTGGAAATGAGATCCTAAAATTATTTTTAGATGAAGTTCTGGTATGATGGAACTTGCCTATTTCTCAACCGATTATGATGAAATTCCACATGTGCGTTGAAAATAGGATTCTAAAATGGTTTTTAGATGAATTTCTGGAATATGGCCAAGTATGATATGATGGAACTTACCTATTTCTCAATCGAATCGATTATGATGAAATTCGATAGGTCACTGGAAATGTAATTCTTAAGAAATTTTTAAATGAAATTCTGGAATTTGGCCAGTTAGGATGGAACTTGAAATTGAAATCGGACAAGCCGCTCTCGACATACCATGGATACAGACATCCTGACATCTAGACAGACGGACGGATATTTTTTTTTTTTGCTTTTTCAGACTCAATGACTTTCAAAACGTCGAAAAAAGTGGTTTTGAACCAACCAAATTTTTGCTCATTTGTGACAGGATTTCAATGCTTTCTTTGATGGTCTTTTTAGACCGAAGTAACTCAAGTATTTCCTCGCTAGATAATAAGTTCGCATTAATGCGTGGTAATGCTTAAACGACAATTTGTGTCGGATTTCACACTTCTAAATGTTTTTGACAATAATGGTCGTGTCGTCGCTATTCCATATATCACGTAAATTTAGCTCTTTTAACGATTTTAAAATCGAATTTAGTATTCTTAAAAACCGTTCGACCATTTTTGCCATAACTACTACTCCAGCGAGTATTTAAATCCAATATTAAATTCAATTCAAATTTTTGTATTTGTGTTACGTTATTTTGTAAAACGGAAGTTTTCATTGGAGACTCCTTAAAATTTTTTCTCATCTTCATTACTGGTTCCTATTGTCGGTTTACAAACCAACCGATCGTTCTCTTCAGATAATTCGACTAGTTTTCCCAAGGCCCATCGCTTTGCTACTAGGCTATCATCTTTAATGATGACGATGTCTCCGATTACTAAATTCGGGTTTCGCCTGTTCCATTTTGTACACTCTTGTAAGGTAACAAGGTATTCACGGTGCCACCTTGTCAACAAATTTTGCGATAACTATGTTAATCATCTTCCACCTGGTCTCATATGAAATTGCACGGTTTTCACATAAATTTGCATCAGGTATAGTTATCAACGGATGGCCTTTGCTGTACTTCGGCATAGCGGCCTTGAATTGAGTAGCCCTTCAATTTCTATTAGCAACGTGTTGGATTCGTCTATGATTGGGATTGTATTGCCCAAAACCCTGCTCAAATGTACTTTCATAAATTTACCGCAGCTTTCCAAATACCTCCGAAATGTGATGCGTCTGGTGAATTAAAAGATAAGTACGTAGATTTTAGCTTTAAAAGATAAGTACGTAAATCAATATTATTTAACGAATTTGGACCCATAATTTGAGTAAATATCAGAACACAGCCCACGTCTAGACGTTTTCAGTTTCAGTGCCGCCAAAAAATCTTCCGTAGTTAAATTAAAAACTAGCTCGATATGAATAGCACGGGTAGCTAGACAAATGAAAATGCAAACATAATTGTTGATTGAACGTTAACCCCAGCGACGAATTGGCGTTATGCTAAAATGGACACAAGTGGTTCGTAAATTAGCCATCTGTTGTTCTTCGCTTCTTGGCTTACATTTGAAACACTGTACGCATTCTCTTACGATATGACGTACTAATATTCTTGCACCAACAATCCAAAATCTTTGCTTTAATATGCTCAGCAATAATGTGACTCCAGCATGTCGATATTTAACGTAGCTTTCTTCGATCATTTTACGGACTAGTAAAGACTTCGATGGCAATATAATTGGTTGCTTGATGTTGTAATCAATTGCTGCACGTGAGAGTCTTCCACCAACTCCTAACACCCAATGTACGTCGATGAACGGATTCAAACAAAGTAAACTTGATGCTTTATTTAATTTCTCGACCCATGCTCCAATCTTTAATTTCAATGGTACAAAATTCACCTTGGACCTTCTTGCAGATTTCCAATTCAGCTCGTATTACATCGGAAACAGTTATTGTTGGATTTCTCGAATGCTTTGGTGATGGTATAGCTTCAAAATACTTGAACACTGCAGCTAGAACTTTCACTATTTTGAAGAAACTGGAAATACGCTCTTCGATATAATTGTGGCAAATGGCAACCAGACATTTTACAGCTTCTTCACTTTCACTATTTTCAGAAGGAATAAATGTTTGATTCGGTCAATAATCAATTGCACTATATGCTACCCCAAATTCAACTCTTTCTACTGCGTAGGTGTTGCTCCTCGGGATACCAAATCAGCGGGGTTCTCATTACCAGCACCGTGATTCTAATGATTTCGACTTTACACCTCCTATATAATAGACAAACGGTTATTTACGAAAACGTCACCTTTAACGGGATAGTTTGATAACCAATTAAGTACTACAATGGAATCAGTCCACGCATACATTAATTTAATTTCGATACCAATTTCATCCTGCACTTCCTTCATCAACCTGGCCATTGGTAGTTCTTCGTCCCACTCAATCTTAGCATTCCTCAACAATTGTATAGTAATAGTTTTATCTGCACTATACACGCCGACAGCAACCCCAACGGACCAAAAATCCGGCTTATTTCACTTAAAATATATCGTTTTGTTGCTTTTCCGGGCTCATCTAACCGCACTTTGAATACGAATTTATCGTGCACAGGATCCCATTGAAGTCTCAATACGTTTACATTTTCCACAGATTTTTCAGTTGATTTCAGGCAAATATCTACATCAGATTGTGATAAACCATCAAGTACAGTCGGCGAATTCGAAATCCTTTCCTCAATTTCATTTTGCTTTCACTAAATATTTTCACCAGATTATCGCGTATTTCAGCCAGTTCCGAACCTGTTTTGTACTCTGTCATAATCTCATCTATATATGTATCTCGTTCTATGATTTTTGCAGCTTTCGGATATTGTGCCCTGCTTATCATTGTAATTTCCTTTAATAAGCCAAATAAGGCACAGACGTTGTACTGTAAGTCACAGTTACTAAATAATTTATTTGATTAATCATCAATCATCACACTATACTATCCTTTGCCATTTTGCTTCTTCATCAGCGACTTTAATCTGGCAAGTGGCAGTACAGCTTTTCCACATCTGTAGTTATAACAAATTGATGTACACGAAACCGCAATAAAATTGAATATAAAGTAGACTGCAGTACTGGACCCGTTCTCATGACATCATTTAGTGAATAACCTGTGCTACTCTTGGATGATGCGTCAAAGACTACTCGCAATTTCGGCCCACTATTCGATTGCCGCATAACATCATGATGAGGCATGAAATACGAAAAACCACAATCAATTTCACTCGACGAAATTTTTTGCATGTGGCCTAGTTTTACGTAGTCAGCCATGAACTGCTTGTGTTGCCTTTGAAATTTATGATCCTTTGAAAACCTGCTTTCCACAGATTGTAACCTTCGGATGGCTTCATACGTATTGTCTGTCACCAAGCTTCATTGGAGTAGTTTTAAAGGGAATTCTGACTATAAATTGTCTCATTTGGTTTGTAGTAAATGCCCGTTGCAGTAGTGATACCGACACTTTTCCCAGAACATATACTTTTACTGATGTTACGGGATCGTATTTAGAATTAAGCAACTTCATAGATAAAGAACCTCTCGTTTTACCCACTGCGGTATCACTTAAACCAGAAACAGGAATAGCCTTTTATTTCACTCTCAGCGTACATCGTTGCACCAAACTTTCACATACAAAGAATAAACTATAGTAAGATTTTTTATTTATCTGAAATCTGAATTATTAGCCAATATTTACTATGCTACTAATAAAAAAATACTATAAACCTTGCGGGGGCACCGTCCAAACATATCCCAAAGAAGAGTTGTTTGCTGTTTTAGGGCAATACAAATTATGTTTATGTATATCATTTCAAAAGTAAAAGAGAGCTAATTGTTTACAATCTAAACGAGAAGGGTTAACTGAATGACTTAAAACCCTTATCGAACGTCTACATCAATATAGATGTATGTTTCGTAAATAATTTTTCTAATAAAAGTTCAAATTTCAAAACATTTTCTCTATTTATGTAGGTACAACAATACGCATCCTACTAAGTATTTCAATTTGTTGGTATTTTTATGTATGTACGTACCTACATACGTACGTTGGCAGACAAAAAATTCTAAAGTAAATATTAAATATTTGCTTTATCTTCCAGTATACAACAAAATATTCCATCATCAATAAATGAAAAAAACAAATTTTTCTTAATGTATTCTTCATTCCTTAAACAGAAAAATAAAAATAAATTTTTTATCAGAATTTATTCAAATAAATATAAGAAAAGAATAAATTTGTTTTGTTTCTCGAGCTTTGTTTGATTAAAATGCAAAAAAAAACAAAAATAAAAAAAAAAATCAGAATTTTTTTTTTAATTTATTTAAAACATAAAACTGGCAAATTTCCATAATTACTGTTAAATATCACGTTTAAAATATTTAATAACTCTAATTATATTTTTACGTGATTGGAAATACAATTTTGTGCCCGCGAGTACTGTTTGCAAACAACAATAATCAAAATTAATTTAACAACCGGAGCCACAAAACGATGATGGAAGGAGGATGAGTATATTGGTAGTTAGTACAAACAAATCTGCGTTTATATTGTAGAATATTTTGAATTTTTGTGACGTTTTGTCATAAAGCATGTCTTCTCATTAGGGGTTTGTAAAGGAAATAAATTGGTCAGAAGCTTTTTTTATTCGACGTAATTTTCTCACGTAGATTAAAAATTCAATGAATTCTGATGTAAGCTGAATGGAAAAAGGGTCGCAAACCGGAATTTTTAGCATTATTAAGGGGACGGGGACTCGTTTCCGCAAATAACTCGGTTATTTTCATGTATTATACCTAGTTACTTATTTAATTCTTTTGTTTTAATTATCATCATTTCTATAATTTCGCTTTATAAATTTCTAATTTTCAAAATAATTTTTAACTTTATGACAACCAAAAATTCGTTCCATTTTGCCCCATTTTCTACCTTTTGTCTTAACGGTTTATTTCACAATAAGTAAATTATTTGTCAAAATGTGACCGCGACCCCCTAAAAGAGGTGACACTGCTCTTTTTTAATCTTTCTCCCATTCAACCAACCACGAAACTCATCGAATTCTTAATCTAAGAGAATAAGAACATCGATTAAAAAAAGAAAGCTTCTGACGAATTTATTTCTTTTATAAGCCCATTTTTTATCTAATTCGACTGGATTATCACTTACTACTCGAATTGCTTTGTTAAAAAAAATAATTAACCTTTAAAGTGCGTCGTGGAAAAAATTTCATGGAAAGAGAGATGCAATTAGGAAGATACTAAAAATTTCAGTAAACAAATTAAACGGAGTGGGGATAATTTTTTATTTTTTCAAAAAGCAGAGCGGTCCCACGGACAATGTGTATCAATAGGAAATTTCCCGTAGAAGAACTTTGCTGTTTCATATTTTTTTCTAAACTGCACATACATCGATTATAGAAAAGCCTTTTGACCGATTTCTTTCTTTTATAAGCCCGACTTTTGTTTAATTCGGCCACAGTGGGGCCGATTGCCGAAAAGCTGGCCATAATTCGTAAAATCAAGTAATTAAGCTGAAATTCCCTACTCTGGAGTTTTTGGTGTCGCTGATCATGAATCTCAAGTCACATTTACACAATTTAATCGTCCATACCTTATTGACAACCCTTCGCATAAAATACCTATGGTATGTATAATACATACATATCATATTACAGCCAAGATGCATATCATTTTCATGGGTTTTGGGTCACCTATTACGAATCTTACATTACCAAAATTTCAACACCTTCATCCCTTGTTAACAAACCTTATTCGTTATATTGGTTTTGGCTTTGACTTTGAGTCAAGTGGAAGTATTTTTATTGGTTTTTTGTTTGTCAAATAATTTAAAATTTAATTTTTTAAAAACGTATTGTGCAAATTGACCTCCACCTACAGTGACAGTATGGTTGAACGGATGTGAAAAACTAGGAGCTGTTTTTTCGTCTCACGTGTCTTTTAACTGTTGTATATTGTAATCGTAATTACTACAATAAATGAAACACCAGCTTCAAGTATGAAAACAAGACTGAAGTTTCTTATTAAAAGTATAGGTAATAATTGTAGGCCATGTATCAATACCGATTCATAATATGTACAATACGAATAGGCTTTATATAAATAGGTCATGTACAAAAAAGTATATAAGTGAATGTGATCAATGATCATGTACATAACATTTTCCTTCTTCTAATAAAAATTCAGTTTCAAAATTTAATAATTATACAAAATTTTAAGGCTTATGTTTAAACAAAACCATTTAATAGTGCAATCTTTTAGGAGGTCTTCGTATTCTGACTGAACGTGATTCCTTATAGAGGGATTGTCTTCTCCGTTGACTGCGATATTTTCAGTTGGTAGTATAGATTTTCTGGTACTGGTTGTTTGTTGCAATTCCGAAGTTGTTTTTTCATTCTGCTCTGAGGGGTGTAGTACCGTAGATAAATTTATAGAGAACGGCTGTAAATAGTTACCCGTTCCACCAGGCAAAGCACTTGGACGAAATTGTTGTTGGTGTACTATTCTCAGTTTGCCTTCATACGTGATGATATAACGATTCCAACTGACTGTAGCTGACTCTCAAATGGTTTGTTAAGCTTTACACAAACGTGGTCTTTATAGATTCGAATATTTTTGAGGGAACCGTTAAATTTGTTGGACCGTTATAATCTGTAAATCTCCATAATTCGGACGCAATTGACTTAATAACGTTCTAGGCGAATACTTAAGTATAAATTCCGCCGGACTTTTTGAAGTACTCGGTGTTGGGGTGATGCGGTATGTAAACAAGAAACTCTGAACATGTTTCTTCAAATTGGATTTAGTTGATTTAAAATCTTCCCATGATTTCTTCAAGTTTTACTTTACGGTCTGAACCGTTCGTTCTACTATTCCGTTAGTTTGTGGTAAATATGGTGGACTCTTCATTGGCTCGATTCCATTACACCTTAAAAATTTTAAAAATCGTTCGGACGAAAACGGTGGACCATTGTCCGTTACTAACTGATGCGGTATACCAAAATAGCTAAATGATTATCGCAATTTATCAATAACAGCCACACTGCTATAGAAGAAATCTGCGTGCAGTCTGGTCCAAGGACGTTGTAATTTTGGCCAGCCTAAGTAGGTTTCGTCCATTTTGTTGTTTGTGTGGAAGCGTTGACACAGATCACAGTCACGCACCAATTCCTCGATTTCTTGATCTAGACCTGACCACCATAGTGTAGATCTAGCCAATAGTTTCATCTTGACCAAGCCATAGTGGTTTTTGTGTAGAAGTTTCAAAACATGATGTCTTAGAGCAGTCAACTCGGTCACAACTCGGTTACTCCAAACAATACATCCCTTTTCTACCGTCAGTTCGAAACGTCGAACAAAATAGGGTTTACAATGAGAGTCTTTGCAAGAATTAAACCAACCATTAGTTATTGTTGTTACTAGTCTCGACGTTAATGAATCAGAATTGGTGTTTTTGGCAACATCTTCCGCTGACATGGGCAATTCTTTACAGTCCGTGAACAGATTGAAAATACTAGTTGTAATGTCGATGCTTTGTGTAGATGGCAAGGTTAAACATGGCAACGCGTCAGCTACCGAATTTTCTCGGCCTCGTTTCTAACTAATGGAGTTATACAGTAATACCTCTTACAACGCTCTAGATGCGTTCCTAAAAATTGAGCGTTATAGGAAACAACGCTATAAGAGGTAAATAAATAATCTTAACAAAACCGGACGAAAATAAAAAATAGACGCAAAAACCTAAATTTTATGTTTTTTGCTATTCCTTTTTATGATTTTTTATTATGTTTTCATGTTTTAAATTTTTAAAAATTTTTTTTGTTTAAAAAGAGCGTTATAAGAAACAGCGTTGCAAGATGGCGCGTTGTATGAGGTATGGGGTATGCCGATAAAATTATAGCCTAACGATGTAACCTGGATGCAGCTGTTATTGAAATACCTTTCCGTGCGGGTTGAAAATACTAATCAAAGGCTGATGGTCAGTATAAATTACAAATGACCTACCAAGTAGAAATTTATTAAATTTTTTTAAGCCAAAAATTATACTTATCACGGACTGCTCCACTTTGTTGCACATCCGGCTTAAGACTGCTCCTACACCTGTATATTGGTAGGTGTTGGCACTTCTTTGATAGCCAATACTTTCTTCGGGCACGGTTGCACTCCGTCTTTGTTGATCACATGACCCAAATATTCCACACTAGGCTGATAGAATAAACACTTGTTCAAATTTACTCGTACGTTAAAATTCGAAAGATGCTCCAAGACCTTTTCCGTATTGGCAGCACATTCTTCCATAGTACAGCCCGTTATAATTACGTCATATAAGTAACAAAACGTTCAAAGCACTCCGTTTAAAATTTGGTCCATTTTGCGCTGGAAAATAGCAGGAGCCGATGATATGCCATATGTTAAACGGTTAAAACGGAACAATCCCAAATGCGTGTTGATTGTAAATAATGGTTTCGATTTTTCATTAATTTCCAACTGCTGGTAGGCTCCGGACAGATTTAACACTGTAAATCTTTGACCTCCCGTTAAACTAGCTAGAATGTCATGATATTGTGGTAATGGATACGAATTATTATTTATAACCCGATTAAACCCGGCCGTCTTTCTTCAACGTTGTAACAATTGGACTGGCCCACTCACTTGTATGTACGGGGAATATTGTACCATTACTTGCAGTTTTCGAAGTTCCTCCTCCATTTTTGTTCGGAGTGAATATGGTACAGTATACGGCTTGCAGAACACCGGCATCCAATTATCTTTCAATTCAATTGATGCTTTGTGCAATTTAATTGACAGATTTTCTTCTGATAACACATTTAGAAATTTGACCTTGTACGAGTCTACAAATACTTCACAAGGATCACTATGAATTGTTGTTCTCACATGGGAAAGAGTACGCTTAACCAAGTACGCCCCAATAATGGTACAAATTGTTTGTCAGTTTTAACTACAATCAATTCTAATGTATGATTTTTATTTCGATGATTTACATTGACTACTGTAAATCTATTAACTGCTATCGTTTCTCCACTAACGGTTTTCAAACTATTATGTGGCTGTAGGGGTAACGCCCCAAAAATCTTCTGAAACACCGACGCACGGTTCCACAAGCTCCAGTGTCCACTTCAAAACGAAGGTCGATATTATTTACCGATACAATTATAAACACCGGTTTAGTTTTACTACCGTTTATCTGATAAATACATCCTAACACGTCATCATCCGAACTTTTATCACCCGGTATTTCATCTTCAACCTGATGAACCGACCGATTTGCCTGACACATTTTAGCGATATAACCCCTTCGCTTACACTTGAAACATGACCACTTGATTGCTGTATGGGCATTCTTCCCCATTATGCACTTTGCCACAACTCGAACACACTTTATTATTACTGTTATTTTTATAACCTTTCACACTTGAAGCTTGCTTTGTTGTTGCCGATTGTTTCACGTTTGTATTTCTTACTTGATTTCCCTTATTAAACTGTATATATGAAATTCCAGTACCTGTATGAACATTTCTTGTTTCACTCGCAGCTAATTCCATACTTAACGCTTTAGTACATGCATTTTCAAACGTTATATCACTTTCCACTAAACGGTTTTGGAGAGCACTACTACATAAACCACTAATAGACCGATCCCGTAACGCGTCATTTAAAAATGTTCCAAATTTACATGTACGCGCCATTCTTTTCAATTCCATGATGTAATCGCCAATTGTTTCTGTTGCATTTTGTTCCCGTTTATTAAATTTAAAACGTTACAAAACAACCAATTTTTTTGGATTATAATATTGTTTAAGCAACTCTATGCACTCGTTATAGGATTTTCTGCGGGCGAGTTAAGTTTACACAGGTGTTTTTTAAGATCATAAAAGCATCCGCAATAGAAGTATACGAAAGAACGGTAACTTGGGGGTCCGCAGTTACAACTGCTTTAGTAATCTTAATTAATTCGGAAAATCGTTCCTTATACGTTTCGAAATCGCACTTTGATTTATTAAAGCATTCAATTGAACCAATAAATGCATTTTGGTATGCCATACTATTCATGAAAAAAACTTACTTTTACTTTAATATGGCTAACACGCGTGCTTTTCAACCAAAAAAAAAAACAGAAACACAAATTATGTTTACCGCTTCGTCGCTAAATGTTGTATATTGTAATCATAATTACTACAATAAATGAAACACCAGCTTCAAGTATGAGAACAAGACTGAAGTTTTTTATTAAAAGTATAATAATCGTAGGCCATGTATCAATACCGATTCATAGGCCATGTACAATACGAATAGGCTTTATATAAATAGGTCATGTACAAATAAGTATATAAGTGAGTGTGGTCATGTACATTAAATCAACAAGCATATATAGATTATATAGTAAGTACAGGATACTCTTTATTGATTTTCATTAAGCGTAATGAGAAGGGAGTTTGCGACAGGATATGGAATCCGCCCTATCAGAATCATTCTGACAAAGTTGAGAGTATCCAAAAACAGTTTCTAATTTAGGCACTGCGACGTTTGCCTAACTCGAATCATAATTTTGTTCGTGAAACTTACATAAACCGTTTATTGTTATTAAACTTGCAAACTTTAGCAACGAAGCACTCGGTTTTTTTTTTTTTTTGAAAAATTGTTAACCATTCTGCGCCAGGTATAATTTTTGTGTGCCAAGACGATGGTACGTCTACTCCAAAAGCTACAACACACTCAAAGTTCAATTTTCTAGCTTCGACAGGTGACAGGCCGAAATAAATTTGTGGCGCATATTTGAGGTAACTCACTAGTTCAGCCATTTGTGTAGAGTAGAAAATTTGACGACTTGGCTGGTATCTACTTGTATTTAAGTGTCTCTGTTGAAATTTTTTTCACGTTGGTACCGGTATTTTTTCACTAGAAATGGTAATCTTTTGAAATCAAACGTAGACTTTTCGGTTATGCGAATGTCCTAAATTGATATTAGATTTTACAACAGCAACAAAAATGAGTTTAGATGTGTTTAAAAAAGCATACATTCGGGCGAATTTATTATATGTACATACAAGGAAAAATTCATTCAAATCAAATATTTGATCTACTTAGAAGATTTAAACTATTTGGGCTTTCACAAAGCCAATCCCCTTAAACTTAATAACCGATCAAAGCGTTAACATATTACTCGACAATGGTTGACATTCTATGGTGTACATTAATCATGATCAACCGCTGAAATTTCATATTGGGGTTACCTATTGAAAGAACTGTTATTCGAAAATTTGAAAAACTGGATCATATGCGTGTCAAAGAAAATCGATATCTCAAAACTTTCTTCTATCCGCAAACGTGACTAAACTTGATTAAAGTTTAGGCCTGTCAGGAAATCATAGTGACATGTTTGCCGATAGAAGAAAGGTTTGAGATATCGATTTTCTTACATATGTCTGAGATTCAATATTTCAATTTTTCGAATAATCGTTATTTCAATAGTTAAACCCAATATGAAATTACAGCGGTTAAGCAGCCAAAATATAGTCGACGTAAACGATTATGTGACACATCTTATCATTGTTCTTTTTAGTGTATAAACATTGGTTATTTTTGCTTTGTTCATAATCACATTTTATGAGCAAATCGTATGAATGCTTAAATTCCAAATTCGAGCTGATTGTTTAAGCCCATATAAACTGCGTTTGAGAATGTTCCTTGCCTTCTTCAGTAAATCCTGGCGGCTGCTTGATATAAATGGTTTCCTTGAATTCACCGTGTAAAAATGCTGTCTTTGCATCGAAATGCAAAACTTTCATACCTTTTTCGGATGAAACGATGGGCAAAATGCGAAATGTCTTTTGTCTGGCCACAGGTGCAAACACTTCGTCGTAATCAAATCCATATCGTTGTGTAAAGCCTTGTGCGACTAATCAGGCTTTATATCACTTAGCTTCACCCTTTTCATTCGTTTTAATTTTATAAACCCATTTAGAACCAATGGGTTTTCGGTCTGTAGGTAAATTTACTAACTCCCATGTTTTGTTTTCACGTAATGAATCCATTTCATCTTCCATTAGCAAAGACTCATTTTTATTTGTCTTCGCCTTGCACAGCCTCGTTGTATGTTAATGGTTCTGTCGATACTTCGTTCGTTAAGAAAGCTTGATCACGATACCGTCACGGTAGTATACCTTTGTTTGATCGATTTAATCGTCTCAAACCGTTGTCTGTTTCATCAGCGGTTCCCTTAATATCTGATAAATCGGCAAAAGTTAAATCATTGCCACTAAAATAAGTTTCATTGTCGGTAAATGACACTTCATTTGGGCACAATATGTCAAATTTCTTTCATTTAAGTCTGCAGTAACTTCAGTAACTTGTACAGTTTCATGATCAGCACCGTTGTCGTGTGAAATAATAACAATACTAGGTATCATTACTTTTATTTTTCGTCTTCGGAATTTTATTATAAGAAACTGGTTCTAATGCACTCAGATTACCACTTTTGTTGACAAATTTCACATCTCGGCTAAAAATCACCTTCCGAGTCTTCGGATTAACACATCGATACGCCTTCGACACGTCGTCATAGCCAACCAAAGTTGCGTACATGCTTTTTGGTTCCAATTTCGTTCTTCTTTCCGGTGGGATACGAACGTAACATTCTGATCCAAATGATCTAAAATGAGAAATTACGGGCTTTCGTCCAAGCCATTCTTCATATGGGGTCGTTTCAATACATCTACTAGGCAAACGATTTCGCATGTAATTAGCAGTCATTACTGCTTCACCCCAAAATGTATATGGCAATTTTGCATCGATCAACATGCATCTAGCCATTTCTACCAACGTTCGGTTTTTACGTTCAGCTACGCCATTTTGTTGAGGTAATAAGGTGCAGTACGATTTCGTTGAATACCCTCAGCAGCCAAATAATCCTTAAACTCGATACTCATGTTGTATTCTCCGCAACGACCCGTTCCTAAAACTTCAGGTTTCTTTCCAAAGTATGTTTTCACCATTTCAACAAAATGCTGAAATTTCTCGAATGCCTCTGATTTATTTTTCAGCAAATAAATCGTTGTAAATCTCGAACAATCGTCAATTAGCGTTAATATGTACCGCTTTCCCGATGGCGTTTGTGTATTCATCGGTCCACAAATATCCGAATGAATTAAGTCAAGCCCATTTTCAGTACGCGAGGCATTTTGCGGAAATTTAGTTCGCGTTATTTTTCCTTCAAAACAGACCCTACAATTATCATCACAACCCTTACATTTATCTGTGCACGGTATAATTTTTACACCCTTGACGTTTCCACTTGTTTATAATGTTTTAACAACCTCGATGTCACAATGTCCCAAAATTCGGTACCAAACATGAATGCATCCCGAATGAAGAGAAGACTCAGCATTCCCATCCATTTTTTCGTGTGCAATTAGAGCCCTGTTTACTTGCTTTAACAGAAATAATCCCCCGTACCCGAAACCAACTGCTATTTTTGGTCCTTTGAGTGTGATTTCAACTCATTTGCTCGAAGTAAAATTAACTCCGACGTCTTTGTCATTTAATTTATCCACAGCTATTAAATCTGTAACGATAGTAGGAGCCCAATACACGACATCAATTTTAAAGACATTTTCTTTATCGAATTTGTTCATAACCTCAATTCGAACCGTGCTCTTTCCCATTATTTTGATAATCTTACCGCTGGCACATTTAACTTCATGTCGAAAATTAGTGTCCAAATTATCAAACAACGCTTTGTTTGATGTAATGTGCGACGTTGAGCCTGAATCAATAAACCACCCGCTTGTGGTTCCGTTTACTGCAAACATAAATTCTTGACGAGCCGATGTATCTTCATAATCATCACGTTCAGTTGTTAAATTCACTTTCTTCTTGACAGCGGATTTATTTTCTTTATCGTTTACCTGTGCTGTACATTTATTCGCAAAATGACCTGGACAACCACAACGATAACACAACTTCTCCTTTTTCTTATGATTTGATGCCTTTTTATGTTTGTGTGTAACTTTCAGTGCGCTCGCTTCACCGTCATCGATTCCATTTCTATCTTTTCGTCGCTTATATTCATCAATTAATTTCGATTGCACTACCGTCGATGTCAACTCACTTTCTTTGCGCGATTCCAAAGCCGTAATCAACGTATCGTAGCTTTCGGGCAGTAGCTTTCATTTCGATGTTTAAATCAACGTTTTGTTGGAATAATTCATTAATTCGGCCCAAATATGCTTCCATGTCGCCGCCCTCTTCCAATCGTAGTCTCATTATTGTTTTCATCAATCGCACTTTGCTGTTTGCAATACTTATTTCATGGTAATCTTGCAATGATGTCCATGCCCCTTTCGACGTTGTAGCATTACGAATGTGAATTAATTGGTCGTCACACACATTTAACCCAATTGTTGCTAAGCCCTGTTGATCGTTTTTATTCCATTCCTCTACTTTTGCCGTTTCCGTAGGCGCTATAGTTGCAATACAAATCCATGTACCTTCCTCCACCATCAGCATTTTTATTTTAAATTTCCATACAAAATAATTTTTGTTGTCCAGCTTCGAAATGCTGTACTTTGTTTCCACTGATGAATACCGCGTGCAACTCACAATTCGTAAGATAAAAATACCTCGCAATAAATACTGAATCCAATGAAACTATTATTGGGATTGGGTATCTGGGCCCATAACCTGTAGAACTTACACCTGTAGATACACTTTATACAAAACTTATTTATTTAACGATGCTAGTATTACAGAGAATGAAAACGGAATGACGCTATATCCAAATATGTCAATATTAATGTGTTGGTTTAATATCCTTCAAACAAAGCGTTTCGTTTATGATATGAAAGCGAACGCTTTGTTTAGAGGATGAGCGTTATTAAAGATAATTTGAGTTGGCAGTGCGAGGAGGCTTGAACGCCCAAATGGTGCTAGAGTAATACTAATAATAAATCTTTAAGGAAAATTTACAAATTTTGATTAGAATAAGATCCACGAATTCTGACGTATTATAAATAGTTTGTATATAGGTCGCAGAAATTTTGAGAAATTTCGGTGCTCCTCGATGCTGGATTTATTTATTACTATTAAAGATGAAATATAAGGTTCTTCTTGTATATAGCCAGATAATTATTGTTTAACGAAGAGCGAAATTATCACGAATTTTCGTTTCGATCTGAATGCGAAAATGCGAAATTATCAAGAATTTTGCAAGTTCAGTTTCGATCTGAATGAGAATTACGAAAAATTAAAATAAAATTGAAATTATGAAGAATTTAATATATTGTGCGTATAATTCGCTAATATTTAACTACATGGTTTCTTTCTATATAAAGAAAGTAATCAACACTGTAATTAGCAATTCAGTCGCTATAGCCTGATGAGATTGACTGGAAAATAATTAAATTTTTTGTCATTCTCATTCAGATCGAATCTGAACTTGCAAAATGATAATTTCGCTCTTCGTATACTATTAAAGATGTTAAAGCTTAATCCAGTTATGTCTGCAATACGAAAGCAGCTTATTGTTCAGTAACAGCCTCAAAATGCAAACTAAATTTATGTCAAATTTAAAGAAATTAAATCAAGTTATATAGTAAGTTAAATTCTAAGATAAAATAGAACACAAATTCGAATTGGAAGCTACATAATTTGAGAAGCATTGGCAATGAAAAATTTGAACTTTACATACATATACATACATATAGTTAAAAATATACATAACTTTCAACGCCAATATTTGTGGCAAATACTATGTAATATTCCATCATTAAACAAGTTCTCGATATAATTACATAATAATAGCATATTTTAAGTAATAAGCACCAATTATATTTGTATACAAGTTTACCAAACCACATAAATAAAACCCACCCATTACAAAAAATTGTACAAAAAAAAAAATGTAAGCTTGTGTAAAAGCTGCTTACATGTTTGCCTCCCAAACCGATAATAAATCGTTATTTCATCTGCTCGATTTATTTCCAATGTTTTTGTAAATGCTCTTATATTGCAATTTCAAAACAATAAGAAATAGCAGAGGTGCATTCTTATTGTTTTGAAATTGCAATATAAGAGCATTTACAAAGTACATAAATACATTAAAATTAGTTTGTTTTCTACATATAAACCTCTTAGTTATGTCTATATATGAAAATAGAACACAAAGTATGTAAAAGGTAATGTATAAGAGTTTATTTTTCACGATGATGATGTTTTATATAGACAAAAAAAAATCGAAAATGGCAAAACGAACACACATAAGTGGCAACCAGAACCTATTAAAAAATCTCTATATCAATCTCTAAGGAGGAAATTAAAACCATATTATTTTAGAAAATAAATTTTTGGAGGAGGTGGTTCTATCTTTGTATATATACATACGTGTAAAGTACACGTATGGTATGGCAAAAACCACTTTAGTGTTGTTAACATATAATTCTCATGCTCGTATTGAACATTTTTTTTTTTTTTTTGTATTACATTCTAAATGTAGTATTGCAACACCCACATATTGTGTGTCTGGCTCTTTATAACGACCTATAAAATAGTAGAAAGAGGATGAGATTTAAAATTTTTGGAAAATTGAATCTATATAAATATGTATATCACTAATACTGTTTCGATTAAATTTAATCGAAATTAATTTAAACTTTTCTGTTTTGGATTTGTTTTTAATTAAATTGGAGCGAATAGCAAAAAAAACAGTATTCCCGCTACGCAATGACACGAATCACCAAGCATTTCGATCATTATTTCATTAACTTATAAGCTGTTTTACGTTAACATTTTTTTTTTTTTAAATTAAAAATGCTTTAATCTATATATTGATGTCACCTGTTTTAAATATTCTACCTGCTTGATACCGATTTTACGCATACACAAAGAAAATCGAATACCAAACCTTATTTTTCCAAATTTGTTAAGATTATATTAATCTATAATATTGCGTGAATACTATTCAATTACATCGTATTAATTAATTTTTTCTCTGCTCATACACTTATACCCAATGAAAATAATAAAACGACACGTAAGCGCTCAGAATTAGTGTTTTTGTTAAGAATTTGTCAGATCATAGATTTAAACATCTATTGTTTTGTAACAACAAGGAGGATAATCCCCCTAGACAGACAATGTTCCACCATGTGCACATCACTGGTCTGATTCGAATTAAACCAATTCGCTTAGACAATATTTTTTTATCTTTAAGAGGTTGGAAACGCTGTATGTTACTAATTGATTGTGAATAAAATATATTACAATTATTTTCCAACCGCTACAACACTCTCTCCCCAGCAGTAGCACTATAGAAAGGAAATTCTTAGCTCTATAAATTGGTTTGAAACACACCTGGCTTGCGAAATCGTAAAAGAATTCACCCTTTTAGCAGCGACTGGTTTCCTAGTGTCGTCGCTAATACACACCCAGAGAACTAAACGTTTGCGACAACCGAATCAATTGCCCTACCGAATTATTCGGTCCTGTATACATTTTAATTAAACTTTACGACAATCTCTTTTTATTGTTTATCAGAACTGAAAAAGAAGTTGTAACTGACCCTTTTTAGTTAGCCTAAAGAAATTAGCTTGTATGAAGAATGAAATATACTGTATTACAACCGACCATTGGTTGAGCTTATCGATCATTCGGTTGAGTTAATCGAATATTGGTTTAGGAATATTACAAATTATAGTTGTCGTGACCACTGATTGATTATACCAATAGACTTGGTTATTAAAGCAACTTTCTTTGCACGGTTAGTGCAATCCTATTTCGGTTACTACATAATCAGAAGTAGTTGACACAACCGCATTCATTTGTTTTCTCCAACCGAATAGGATTGTTGCCAGTTCATTTAACCAAATTAGTTTTATTAAGAAAAAAGTAGAAACATCCTCCCCCATCCTTTACTTTACTCCAGAGTCAATATAAATGCATCGACTCTCAAAAATGAGAACCCTCCTTTACTTGATTTCAATTATATTGGTAGTTAATATGATTACATTGACTACAATATTGTTCTCGCAACATCATTAGTCAGTTTGTTTTGTTCGCAGTTGTCACAAAAGCCTCGTTTAATTGGTGTAACAAAATTACGTTTGTGGCAACTGAAACGAGGTTGATACTTTAAAAACTATTAGGCTCATTCGGTTCTGACAACGAATATCTAGGAAATTAGCATCAACGGAGTTGAAGATTTAGAAACGAAGTTGTTGCAACTATCTGTGCATTAGTGGCTACCGTAGTTTGTTTGTACCAATCTCATGTCAATTGGTGCTATCGAAATTATGTTTTAGCAACTACAATTCGTTCATCACAATGGAAAGTATTTTCTCGTGACCTCATGCCAACGAATCATTTCTCTCAGTGAATACCAAATGGGAGTTTGAGTCAGTAAACGCGCGTGTTTTCGCCTTTAATATCCAAGGTAAAATAATTTTGGAATCAGCGGATTACCTTAAGAGGACCATCATACGAATGACTGAGACCGAGCTTCATCTTATCCACTAGTAAGAACACGTGTTCGCAATGTTCCAGTGTCTTAAGAATTTACGTAGTATATTCAGTTGCGGGTCTGAACTTCTACATCACCGTACTCAATTTATCCATTATATTAGTTGGATCATTATAGGATCTGCATTTGGTGTTGATATAAATATTTCGGCCGTCACTTTCAAATTTTACCCATATACCAGATTGGCAGTCGTCCACTGGCGATCTTCTTTAATTGCCATTCGAATTCCGAGTAAGACTAATTTAAGCTCGAAGAGCCAGTTAATCGTATTGATTCGTGCTTTATGCTTGGTTTTGAGATCCTTGTGAAACCGCTCCACAATGCCTTGTCCTGAGGGTGGTATGCAGTTGTATGAGTGCGATGCACTCCCAAAAGCTTTGTGAACTCAGAAAATAAACGTGATTAAAATTGTCTGCCACGATCGGTTGTCAATATCACAAGAACACCAAATCGCGAAACATATACTCATTGACAAAAGTTTTTGTGACCCTTTGTGCGGTAAACCCTTGTAAATTTCGAGGAATATCGAGAAACCCGAAAAATTTCTGAGCGAAATCTCGAAATGGTCGAATATCCTTACATTTAGCTAAAATATTTACAAATAATTTTGAATATTCCCAGAAAACTTGAATAAATTTGAAATCTTATAACAATCTCGAATAAAACGAGAACCACTTAGCATCTCGAAGCAAATTTCGTAAAATCTCGAATAATCTCGAAAATATTGAATAATATAATGGTAACAATTTTGCTATCATACGCCACTCATCGCTTTTTAACACTAACAATTTGGAAATGTCGATAAATCCAAATGTGATTTCTGTGTTCTCGATTATGCTCCTCTGTTATAATTTTGAATTTATTTTTCTTGTTGCTGATGACCACTCTTTGTGTTAGATGTAACTTCAATCCCGGGAACTATTCTTTGAAAACGTCTTGTAACATTTGGATGTGTTCTTCGGGTATTTTTATTCCATTGATGATGGTTGGATGTAATTATCCCTTAGGATTATTGTTAGAGTATCATTATTTATTTCCGGTAGGCTGATGTAATGCCTATGTTAAGTATAGGATGTGGTTCTTCATGACAATCAATATCTTTGCCTGTCTTGATTATCAGTTGGTTTTTGAAGACGTTTATAGGTGCTTCGCAGTACTGGATTAGTGCACAGTCCGTGAGGATTTTATTCTTTTTCGCTCGATACAGGTAACTTCGTAGGTTATCCAATGCCCAAATGATTGCTAACATTTTGTTTTCGTTGATCGAGTAGTTCTCCTCAGTTTTGTTTAACGATCTGATGTGATTGGTCTATCTTTTCCAATGTCACTCTGTGATAATACGTCACCAATTGCATAATCAGAGGCGTCGGTAGTAAGTATAAATGGTTTATCGAAGTCTGGAAAGATTAGTATTTCAGTAGATGCTAACACCTCTTTGATCTAACGGAATGCTTGGAATTCCTTTCTTGCTAAGATGATTTTAACTTTTTTTGATCATGTTGCTTTAATTTGTGCGTTTTCGCCTCTTGTGAGGTAGGTTAAGGGCTTGGCGATTTTAGCGATGTCTCTAATAAAACGTCGATAATATGATGCGAGTCCAAGGAATGATTTTAACTCTTTTAAATTATCTGGGCTCTTTAGGTTCCGTATAGCCGCGATTTTTTTTAAATCCAGTCTGATTCCTTGGTTTGTTATGCGATGTATATGCGAGGAATTCTGTTTTTATGAATTCCGTTTTGTCAAGATTGACACGTAGAAATTCTGATGTAAGGTCGATGATCGTAAAAAACTTTGATTTTCCAAGATTTGCCAACGTGTTTGATATATCCGGTATTGGATATGTGTCTGATACTGTGGCTGCGTTTATTCTCTTGAAATCTATGACTATCCTATATTTTTTTATGCCTGAGGCGCCCAGCTTTTTTTCGACTACCCAAATTGGTAAGTTGTATTTGAAATTGCTCTATTTGCTTCTCCACTTCTTGCCTTATGCTGACTGGATAGGAATAGGATTCCGTGTAAATTGGTTCATATGTTGTTGTTTTTATTTCTGCCTTCCCATTAGTATTAATTGTTTCAGTATTGTTGACTGGTTTAAATAGTGTTTTAAATGTTGCCACAATTTCTTGAAGCTTTTATCTGGCTTCTGAAGATAAGTGACTATTCCGAACTTCAATGATCTTTACTTGAACTGAGTGTTTTTCCTTGAGTGGAATTTTGATACTTGATGAAGTTCTTGTTGGCTCCCGTGTCGATTAAAAATTTGCAGATGTTGTGTTTTGCTGTTAGGAATGGTATGCTAGAGAGGCTTTCTCCATAAAATTTACCTCTGAGTTTATTTCCTCAGGTTCGTCTTCGAATGTCTCGATATCCGTATTCTCGTTGATTAATTGATTATATTCCTCTTCCTCCTGTGTCTCCAAATGATAAATTCTTTACTGCCTTTGGGATTCACCTTAGCTGGGATGTTCTACTTGTGGTGGCTGGTTATTTTGATATGCTCGTCTATTCATGTAATTTACCCGTTTGGTTTGAATTGACTGGTCAATTTCCATTGATGTTGCCGGTTTTGGGTAAATTGGCGTAGGTGGTATTTGTTGATTCAGGTTTTGATTATTGTATGAGGTTTGGTTGTTATAGTGTTGATTATTGTTTACCATATTTTTCCGGTGTTATTGAATTGTGGATTACTCGTAGATTTTGTGAATTGGTATAATATGAAACTTGATTGACCGAACTATTAATTCGTGGATTTTGTGGGTTGATATACGGAAATACGTTGATTGGGTAGGGCTGTTACCGAGTTATTAACGTCTCAAGACAGGATCCATATATGCTCCGGGAAGTGTGGTCGGTTTTGGGATGATTAGCATTCTTGGCAGTTCTCCATTTAACCTTCTGGTAAAAACGTCCAATGCTCGATTCCTGTAGTTTTCGACTAGAACGATGATAGTTCCTGTTGAATAATCCTCCGTTTTGATCTTATTTACTATCAATGAGAATTGATGATTCATATTGGCGTAGAATTCATCGATCGTCATATTTCTTTGTATAAGGTTATTTAATTGGTGTTCTAATGGTCGAATATCCCCCTTATCTGCGTAGTAGAGCGATACTTCTACTGATAGTCTAAAAATGAGGTTGGCCACGTATCACTGTTTTTCGAACAAAGACTGTTTACAAAAGACTGTTTCTAAAATCTTTTCTCCAAAATCTTGTTACCAAAAATCTTTTTGGAGAAAATCTTGTTTCTCAAAATCTTGTTTTCAAAATACTGTTTATTTATGTTAATAATGTTTTTATTAATTTTACATTAAAATAAAATGACATCGACTAATTTAACTTCGAATTGTAGAGGCTAACGGCTTCGGCAACTCTCACGAGCACGTGGGAGGTCGCTGCGCTCCTTACCCCCGCTTAGCCCTTCGAGGGGTTTTAAATTTGAGCTACGGGGGGCGTAGGAGCCGGGATCAGCAAATATGTCGCACTACGTGCCGCTTGTGGAGCGGATTATATAGAATCTAATAACCTTCACTCCGTGCAATACTAAAAGTCACACTAACCGTGTAGTGGGGACAGATTGACCCATTTTTCCCATAGGATTTATATGAAAACAAACTAACAAAAGAAAAAACAAAAAACTAAATTCAAGAAAAAAAAAAATCAAAGCACTAATAACCGTTTATGTTCGTAAAGTACTTCGTTCTTGTTGCGTAATATTGGGCCCGATTCGATGTAAATCTTCTATAAATCTTTTCTTCTATTCTTCTATTATTGCTATGAAAATACATTTTTCATTAAAAATTGATTTCTAAATAGAAAATGCATTAAATTTTATAAGGGGTCAAAATGACCCCACTACACGGTTAACGGCCTAATTTCATTTATTTGATGTAAAATACCCTAAAATTAACCGATTTTGACGAGATTTTCTTCTAAATCTATTTAATTGATGTCTGTTTAGGCATATCTGAAAGGCATTATCTAAATATTTGATAAATAATTTTTTATTCAGCTTCAAACAGCTCTGGGGTCAGTTAGACCCCACTACACGAAGTGAAGGTTAATGACACCTACTAAAAAAATAAAATAATTGCACTATTTTGTTATGCAAGATTTTGTAGTTGGAACATTTTGTAATTGCAACATTTTGAAATGCAATATTTTATATCGATCCCAGAATCTATTTCACTAAATATTCATTATTTCACTATAAAATAATTAAAATAATTATTTCGGCAAAGTCGTCGAGAGAAAGAGTTAGTCATCGCCGAGTTTACCATCGCCGAGTTGTCCGTCGCCGAGCTGACCGTCGCCCAGTTTTACCGTCACCGAGTTGACCGTCGCTGAGTTGGTCGTCGCCGAGTTGACCGTCGCCGAGTTAGCCGTCGCCGAGTTTTACCGTCGTCGGGTTGACCGTCGCTGAGTTGATCGTCGCCGAGTTTACCGTCACCAAGTTGACCGTCGCCAAGTTAGCCGTCGCCGAGTTTTACCATCGTCGGGTTGACGTCGCCGAGTTGCCCGTCGCCGAGTTGACCGTCGCCGAGTTGACCGTCGCCGAGTTGGTATGGCCTAGTTGGTCGTCGCCGAGTTTACCGTCGACGAGTTGACCGTCGCCTAGTTTTACCGTCGCCGAGTTGACCGTCGCTGAATTGGTCGTCGCTGAGTTGACCGTCGTCGAGTTTTACCGTCATCGGGTTGACCGTCGCTGAGTTGATCGTCGCCGAGTTAACCGTCGCCGAGTTATTCGTCGCCGAGTTTACCGTCGCCGAGTTGACCGTCGCAGAGTTGGTCGTCGCCGAGTTGATCGTCGCCGAGTTGGTATCGCCGAGTTTACTGTCGCCGAGTTGACTGTCGGCGAGTTAATTTCGCCGAGTTCGGTTATTAAATCGCGGTTATTTTAGCACATCCCTGGCCAATTCGTTAGGATTAGAAGCACATCCGTTTTGGGTAATATTTCGAACTGAATTCTTTAATTGCTTCTGTAATGGTTTAAATTCCAAGGTCGACGTGTATGTTAGTATTTTGAATGTCCCATGTAACATTGGTAATATTATGAAATATTTTCACTTGGGTTCGTTGAAGAAGTTCTCTGTTTGACGTGCTGGTGTACCACCATTACTGAATATCTTATGGCCATATTGGTCTGATTATCGCTTTATATAGTAAAACTTTGTTGTTAATGACAGCTGAGATTTTCTTCCCATCAGCCAACACAATTTGAAAAATGTCATTTTTATTTGGTTGCGCTTTGCTTCAATTTGTTTTTTCTATGTCAGTCAGGTGAAAGCCTAAGTTTTTGACCTTGGTTGTTTAGGAATATTAATATCGTTTAGAACCACTCCTGGGCAGGTGCGTTTGTTCAGCGCCAATATGACGTGTGTTGATTTATTTTCGTTCACTTTTTTCCGCCATTTCTTCAGCCAGTCCTCAATTGTCTTCAAATGATTCTGTAATTCCTTTGAGATAGTTTCGGGAATATTGCGTGACACCAGGAAGGCTGTTTGATCGGCAAGTTGATATCATTACTTTGTTGGTTACATTCAAATCGGCTGTGTATATTGGGTGTGTGAATTAATTTTTAGATTTTTTTTATAAAAAAGAAATGTTTATTAAAAGATAACGATACAGTATATTTTATCCAATATATTCGCCATCGTTAGCTATGACTTCCTGCCATCTCCTGGGAAGTTTGTAGATTCCTCGTTTGAAGAAGCTTTCAACTTTCCCAGCTATCCAGCCATCGATCCAATTTCGCACTTCTCCGGCGTTTCGGAAGCGTACGTCAGCCAGGCCTATTTGCATTGATCGAAATAAATGGTAGTCGGAAGGTGCAAGGTGTGGAGAATACGCAGGTTGTTCAAGCCGATCCCAACCGAGTTGGTCTACCTTGTTTTGAGCGGTTTTTGCACCCATCTGGCATTGTTATCATGAAACAAAACTTTATAGCCTTTGTTCGCTATTGCTGGCTGTTTTTCGTCTAATGCACGTGCCAAATTGTCCAGTTGGCATCGGTAGCGAACACCTGTAACCGTTTCATTTGGATTTAACAGCTCATAATACACCACACCTTTCTGGCCCCACAAAATACTCAGCATACCCTTATCGCAATGAATATCCCGTTTTGGCTGCGATAGTCCTGCTTGGCCTGGATCGACGTAAGCTGCTTTACGTTTGGGGTTGTCGTAATATACCCACTTTTCATCGCCAGTAACAATTTGATGCAAACAGCTATGTTTTTTGTACTCAGCAAGATTTTTTTTTGCATGCTTCAATTCGTGCTCTCAATTGATTTTCGGACAGTAGATGTGGGACCCATCTTCCTAGCTTTTGAATCTTTTCCATTGCGTGCAAACGATGAGAAATGGTTTATCGGTCAATGTTTAACTGCATTGCAAGTTCTTTTTGCGTTTGACATGCATTTTCATCCAATAATGTTTGTAATTCGGCATCTTCAAACTTTTTTGGCTGACCTGGCCATTCCTTGTCTGTCAAGTCAAAATCACCACTTTGGAATCGATGAAAGCAATTGAAACAGCTTGCTCTCGATGGAGCTTGATTACCATAAGTATCATAAAGCAATCGGTGAGCTTCAGCGGCAGTTTTCTTGGAATCAAAAAAGAAAAGAAGAACCCCTCGAAAAAACATCTTATCACGATCCATTTTAAATCGATTACAAAAAAATTACGTAATTTGAAAAATAACACTTTCTGCTCTGAATTAGATTGACAATTGTGACAGCTACAAAATGCAATTGGAATTGCTTGTCAAACTATGCGCAATCTCACGTAGCGATATCTAAATGTCGAGTCTAAGAATTAATTCATCACTGGTCAATTATTTAGATACTGCCTTATAATCAGCCCGTTCATATCCCCTTCAATTAATTCCACTACGGCTTTCCCTTCATAATCTATATTTATTATTATCAATCATCGGCCCCTTCTTCAGGTCTTCCCCGTCACAGAATAATAAATATAAAGTCTCTGTCCTTCAACGCCAAGGAATTAGACCACGAGAAAATTGCCATGTTTATATCTTCCTGATTCCCTTTTGAAGTTTGCAATCCTTCTTTGCTTACTGGAAGTCTAATCAGGAAGTGCGAATTTAAATTGTTCTCGTACAAATTGTCTAGTTCAACTTCAATAATTAGTAAATTAAATTCTAGTAAATTTAACATTGGTAATCTAGATGAATTATAATTATTAATTTATTACTGTTTAACAAAACATCAGTGTTTTCCCAATAACACTGCTCATACTTTGTCCTACCAAAATATGATAAATGCTCAAACCAATTCCTACATTAGGTACATTAAATACTCGTGTCAATTACTTAAAAACGAAATAATCAACCGTATACACGCACAAGTATGTGAATTGGATGAAACGCGAATCATATGCGATCATATAGCTTTTTCTTTCCCTTTCCGCATTTTATCGGAGAGACCAGGGAGATCAGAAAGAAAATTATCTGAAATATCCGACAATTTTTAATCTGAAAATCCTTTTCCAGATTTTAATGCGCTTAACTATTTAAATAAATTAATTTTCTTTGGTTTTTTAGCTTAACTTTTCTTGTGCACACCTCTTGAAAATTACGTATTATGCACATGGGGTATTTCACCCCCCAGAATTTCGAAACGTCAACTTCTCACCACTGCCAAGAACAGACTAAAGCCGGGCGGGCAAATCTATGTATAGGATCTTGAAGTGTTATTCCTAGACTACAGGTAGATAACAGCACAGGTCTCGATTTGCATTGTACGTATTAAAAAAACGCGTATGAAAATACACTGGGGTATCTCCTACCCCCGGTGCACAATAAAGGTTAATATTTAATTTTTTATTAATTATTTAATAAAACCCCGACGTTTCGACGGTACATTCCGTCATTCTCAGGGGTACAATTTTTACTACAATTTGAAAGAAACATTTTTTATAACGAATGTTTTCCTAACGAATATCCGCAACAATATCATCCACGTACCGGTAACAGAAGATAGGTTTGACGGAAGATGTTTTCAGTATGATTTAACACAAATTTTAACCCTTCTTCAAATTGTTTCGATTCTAGATTTGTGTTACTACATGCTGTTATGCTATTTCACAATTTTTTAACCAACATTATTACCAAAGTTGAGTCAACGTTTGTAAACAACGAGACCACATCTAACGACACTAATATATAATTTGTTGGTAGAGGCACATTTTTAATTTGATTTCTAAATTCTTCCGCGTTTTGTACAGCCGAAAAGTTATTTACCACATAATGATTGAAAAAGTTAGACAAAAATTTGGATAAATTGTATAAAGGCGTACCTAAATAGCTTACAATTGGTCTCAAGGGAATACCAATTTTGTGTACTTTTGGCAGACCATACATTCGTGGAGTCGGACCATGATAATTTTTAAGAAATTTTGCCAAATTGTTCTTAATTTTTCCTAAACGTTCCCAAGAGCCAATGATTACATTTAATTTAGATTGCATTGGAGAAATACCAACTTTCCGAATTTCACTGTAAGTGTTGCTGTCCGACAAGAGTAACTCCATTTTTTCTAAATATTCAATTTTTGGCATAAGCACTGTTATGTTACCCTTGTCAGCTTTCATCACATACAATTCGGGGTGCTCATTCAAAAATTTCTTTGCCTTTTAAGCCCTTTTAGATTTGTTTGTTTCAATTGTTTGTTTTGAAGTTCGTCCACCACTTTCCACATCCGCTATAATTTTGTGATAAGGAACAATTTCTTTTTTAAAAGGTAAACAAAACTTAATACCTAACTTTAAAACTTTTACGAGTATGATGTCCACAGGAATTTCCAAATTTATTAAATGTACGACCCACTTTTCATCGTTCATATCTCTTCCTTCAATCTGACCATGGGTTGGCTGAATCTCTGAATTGGCTTGCTGTGTGGATTCTAAAACTGGCGTTTCACCAACCTCTGATCCCAACATATTCACAAATTTTTTAATTTGTTGTTTTTTAATCTCTTCAAACACCAACTCAAACCGGATCGAATCATTATTGAAAAAATCTGTGTATACTTCTTCCGGAAATCTTCTTTTTATTCTTTTACTCTTGTTTAAACGATTAATTTTGACGAAAGTTTCGTTAATTTCACAATTTATTTATTATTGAAAAATTGTATTTGTCCTGAATGGCCTAAAACTTTCTTTCGTCAATTTTAAACTTATTCGTTAACCGTCTGTTGCCAGGATAAATATGAAATTTTCGACACCTCAATAATTTTTTTTTCTTATTTCTAGCTTTCGCTAATGCCAAATTGTTTCGAAAAAAATCTTTCAATATCTGGACACTATTGTTGCCGCACACAACTCTATTTAGAGTTACAATCAAATTTAATAAATAAATTAAAATGCTCGTGTGGAAAAGAGTATGTGGTTCAAACTAAACAAAATTTTAAAAAATGAATTCGCCAACATATTTATGATTCTACGTATGAGTTTAAACCACTCGTTATCTATAGATGACGCTAAGATACTTGATAAGGGGCAAAATCTCACTCAAAATTTATTAAATATCCAGGAAGTTTCAAAATATTTGTTAAATTATTACGACAACATTTTGTAGATTTTCTAAAATTTTTTATTTCACTAAAATTGTATAACTTAAAATTTTTTCGGTTAAACTGAGTATTTTATAAATTTCAATTTCAACTCTAGTTACGTTAGGAAAACATTCTTTATAAAAATTTTTTGTTTCAAATTGTAGTAAAAATTGTACCCTTAAGAATGACGGAATGTACCGTCGAAACGTCGAGTTTTTATTAAATAATTAATAAAAAATGAAATATTAAGCTAAAAAACCAAAAAAACAACCATTTGTTCACGACACACTTCACTGATCCATTTAAAAACCTTGAACAACTCCGCCTCAATTCAATTTGATTATATTTTGTACATTGTACTATATGAATCTTATTTAATTTATAAAGATCAGACACATCGTATACTCACTCGTCTTCGGGTCCGACCCGAGATCATTTTAAATATTTGTAATCAAGTGCGTTTCTAGGTTAGGTCCACCACGCCTTAAATGAAAATTTGAACCGAACCCAGGACAATTTCAACCGTTCGCCCTTCAGATTTTCTCCAAGATTGAGTGCATTTCTTCTTTTGTATTTCTCTTCTGTAGCGGGAAGCAACCCAACCAATGGAAAGTTGCATTTACCTTGGGCACTTCACACTCTTTGTAATTTCACTCTTTAATCAACAAATATTTCTGTGCTCGAGAATGAAAAGAGCTTAAGTCTAATCAACTTTTGCGCATTATCTGTTTAATTTTCTATTCTTCTTCTTCTTCCGCTGGCGCTACATCCCATGAAGGGATTTGGCCGCCTCAACGATGCTCCTCCAAATAATCCGATCCGCCACAAGAGAACGCCAGACACGGTGACCGAGTGTGTACAGGTCCCTTTCAACGTCGTCCATCCATCGGGTAGGTGGTATCCCACGAGGTCCTACTTTCGCTGGTGCCGACTCCAAGGCCTGTTTAGTGGTCCGATTTTGTGAACGTAGTACGTGCCCAAGCCATCTCAGCCTTGACGATTTTATGAATCCTATGATGTCGACTTTATCGAGATCATTTCTGATCTCGTGATTCATTCGCATTCTGTACGTGGCTCCCTCTTTAATGGGACCGAGAATTCTTCTTATCATCTTACGCTCAGTTACAGCGATTTTCTGGATGTTTTGCGCTGTTAGTGTCCAAGACTCGCAACCAAAGGTGACAACTGGTCTTATCAGCGCCTTGTAGATGTCCAATTTTATTTTGCGCGATATATGAGGAGACTTGAAAATTTTGATATTGGCGTAAAATGCTCGGTAGCCTGCTGCGATCCTCGATGAAATGTCCACAGAAACGGAGTTTTGCTCAGTGATCAGTGATCCTAGGTATTTAAACTCATTCACCTTTTCATATTGAGTATCTCCTGAAATGAAGTCCCCACGAGTCTGCCTTCTCGCGGTCACCATGTATTTGGTCTTCGCTTCATTGATCTGAAGGCCTATTTGTTGGGCTGTTAATTCCAATGGGAGGAGGACCTCTTTCAGAGAGATGATGTTGCGACCCAGAATGCAAATATCGTCAGCGTATGCTAATAGCTGGGTTGATTTATAATACAGGCAGCTACGCTGAGCTATATTAAGCTGACGAATGACATACTCTAATGATAGATTGAATAGGGTTTGAGCTATTGGGTCTCCTTGCCGCACTCCAGATGTTATCTCGAAGGCATCCGAAATTTTGCCTTCTATTAGCACCTTACATATTGAGCCATCCATTAAGAGCTGGCACATTGAAATCAATTTTGACGGTATGCCCAGATAGGACAATACGTTCCATAACGTGTTCCTCTTAATGCTGTCATACGCCTGTTGAAAATCTATGAATAGACTGTGTACAGGGATGTCCTTTTCATAGCATTTCTCCAGCAAAATCCTCAGCGTGAAAGTTTGATCGGTCGTTGATCTATTTGGCCGAAAACCACATTGATAATCACCCAAGATCCTCTCGCTATAAGTTGATAACTTTGCTGCGACTACGTTAGACAAAACCTTGTAGCCCGTTACTTACGTTATTAATTTTCTATTAATACATTTTAATTTTTTCAATTTTTAAGGTAATATCAAAGAGAGTAAGATTGTTACTGTCTTTGATATAACCTTATAAATTGGAATGAAAACGTATTAATATAAAATTAAACAGAAAATGTGCAGAGTTTTTTATAACATAAATCGACTTAAGCCCTTTTAATTCTCAAGCACAGATTTATCTTTAATGTTTCGTTTACATTTAATTCAGCCGACTAAATGGCGTAGTGGTTAAAGCTGCGACGGTTGTATCGGAAGGTACCGGGTCCAAATCCCCAAAAGGGATTTTCCATCATCTGATTACGATCGGTGATAACGATTAACACATCTATGACCCCCTGTTGAGAGTGCAGAATCCATGGGCCGAAACATCTTTCATGTCACTACTATGAAGGTATGAAATGTGCAGATGGTCTATGCAAAAACAGGTCAGCCGTACGTCCGCGATTTGGGTAAATACTGCGTAAGGTAGGACGTTATAGGCGAACGGCGAAAGAGTTGGTAATTAGCCTTGAGCCCCAGAAAAAGATTGCAAATATAGATAAACACAAACAAACAAACAATAAAATTTAATTCATATGCATTTTTACAAGTTTCCTACTGGGGAATTATTTAATTTCACCGCGGTCTGACGAGCAACGCCATCTTCAAGTTGAGGCTGAAAAATAGTTCACACTACTATTATAGAATATCTGAAAGCTAAAAAGGAAGAAGTGATATGTTTAGTAGTAAACTCAATTAATCATCTTGGTAATAGATAAAATGACAGAAACAATTAAACTTTCAATTCAACTTTGAAACAGTGAGCAAAATGGTTATCTAACATTAAATTATTTTCACGCGAAAATTTTTCTCGTTTCACTCAATTGACATTTTGACACTGAGGAGGCGAAACCTCAAAATTATAATATTTCGAATTTTATTTATGTAATAATGGTTTAGGAGTATTTATTCTGTTTTTGATAGAAAGGTCATAAAAAATAAATTGAAACACCAATGGAAAACCAAAAACCGCAAATCCGAAGTAATTTATTTACTTATAAACAAAAATTATAATAAATTAGAACTAAATTGAATCGCAATGTTTTTCTTTTAAATAATTTTAAATACAACCACAAATTTAATTCCAGGTGGATAGAAGAAAAAAAATTGTAAAAACCACTGAAGAATAAAAAAATTGCTAAGCACTTCAATTTTCTTTCAAGCGAAAAACAAAAAAAAAACAAATACAAATTAAAGACGATCAAAGTAAGAATTTTTGCACGCAAGGACACGTTTTGTAGTCTTTATACAAACCGTACATACTTACATATATGTACATAATTCGAATGACTAGAGAAAAATGTCGTGTTTTTGATGATTTTTTCCGACCTAATATTTTTTATTTGAATGTACCGAGTAGCTTACTTATGTATATAGGATGTATATGTATTTCCACCTCACAATAAAAAAATTCCAAGGTTATTCAAATAATTTAGCAAAATTTAAACAATTTTTTTTTGTTTTATTCCTTTTTCTTGTTAATATTTTCTCAGGGATTAACCAAAAATGGAGTTTATATATATAAATATCGTATACTGTAAAAACGAGATTATTATCATACTGCAAAAAAAAAAATCCTGTGCCTTTTTTGGTGTTTTTGATTATGAAGAATTTTTTTTTGTCGTCTCACCCCCCTCCGTTCTCGATCAGAGAGCAGAATTATGTACAATGTGCTTGTTCACATATAAAAAAAATTCTCATAAAAGATTATAATATTTTATATAAAGTCTAATTTTGTTGGCTAAAGTACCTCCATATACAGGAGGAAAACATAGTTTTGTGTATGTATGCATGTGGAAAACATAGAAATTGGTAACGGAAAAGTTTTGTTGAATGGCTTTGGCATTCAGCCATATAACAATAGAAGTTAAAACATTTTCCCAAAACACAACAATGTACCGAAAAACTTGTATCCTGTTTTCATTAATGTTTTTATGAAAAGGTTAGATTTTTTTTTTTTACAGCATCTTTCTCAAACAGAATCATATGTACGTACTTATTCATTACATTAAGTCTCAGATTTGGTTTGTTTTTACGTATCCATTTACATTTTTCCTACACATATGTATACATGCAATAGTTATTTGCATATATTACAATATAGTCCACACACTAAATCCTTATAAATGCTTTAAACGTTTGATTTATATTGTATTTGCCACGACACAAAACAAAATCTATTTATTAAAAATAAATAAATTTACAAAAAAATTTTACATAAATATTTGGTCAGTTTACATAAAGCTCTGTGTATATTTATGTGTTGTCTTGCTTCGTTATATATGGGCAAGCAACCACTTTATAGAAAATATGAACATTTTCTGGTATGCAAATTGAAAATAGCAAGCTAAATATTATGTATGAAACCATATTATTTTTATGCTTTAATTCCATAATAGATTGGTACACACACTGTATATGGTACATACATTACACATATGGATATTTTCATTTAAATCGTTAAACAAAAAAAAAAGTCGTACAACATTTAATTTTAGTTTTCTAAAATGCAATAATTTTATTTGCTATAAAATAGTGGGCATTTTTTTTGTTCTTGAATTAAGATGTGGTATGTACTCGTATACACACACACACACATAAACAATTTTATTAAATTTTTTATACTCGACAAAAATATTTTTGAAAAAAAATTTGTATTTACCATACATATACATTCGAGTTTATGGACATTTATCTCAATTTTATTTTGTGTATTTGGTGATAAATGATAACAAAATGGAACTATTGTAAATAATTCGCATTCATGGACTGACAATTTATGAGTACGTCATGTACGTATCTAACTAGGTTTTGTTTTGGCTATGCACTAATTGATATATCAAAAATTCATTTATTTGTGTTACATACTTTTGTATTTACCACTTGTACATTATATTTTCATGTTATTCAAATGTGTAGTAAGAAATTTAGTATGGAATCACAAATTATTTCTCTTTACAAGTAATGTGTTGCTATCGAGGATTTAAAAATGGCCAAAATTACGGTTCAGTCTTTTCAAAATTACCTTCTGTCCACTTAAAAAAAATTTCAGTTATGGCAATTGCGCTTGAGCTCCTTTAAAAGTAACTAGTGTATTACACCGCGGATTAACCGGGTCCCATCTTTAAACTGATGATTTTATCGACCAACCAGTGAACGATTGAAGATAGATATATAAACACAACCACTTCCACGTTAAGCATGTGCAATTAATCAATTAAAACACCATTTAAACTTTACATATTTGTTGTTTATTAGTGGACCCAATATCACTAGCAAAAGATTTTAGTTTGATTCTGTCACTTTCTTATTGTGATATTTATTTTTATTTGAACTACATTATCAAATTTATTATAAACACTAAGGTCCGTAAGTTTGAACGAATAAAAATCAAAACCCGAGGATTTATCCACCGATTACTGTGACCGATGAGTGGTGAAATCCTCGGTTGTGGATTAATCATCGTTCAAATTTACGGACCTAACTAAAATTATGTTAAAAAACTCCTATTTTTGTGCCTACGTAATTTGTGAATCTTCTTTCCTCTTTATTTTATTTTTTCTTGATATTTATATAAAAAAGACGGTTGTACTGCCCTTCTTTTAAAAAAATAATAAATGATAAAAAAGGGAAAAATTTGTTGACCATCTGGTATGTGTGAGGTCGTAAATTTGGTTGCGGACATTTTTTTCGTTTAGTTAAAAGGGGTTATATCAGTAGAGTTCACAAATAATTGGTGATTGGCGTGCCAATACAACTATTTCTTTAAAAATTGTTTTTTTTGCGTGCCAAACTAATTCCGTAAAATATTTTTTTTTTCTATAATATGAGTGTGAGCTAACCTTTCTGCTAATCGCTATTCTCTGGTATTTTGTTTAGAACTTTTGGTTCAACGCTTTTTCGAAAAAATTGATATGCAAATTCAAACGAATTTCTTTCATTTTAGAGGAGTGATAATCCTGGTTTCTCCGGATATGTTCTGATTTTTCAAACTTCTGGGGGCGTTCGGGAAAATGTCTTACATCGTCCTGAAAACTCAGAGGAAGGACAGAAAAATAATAATATCCAGTCAATTTCAATATTTTAATTAAAAAATCAAATTGCAGCCCAAATTATATGTCCCAAAAAATTCTTTAAGACGTGATTTAATCAATTTTAGATTTTGAACTATTTCTAGAATTGGCGTAACATCTTAAATATAAAATTTTACAAAACCACATCGTTAAATGTGTTTATTCCATTTAGTGCTGGAGGTGGCAAAAATTGACTGCATTGACTGTGTATGGAAAACCAAAATTGGCAAATCTAATTTTTGATTTATGGTATCGACCGTAACACCATTGAGTAATGTTCCAAAATATTTTTTGCCGTTGGGCCATGTTTTAATTTATAAATTCTGATCTCCGCCCAATCTTAGAGCCGAAAAAATCCTTCAGGCCATGTAATAATAGGTTTTATATTTGGAACTACATATTTTTAATGATAACAAAATATTTCAGACATAAAATTTCACTAAAATCCGTCAATAAATGAGCTTGTTTCATTTGATGCTAGAGTTAAGAAGATAGTCTGAATTGGCTCAATATGCACTGAACCAAAAAAAGTAGTGAATATGACGAAAAAGCCTACTTAAATGAAGAATTAGCGTACAATATAGGGTCAACGAAAGTAAGTGTGTGTTTCTAATGATTGATTAATCAATATACCGATTCATTTTTTAATTTGTTTATATGATGAATTTTCGTCAACAATTTTTGTCAATGAGAATATTTTTTTTTATTTGACGAATATTTCTTCCGTATGAATATAATGAATAAATATTTGAGGAAATTATTGTTAAATAAAGAATAGTTTTATCACCATTTAACGAAACTGGTTCGTCAATATCACCTACGACATTTTTTTGAGTGTGCAAAAATAAATTTGGCAATATAATGTTTGATTTAAGATATCGAAGGAATCTTAAAGAGAAACGACTTTTTATTAAAATACATCTACAAACATGCCACCTTAGTTCGGTTCTAGATTGGTTGTTCATGAAAAAAATATTGGTGAACCAATTTTTGATTATAGTACCATAATATCAGTAGAAATGTTCCGCAATATTTCTTGAATTTGGCTCTTATTTTATCTAAGAAATCCGACCCTAAATGATATAACCCCAGAAATTCTTCAGAGCGTGAATATTTCGATTTTATATTAGGAACATTTACAGAATCGGCTTAATAACGTAGATATACAATTTCACTAAAATTTATTGACAAATGTGCGTATTCCATTTGGCGATGGAAGTGTAGAAAATGCCTGGATTGGTCATGTATTTAAAAAACAAGTTTTTCTTTAGCAAATAATTTTTTTATTTTTTATTTATGGCTTGTATTTATGTTATGTACCAAAGTACTATTAGCAATGTGTTGGCATATTTAACTCCATTCCTGCCCCAAACGGAACTTTTGCAATTATGCACCAATTCCACTGTAATTATCTGACATAACTAACAAATTTGATGATAAATGAATTGGTTTCAGCACATCCAATGGATGGTCGTCGCCAACAAACCAATTTTTTCTTTTTTTTTTTATCAAATACCTAACAAAATTAGAGACTTTAAAACTGGTCCTGGAAATTTTCGACCTTTTCAAATTTGTTCAGATTTCGTTTAAGTTTAGCTGTTTTTGGCCTGGTCATCCTAGTGATAACTTCCATTGGCTATCCTTTTCTTTTAACTAATACCAACGCATACCCTGAACTTAAGCTACATAAGTCAATGAAGAAAATATTAATAAAAATGTATCGCAATTCAAATTTGCGATTGTTTATTGTGGCTCTCCGGTTTGAAACATTTCGGTATCTAACAAAAATAATTTCAAATGGGTTTCTGGCATGAAACGTGTGATAGTAAAACTACCTCGGAAATTGTTCGACCAAAAGCAGTGCCGAAGTGTAGAAGTTGCTGAATGAAGTCAACGACGATCCAGAACTGCTCAAACGGGTCATAACTGGTGATAAAACTTGAGTTTACGAATATGACATGGAAAGTAAGGCTCAATCGTGCCACTGAAAGCTTCCTACAGATGCAAGACCAAAAAAAGCTGGTCAAGTCGCCATGAGTTCTTAGGTTGTTTGATTAATAAGGAGTACCACTAGGAAGTTATACGCTGTTTGCGTGAAACCATCCGACCGAAACGTCTGGATTTGTGGAGGAACAACTCATAGCCATTGTACCACGATAATATGGCTGCCCACACTTTTCTGCTTGTTAGTAAATTTTTTGCCAAAATCGACACCATTATGATACTGAGCACACCAAAACTGTGTAACCTTTTCGACAGCCAACAATAAACTTAGCATTCAATATGGTTCAAAATACTAAGAAACATTAGGGAAATTGTACCAACATAACCAAAAAGCAATTGTGGTAATTGGACTTAAACAACATGTGAAATTGTAAAATTGAACGATTTTTTGATCAAGCCATATTTTATCACCAAGTAATTTTCTTTCGGGCTTTCCGTGTTTGTCAAAAATATACGGTGTTCATTCCAAAGGTGGTTATATGACCAAATTGCTTTCAGGGTTCCCATTTCCCAGCATGTCAATATGAATTTGGGCTTTACCCAAATTCTAGAAACGTCTTTTCCATTTTTTGTAAGAATAACTGTATAAAAGGTCGATTTTTTAAAATTCAAAAATTATTTCACGTGCCGGAAAAAATTTTAGTGCCAAGTTTGGCACGCGTGTCACGTATTTGCGAGTTCTGCTAATCTGTTCTGTTGATGTCAGTGTAATTATATTTTTCTGTAGTCAAATTGTTGTGCATATTTCGAGTCGATTTTTGGTTTTCCGATTTCTTTTAGATGTTCTGTAAATATGACTTCAAAATTTTTACTAGTTTGTCCGATGAAGAATTTGGGGCAATCATTACATGTATGTATTCTTATAGATTCCGGTGCCTATGGGTATTTTATGGTGCCTATTTGTGTCGATTCCCTAATTTGTGATATTGTTTTAAATGCTTTCGTGTATCCGTGTTTTTTTTAAAAAACCTGCGTTATATTCTTGTTCGTGTTATTATTATACTCTATAGTAATGCATTTCTTCGTTTATACATACGTTGTGCTTGTTTAGCGTGGTTATCATATTCTATTGTTTCTTCCAAACGTACTTATCGTTCATTTTGCTAATTAATTCCGTATTATATCCATTTTTTTTACGTCTTTAATGATTGTCAGTTTTTCCGTATTGTCCTGGGTAATAAACAATTCTATGAAAAATTTAGAATAAATTCAAAAAATGGTCAAAGTTACCCAAGTTCTTTTGTATTAAATCGCAATTACATGAAGGTTTAACGGCAAATTTCTGATCGTCATGAAATATTTGTCGCATAAAAATGTGTCGTTAAACTTTCATTTATTTGCAATTTCATACAAAACAACTTGGGTAACTTTGACCATATTTTGAATTTATTCTAAATTTTTCATAGAATTGTTTATTACCGTTAAAATTTACCATCCGGATTTCATGATGCGCCCCTGTGCTGAGATGTTCTAACATCACTTTTTTCGATGATCGATAGTATTCATGTTCATGTCTGAATTACGCTTTTTCTATTGCGATCTCAGCATGCCCCGCATAAAACATCATTCTGTTTCTGCATACATTCATCACTCTTTATCAGCGAAGTTATCTTTATCGATGTGAAAAAATGGAATAGCCCGTAGATTTATTCTACAATGATGAGATCGCAATAAAGAAAGCATAATTCAAAAATTGAAATAGTATACAATTTTATTCTTGAAAAGAGGGACATCAACACTACACGGAAAAAAATATACTGGTCCTCAGCTAAGAAAACGGATTTTTAATTCAAGAAAATGTACTTTTTCTTGATTTAAAAGTTAATTTTCTTATTTCTATCGAGTTTTTCTTCATGCAAGAATTGTGTTTCTTGAAATGAAGGAAAACTCGAAAGAAATAAGAAAATTAACTTTCAAATCAAGAAAAAGTACATTTTCTTGAATTAAAAGTCCGTTTTCTTAGCTGAGAACCAGATTATTTTTTTCCGTGTATCGAACATCGAAAAAAGTTGATGTTAGAACATCTCAGCACTGATTCGGGATCGTGTTAAGTCTATTTATTAAAATGTTGAACGTCCCATCTTATATTGGTATTGTTAGTTAGATTATCTATCTATGGCGTGATCCGTTTGCGTGTCTTTTATATATATTTTGAATGTATGGTTGTTGATAACATGTGTTATTGTCAAATCTAAGAAATTATAGGCTTTGTTCGTGTCTGATTCTACAGTTAATGTTATGCATGTTTGGATCTTTGTTATTTATATTTGTGTAAAGATTGCTGAGTTGTCTCATTGTGCCGTTAAATAGTATCCGAATATCGTCCACGTATCTGTGCCAGTACCTGAGTATTGGTTTTTTGTTGTTCGATTCCCTTAATATACATATGCTGATTTTCAAAGTGGTTCATGTATATGTTAGCTAAGGTTCCTGATATATAATTACCCATTAAAAGTCCAACAAAGTCTGCAATAGAATTTGTTGTTGTGTCAAAAATAGTTTTGTTCTGTGATTGTTGTGATGATAATTTCATCACTTTTACTTTCCTGATTTCAACACGGTATTTGGCAAATATATGCCGACATTTTCAAGGGTCTAACTGGAACTGCCTTCTTTGCCATTCAAACGGATAATCAGTATTAGAAGGCTTCATTTTCATCCTTGGTATAAATCATCGAATGCAAATATGCGTTCTGTTTATAATTTCTGCTTCAATAGAGGGATTAATATTTTTCATTGGCATAATTGGAACTTCTATTTTTAGCCGTAATTTATGTGTTGGCAAATCGCTTACTTTTAAACTATAATGAATATTTAATTCAACAGGAACACCCATTGTTTGATTTTCATTTACAACACAATTAGTGCGCCAGTAATAAATGCGTTCTATACCCTCAAATTTATTAATTATCACAGAGTTTATCTTATCGACAACATCATTTAAAAGTGTTAAAATACATCTTTTTGAAATGTCAAAACTTGTTCAACTCATTTGGCTGCATATTAAATTTTGAAATGTCTTTCCTTCGCCGATTTGAAGAGAAGAATATTCAGAGAAATTATCTTCTGTTTGCTGAACTCGCATATCCACTGTTAATTTTTTTTTATAATAGTAGACTGCCAGAAATCTGCATATTTCAATGTAGGCAAAACAATATCCGCTCGATTTCTATACTTTTAGGTCTTTGAAGGTTCGATTAATACACTCATACACCAATTTTCCCATCGTAGGTGCTTCATCCCAGACAATTATTACGGTTTACCTAATTAACTCTGCTAAATCTGATTGCCTGCTTATTGGTCATGTTGCCATGATATTGCATTAGGGCTTAATGGAATTTTTCAATGTTGAATGTTCTGTTCTGCCTTGATTTAATAACAAAGCAGCTATTGTAGAAGAGGCAACAAGTAAAGCGATCATCGGTTCCTCCCGGTGCATCAATGAAGTAAATTTTTGGCCGATTATTAGAAACGGCTGTGATTATTTCATTATAAATAATTTGCTGTTCGGCATTTAATCTGTTTTCATTTGCCAATACTTGCCGTATTCAATTGTCAATATCAATGGGTAACTCGTCTTGAATAATTAAACGTTGTGAAGGTGCATCTTTAACTTTTGGCATGAAAAAATGATTTAAAATTAATTTTAAATTGTCCTCACAATTCTTTAGGGGTGTACAAAATAATAAAATTGGTGACAAACAGCTCCCTTAATTATTTGGCACTTTGTTAAATTCGAGCTTCCTTCTTTTTTTAATCCTCTGAAAGACGCTGCATCTTAAAATGTATCATAATTTGTCCATCTACGGTTCTTAAATCAGCAAAACATTTTACTGTAGGAAAGTGAAACAGAAATAATCCAAAACAAACCAATTCCCTGTTGCTTGGAACAGCATACATCCGACCAATGGCTGCAATATTTCTCCTTATATATTTCACGTTAATGTAGAGGACATAATATCATACATATCAAATTCATTTAGTACGTGTGCTTTGATGTTTTAATCGTTTGAGTTGGAGCGCCGCACATGTGCACATGCAAGACTAAAAGTGACCCGATCATGTTAGTAATATTTCAACGTCACAACTGGTTTTTATCGCTACCAAATTGTTTGACAATGTCGATGCTTTGTGAACATGTTTCCATATCGATACATTTAGCATTTACATAGCTGCAGATAACATAATTTTGTTGATTCAAAATCTTAATACAATTTTCGAATCTCCTCAAGTTACTCATATACAGTCAAACTTGGATATAAAAAATCGGGATACAACGAAAGCCTTGTTATAAGGAACTTATATAAAATCCCAAACTTCGATAAATACGTCGAACTTGGTTATAACGAACCTCAATGCACTAAAAATGTTGTTCGTTATAAGGAAGAAACGTTAGATCAAGAGATCAATTTACCTACATTTGTATGTATTGTACATATTTCTCGAAGCTTGGGATTTTATATAAGTTCCTTATAACAAGACTTTCGTTATTACACGATTCTGTATATCCAAGCTTATATGCAAATATAGGTAAATTGATCTCTTGTATAACGTTTTTTTTTTGTTTTTTTTGTTTTTTTTTGTCTCTATCTCTGCAATCTTTTTCTGGGGCTCAAGGCACTCCCAACTCTTTCGCAGTTCCCTTTTAACGTCCTACCTTACGCCGTTGCCAGCCAACTCGAGGACGTACGGCTATAGACCCGCTTTCGTTTAAACCACCTGCACATTGCATTGCTTCATGCCAGCCTATAGTACTGACATGAAAGGTGGGTCGGCCCATGGATTCCGCACTCTCAACAGGGGGTCATAGATGTGTTCATCGTCATCACCGATCGTAATCAGATGATGAAAAATCCCTTTTGCATCCCGCCCCTATAGGGATTCGAACCCGGTACCTCCCGATCCAACCGCCGTAGCTTTAACCACTGCGCCGTTTGGTCGGTTTTGTATAACGTTTCTTCCTTAAAACGAACAAAATGTTTATTCCCTTGAGGTTCGTTATAACCAAGTTCGACTGTAATGAGTCACCGTTGCCATTGTAGTTATGTAGCTATATGCCCTCAATTTCCCGCATCTTCTTGTGAAGGTATGTATGCTTATGGCTTCGAAACTATGTACTTAGAAATTATTTAACCAAAATCAGTTTTGTGTGAAATTACTGAACTTTGCTTTTGCGAAAGTATCAAGTTGCGCCAAGCCCAAAGAAAGTCATTTGTAAAACTTATTGTTTTCAAGTCCTATTTCCGCTTTGTGTAGTTGATTTAGTTTAAGTGTCAGTGTCTTACATTAATTCCACCCCAATTATTGATTTCGTTGACGTCAGGTTAGTATCCTTCCACGTAACAGTATCTAGTTCATGTTTATTTTGATAAATACAATTTAAGACAGACTTTGGATCCCGTGGAAGGCACTTTACCAGCTTTTCAGGCTATTTTCCAATTTGTATACCAGGAACGATTTCGTTAAATAGCTCAATGAGGTAACTTACCCTTTTTGCAAAGTATAAATCGTACGATTTGGTTTAATATACCTATAGCTTTGACATTTCCCCAAGCTCATACGTACAATTTCAATGTCAACACCCAAAAAATGTATTTAAAAATTTCTCAGAACAATAGCTACAGTTTTTAAATACAGTTCATAAGCTCTAGTACATATTAGATTTGGGTGGCACTTAACCAGTCGTCTTGTGTACTATTTCCCGACATACTCCTCATATTGACAAGCTAGCTTAATGTGGTTACAATTCAGCGATAAGCTCTTTTTTTCATATTCTCATATTACTCATTCCTTAAATAAATCAAAACTATTTCCTGCTCATGCTTTTCGAACATGCACAATCTGCTTTTCTAAGTGAAACAATAAGCGTCATTCTTCAATAGTAAACAGAAAAAATTTAATCAAAGTCTAATTGTTGGAATGATGGCCAACTCACGCATTGCTCATGTTAGTTAACCGCAAATTCACCAATCGGTTCACCATTTTGAAATGTTTCAACACATAAATCAATATTTCATAGCAACTTAAAATACAAATCTCTTTAAAATTGAAACAAATAATAAATTTTTAGAAATTTTTAATTTAAAATAAATTAAATTAATTATTAAGCTTTTTATTTCATTACAATTTTTTCCAAATCTTTGTTCTGGGGTAAAGTTCAGCTGACAGAACTTTATTCAAAATTGTTTGTGCATTGATTTGAGTCAAAATGGTTTAATAAATAATGATTTAGTAACGTATGCTTTACTAATCCCTTATTTATTTTTAATTACGTCTCCATGATATATCCCAAGTGGTCGGTAATATGATGATAAAACCACTTGAAATTTTATTATCTCTCTTGATTTAATTACCATCCTGCTAGAAATGTTTAACCTGCAGTTTAAATCGGAACTGTGTTCTAATCGTGGCAACAAATATTGAACAATATTGTATAATTTTGTGATAATGATTTATTTTTCTTGTGTTCTCAGCATTATTGTGCTGAAGAGCAAATTGAGGGCAAGCTAATTTATTATCAACTATGAATGTTGGCTTATTTAATAAACCAAAATTAAACGTTTGTAGTCTTTACAGCCGCATAACCTTTTAATTCTTCCGCAAGAACCATGGTGCTTCTGCTTATGTTTCACTTCAACTTTCGGACATTAATTTCATTCAAAAACAAAAACAAATTTGGCAGTGTCATAACGGTACGTAAGGAAAATTATAACAACCTTGGGATTTCATCGCCACCAACTCAATCAAAAGCTACGGTGTGCAAAAAAACTTCTATCCCGGTGCCACATAACCTTGAGTTTTTTAGTGAATTTAAAAATTGGATAATCTTTGCATAGAAGTTAAAACATTTGATATTATCGTGCTCTTAAACTGGAAAATGTTAATCTATCCGTCGGTGGTAAAGTCACAAAACTTACGTGTGTGATCACGTGGATGATCTGGACAGTTTGTCTTAGTTGTTTTTTTTTTTAAACCTTTTAATCATTAGATAATTTTATTTAATGACTTTCTATAATTTTAATTCACAAGATCGTAGTTTCGTTGACTTTCCCTCTGGTTCTTCCTATATTAATTTACCATCTAATAAGTGATTTGTTATCTCATGATTTTCAGGGTGTTTAAATCTTGCATCAAAATATTCGGAATTTAAGGAGAAATTTCAATAATTTCTTAACTCACTCAGCTTCTTTTGATGTAAATCCAGATTTAATATTTTTCAGCTAAATATGGATTAATAACGATGAGACGAAATTGTATCGGTTAAACGATTTTCAATTAATTTGTTACTGTAATAATGGTTACCGTTCTGGAGGAGTTTTAGTGTTCTACAAAAAAGGTTTAAATTGTTTAGTTCATACTACAAACCTTTTGTCAGATGATGTTGTCAAGGTTAAACTGTCGATAACGAATGAAACGTATATTTGATGAATTTTCTATTTATTTAAATCAAATTTGTAACAATAATCTTATCGTTTAGAGTGACTTCAATGTTGACATTTTAAGCGACTCTATTAATTGCGATAATTATATTTGTAGGATGTCATTTGAGGGTCGATATTCTTGTATTAATGAACCGACCAAAATTACATCTAGTTCGTCCTCTTAGATTACATGACTTCCCTCGAATTAACATTTACGTTATTGAATTATATGATTAGTGACCACCATCTTATACATATTAAGATTAGTATTATCAAATTTAAGAGATATAGCTGCAAAACTGATAAGCCTAAAATTAATGTTTGTTAATTTGTTGAAAAGTTTAGTGCATTCGATTTCTCCTCTGTTTTCACTCTGCAACTAATAAACCTTTAGAACTATAGAATCTAGTTTATTTAGATAATTCAGTAAAAAGAAGCCGCGTAAAAGGTATCCTTATTAAGCCATGGGTATCTGAAGCCTTATTAAATTTGATTCAACGTAAAAAGTGCTTGCTGAAAAAGGCCAAGCGAGTTAAAGATAATATAATCACTTCAAACAGTTTGTTGTTGGTTGTACTCGTATTAATAAAGTAAAAAAACAAATTGAAATTGCGCGGGAAGCTTATTATGTAAAAAATTTCGAAAATTGTTGCAATGATGCTAAGTCTATGTGGCGTACTGCTTCGGATATTCCTGATGAATCTGGAAATTATTTTGGTTGTGTTACTTCAAATCTCAAATCTGACATGTTACCTTTAAATAGCAACTCGGAGGAATTCAATAGTGATTGTCAGTGAAACGTTCTTTTCCATCAAATTGAGTACTTTGAAGTTTCGATACCTATTTGTTCTTTGAAATCCAGCTTGACGTATGCTATTTTTGGTAATGAGTAATTATTTGATAAAGCAAGTTGTAAATGTTATTGTCCCTATATTAACACATATTTTTATTCACAGTTTTCTAAATGGTATTGTACCGGGAATGTTAAAAGAAGCAATTGCACTTCCATTGTACAAAAATGATTCGCGTTGAAACCTTAATAACTATCGGCCTATTGCATTGCAACCGGTTATATTAAAAGTTATGGAAAAAGTTATTAAAAGTAGAGTGATCCTCTTTTTAGAGAGCCACACATTATAATTAGTAGCTGTCAACACAGGTTTAGAAGTAAATTTTCTACTGAAACTGCTTTAATTGAATTCCTAAATACTGTTAATTTGTGAGGGCTGTTCATTAATATTAAAAAGGCTTTTGAAATGGTGGATCATAATCTCTTATTTAACAATTGGTTTAAGTCATATCTGGTTGATCGAAAACATTTATTAATGGTCAGTGGTACTAAGAGCAAACCTTATATATAAAATATTGGTGTTCCTCAAGGGTCTGTTTTGGGAACTCTTTTATTTTTAATATATGTAAATTCAATTTTTAGTGCCAATTTGTTAGGCCGTGTTGTAGCTTTTGCAGATGATATGGGTTTGTGTTATCTTGTGCCTTCGATATTAGATGTAAGCCACCAAATCAGTATTGACCTAGCTATTCTTAGTACATAAGTGATTTGATTACTATTGCAGATTGATTCTAAATCGTTTTTAAAAAAGTTAAGTTGTGGCTTTCTGAACGGATCTGTGTCATAATCCAAAAAAATAAATCCAAAAAATAAAATCCAAATGCCAAAAGCCAAACTGTTAAAATCCAAATAGGGCAAAATCCAAATATATAAAATCCAAAAAAAATCAAAAAAAAAAATCCAAACTTTATCAAAACATTTTCCGCGCGGAAAATGTTTTGATAAAGTTTGGATTTTTTTTTGGATTTTCTTTAGTTTAGAACAGATATCAGATTGTGTGTGTGTTTTTTTTTGGTGGCGGGAGGAGATCTTCTAAAATCTACCTCCAATACCAGTGCCATACAGTCTCACGGAACTATCGCTAGACATTACGTCGCGGGGCAGGCATCCAGCAATAGTTGCACTTCTACCTATTGACGGTTATAGCACGGATGAACTACCGAACCTTTCCCTTTCGAGCCTCCTAAGCTGTTGTATCACGTCACAGATACTTCCAATCACAGCGATCCAAGTCTCCTCACAATGTAACATCCTCTGCAATATGTTTTCAGGAGTAACATGCTCTTCGATACTTCTCTCAATCACATGTCTTGCTCCTGCAAACCGTGGACATTCGAAAAATATATGCTCCACATTATCCACTGCTTCAGTGCATGTTGGACAATAAGGACTATTGTCGTGTTTGTATCTGAACAAATACTCGCGGAAACAGCCATGTCCCGTTATGAATTGAGAAAGATAGTAGTCAGCTTCCCCATATCTTCGTTCCATTCAAACTCCAATTTGAGGAATCAAGCGATGAGTCCATCGGCCTTTGCTTGATTTTGGCTCCATCTAGTTTGCTACTCGGTCGTAGTTTCCTCTCGGGCAATCTTCCCTCTTTCTGCAACATTCACATTGCTGCCACGTTCTTCATACAACCTTTTACGCTCTTTAGCTAAGAGGTCCAGCGAAGGCATTTACACACACTGTATCGTCTGAAACTGTTCGAAACGCGCAGATCACCCTTAGAGCGCTACGTCGATAAACGGAGTTTAACTTACGCTTATACGAGATTTTCATTTCGTCAGCCCAGATTGGAGCTCCATACAGCATTATTGATGAATCCACATTGGCTAAGAGCACTCTTCGTTTTTGTCTTACTCCGTTTGTATTCAACATTATTCTAGACAGTGCGCTGTTTACAGTGGAGGCGTTTTTTGCAACATTATTCATATACTCCTTAAAGTCTAATCTGCTATCAATTGTTATACCTAGATACTTAATCACTCCACTGAGATCCAAATCTATATACATACATGTTTGGGTTGGGTAAAAATCCAAAATCTTAGTTTTATAAAATCTTGGTTTTTATAAATTCTGGAAAATGGAGGTTTCATTAACGAAGCGAAAATAACCAAAAATATAAATTCTGGACAATGCGGAATTTAATTTTAAAATAAATATACATAAAAAGAGAGATTATAAGCGACATTTTGTAAAAGCAAGATGTTCAAAATCAAAATTTCGGAGCGCTCCCAAATAATTTTGAAATTCACCCCAGTTGGCTTTTCAATATTTAGATTATTTCCTATTTGGATTTCGAAATTTGGATTCTTTCAAAAGTTTGGATTTTGTCACTTTTGGATTTTTATATTTGGATTACGATACACATCCTTTCTGAACATCCGGAAATAAATTTTCTCTTTAATGTTTTTGTTTAATTTTATATTTTTATTACAACTTCAACACATATTTCGTTTTTTTTTTTGTTTTTTGGCTCCACACCAAACTTTATTTTTTCCTTATAATTTAGCAGGTTGATAAACATTGCCGTACTTCGACAATGATCGCCTAATTGATTTATTTCTTGTTAAAGTTCTTTTTTATGTATATTATTAAAATTATACTGTAGAAATAAATTGAAATAAATAAATATTTGGTAATCACAATTAAAGTCTCCCATATTACTAAATTGACGCAAACAGACACTTATTTGGACATAACAGTTTTCCAGAGTTAAATTGGCTTATGAATATGATGACGTAAACATTTTTTTCCTGACAGTTGGTTTTCTCTAAGGCATGCAGAACCGCGTAACCCGAATTTTTCGGAAACCCGATACCTGGTTCTGATAAAGCCTCAATATCCGGTTCCGTTTTTACATTTAACAATTACAATTTTTTAATAAAACGTCTGACATGCTAATCTTTTTAGTTTTTACTATAAATAATCCAAAAAAGACTACTTCATATCGTCCCTCTAGTAATGAAACAGCGTATAAGAAAAATAGTAGTTTTAAAATGATTCGCATTTAAATGTTTTTTGAAAAAACTTTAAACGGCTGTAAAGATTAGATATTCGTTAAACGATGAAACTTCATGATAAATAAGCTGGTGATAAATAAGTTCATTATCAATTTACTCTTTAGTGCAATATTGTTCCGGAAAGTGGAAACATTTCTAGTAGGGTGCCAACTAACCATGAGGGATAAAATTCCAGGTGATTTTATCAACTTAGAAAATTTAGTTGGTACAAACAATTTTGACTACGATAGTACCTAAGTACATATTTTCAATATTGTTTAATTGGAAACTAAAATTTTAAAACAAACAACAGAATTCTGGTAAAATCAAGTTAATTTTTTCGGCCTCTTAAACTACGCAAAAATCAATTTACATTTAAAACAAAAAATTACTTTTCTGAGAATTACCTATTTGTGCTTTTATTTGTCATTTGATTAATTTGAATACAACAAAAATTCCAATTTATTTATAAAGTTGTTTGGAAAACGTAATCAACAAAATGTAATTAAACCAAACCCCTAATTTTACATATACATAGCATAAATATACTTTGGTCGGCAGCTTGTTAAATCGTACAAAATTATTTAATTATTATATTGCCTAGTTAATATTTTTATAATTACATTTTATATTTCTATATTTCCAGGTGTATTACTATATTGTTGATTCACCGCGTAACGAGGGAAAAGAATTCTTCGAAATAAATTTAAAAAGTGGTGAAATATTCACAAAAGTAGTGTTTGATCGTGAGAAACAAGGTGCATATGCACTTGAAGTAGAGGCACGTGACGGTGCACCATCAGCTCGACCAAATAGTAATGGACATCCAAATTCAGGTAGGTGGCAACAAATTAATTTACGAAACAAAAAAAAATAATCAATCAAAAATCGAATTAAATGAAAGATACGAAACCTATATATACAAGTGTACTCATCACATCAACCGATATTAAACTTTAGAAATTAAACGGAAAGAAAGTTTAATAAAAAAATAAAAGTAAATAAAATTAATAAATTAAGTCACGTTTTATTGTATTTTGCTATTCTAGAAAAAATTCTTTTCGGTCGGAAAAACTATTTAAAAAGTCGTTAGCAGATGGAATTTTTTCCCCCGAATGAAAAATTTAATTTAAATTTGTATGGATATGTACATTGTGCATATACATACTTATAAAACCGGTTTTGTTGAAAGAAGTCTATAGGAGTAGCTTAAAAAAATTGTGATTTTGTTTTTCTTATCATTTGTCTCGAGAGTATTTACTTCTTGATTAAATTATGTTAATGATTAGTTAGGGTAGTCCCGAAACATATTCCATATAATGGTTTAACACTTCATTGTATTATATTATGTATATGTATATCGGATATAAGGTTCAGCATGTTCATTGTATATATACAATTTATATAGGTCATAGAGAAATCATTATTTTGATGTTGATGGTTTATAATACGGTTATTGCAGCACACAATTTTTTCTTTCTTTCTTTCTTTCGTTCAAGAAAATTAATTTCCCTTGGTATATGACAAAATAGTCAGCTTAATATCGCTTTCCTGGCGGTTGGTTGGTTGGTTGGGTTAGGAGGTAGCAATTATTTTTCCACTCTTTGTTTTTCCAAGAGATGGTGCGGCAAAAGTATATTTCAATTTTGTTTTTTATATTTTTTTTATTTCTGGTACATTTAAAATAATTTCTTGATTATCTTGGAAGACGAAACGTAGCTATAAAGAAAACAGAAAAACTTAAGAGCAAGAAAAATAGAAATTCAAATATAGAGTTTGAGACAAATACACAATCTAATCTATCTAGCATCTATTTACTATATATATAGAGTTCAACCTAATAAAAATTCTGTCATGTAAAAAGCGAAAACTCAAACCAAAGAATTTTTTTTACATTTTGCTGGATCTCTGTAATTTTACAATTTAAATCCAAAATTAGTTAAACGAGTCTTGTACACTTAATATATAGAGTGTTTTGATGTAAAGAAAATATCCTTAGGTTAAATTAACTGTAAATTTATTATTTCTCAAGTGATAATCATAATTCATCTTGGTTTATTGAGGGATATCTTTTCTCTAGGCTTGTATAAAGTAAGGTGTCCGTCCGTCCTTCTACCTGTCTTCACGTTACCTTAGAAAATATTTAACCGATTTTGATGGAATTTGTGTAACTGTAACGAGCATATTCTCTTTGTGCTTTTAAGCTTTATTTGATTAAAATTGGTTGGTTAGTTTAGGAGTTTTGGTAAAGGCAAATAAATTTTATTAAAAATTAGAAATAAAGGATTTCAAATTAAAATATTGAAATTATGAGTTATATGAGACATTATATTATATTCAGTGACGGATTAAGGAACATCATCGGGCCCTAGGCATGCTTTCGTTTCCGAACCTCCTCGAAGTAATAAGAAAAATTTGTGCGCTAAGCAAGCTTTTGTATCCGGAAGCAAAATTTCGTTATCGTAGAAAAGCTTTTTCTCCGTTTTCGTTGCTTTTCTTATATGGCCCACAAAATTACAAACAATGATGTATATAGAATATTAGATATTTTTCAACAGTTAAAATTACCGTAATGGCATGTCTCATGCATCAAATACAATTATGTATTGACAAAATTGTTTAAGTTTCAATATCAAAATTATTAAAAATTAGTTCGAATCTATAAGTTCCACCTTATTCGTAGAAAATTGAGTATTAAAATTGAATTAATTTCATTCAAAAAACCCCAATTTTATATTTTGACGGCAGGATTTTTGCTTGACGGGCAAACAAAAAATTGGGTTTTTTTGAGTGAAAATAATTTAATTTTAATAAATTTTTTTTAGAATAAGGTGGAACTTATAGATTGAACTATTATTTGTTAATCATTTTCATATTGCAAAGTGAAGCAACTTAGCCAAAAATTCGGTGTGCCGGTTTTAAATACCGGTTTTTTGTGCCTAGGCAGTTAATTTGATAGTTTTTGTTAGCTCGCGCAACTGTTTTAACTATTTTACACTTCTATTTAATTTGTTGAACGAAAATTATTAAACTTTGATTTGTTGTCTGTGCGTTGCCATTATGTAATTGCTAAAAAAGTGTGACCATAAAGAGCGCATAAAACTTCAGTTTTTTTAAATTAAGCAAGCATTTGAAGTGTTGAAAAAGGAATCCGAATAAATTAATCAGGAATACAAAAACCTTAACGATACTGCGTTTTCATTGAATAATATTGTGTTTTTTCAAGCGTAAACTGCAAAATTTAGAGCTTGTTTCTGAAAACACTCCATCCAAGGGAATTGTTAAATTGGTTCAAAATTAACCTAATAACAAAACAAACGCAGCAAAGTTCGTATATAGAAAATCAACTAAGCCAATTAACCAGAGGTACACGCTTAATAAGAAATAGTAAACAAAAATATAACGTAGCCAAAATAAGCAATTTGTGGAACCAAAGCGTTACCACTCAATTTAGCAATCCAGAATGGAAGCCAAGGTTTTCGCTTCATGTCTCAAAATTTGTTCCTAATACGTCAGAAGATGGTACAGCAGATTTAGGAACCCGGTTAAAGCATATTTAGGAACCCATTACTGTAAAATGGCTACAATTATTCATTCAAAAAACACTACGCTGGAGGATCTGGAATATATTTGTTTTAAAGTGGGAATATTTGAAGAATTCTGAGAACAGGCTCCAAGTCCAGGTAATTGGCCAATAGGAGTATTCATTAGAATTTTGTTCATCCATATTTTCGTACACCGGTTTGATCGTAACTTTAGTTTAGCCAAATCGTAAATTTGATAATTGACTGGTTGAGAATGTTTCCCGCTTGCTGGTCAGGGCTTGGATAGAAACACGTTGATAATTGTGTAGAATAACTAACGATTTATTCAATAACTGATATTGTGTATACAATGTGTTTCGACGGCAAGTGACCGGCCGGAAAATTCCGAATATTTATGTAAAATTATCGTAAAAATCCTGTAAAGTGGGGGTCTAACTGTAAAACTTTGCAAGTTATTACGTTTTCAATTTTCTGAGTAGTGTTGGTGACCCCTTTTCACATTTTTCATCATATCTCCCAAGTTATTGACTCGATTTTAATTCTGTTTGCGGTTTTTGAAAGCTTATGAGTCACATTGGTTAATTTGCACACTTAGCCTAGTTTTTTAAAGAATGTAAAAAATTATGGGAAAATAACGTTTTGTTTACTTAAAAAACCTCTACTTTTTAAAAATATGAACTGTAAGTAGCGAAAATGTCCCATTAGCATAGTTATTTTATTTATTATTATTAATCTACAGCATAATATCTACAAATTCAAAAAATATTGTCACGAGCTAATTCTTAAAATATTCTAACAGCAATTTGTCAAATAAAGAGTGTTGAGGCCACTTTCTCAAAAAAGCGTCGCTCTCAGGTATACATAGGTAGTGGTGTTCTAAACTTATCTAACCAAATCTTTTTAATCTGATATTTTAATATTTGGAATAATCCAGTTTGGTAATTTTGTTTGTTTGTATATTTTTGTATATTTTCGAGTATGTATGTATGATGCACGTGCAATAATATATGTACTCCGATGTTTCATTTTCGATCTGTTGTAATTTTCTGACATGCGCAATATATTACCTTGCATAAACTGTGAGTGATCATAATCTATATACCTATTGTATTATATATATATATATCAGGGTCGAAGCGTCCATATATTGAACGGAATGAGTGCTTCCGTACAAATATTTAAACTGTTAATAATATTATTTTAAACCTATTGACGAATCATGAAAAATTAAATTAAATCATATTTAATTTAATTATTCTTTCTTTTTCCAAAAAATATAAAATTTATGAAAAATGTTACTTAAGTCGTTGCTTAAAACTATACATTTTTAGTTTTCAGCTACTAGCGCTATATATGTACTCAAATAACCACACGGAAATGTATTATGAAAGATTGATCTACAAAAATTCATTCCCAGTTTCATGTTAAATTTTATATTACTATCGCGACACTATCGCACATCACATAGAAAAAATAATGATTTTAGATCATTCATTATTTTTCATGTTGCTTTGCTCTTCCTCTATTTCTAATTAAATTCCAATAGGAATTGTGTAAATGAGACAACAGTACACTGTACAGCTTATTCGGCATAAAATGAACCATTTTAGTTTTGATAGAACCTTTTGTTTTATTTCGTTTATTGATTTTTTTAATCTGAGTAAAATATATAAAATTATAGGCCGTCTCTTTGAAGCATACTTGAACGGAGGAATTTACTATAATAGTTTCGCATTCAACAATGTTAAATTACGTGTGGCATACATTTTATTAGCATCTAGCGTGCAGTGTAACAATTTTTCTTGTATTTCTAGTTCTTTATGAAATAAGTGATTTAAATTAAAATATTAACATGCATAATTTAATGAATATAATCTGGGGTGAGATTCCGGAAGGTGACAAATGATTATCACCTGTCACTTTTAAAAAAATGAAATTTCGTATGGTGATTATCTCCACGATTATCACCTTTCGGTGCTCACTTTTTGCTGATTGTATTTAAACTTAAAGCTATCACTTTAGTTATCACAAACAAAAGAATAACATACAAAAACATATTTTAGGATTCTTTTGTAGAAAACTTGAGTATTTATGAACATTTAATTAATTTTTTTTTAATATTAAATGATTAAAGAAATTTAACGCAAATGGCCCTTAAATAAAATCAGTTACTGAGCGCCAAATGGTATTTTTAATTTTGTTCTTGTAATTATTATGTTTAATAAAATTTTAGCTGAGTACCAAAAGACAATAAATATTTCAACCAAATTATTATTTTATTTAAAAAAATTGATTGTCCGTTTAAAATATCGTTAACTCTGTTGAGGAACATTGAATCCATTTTTATTTTCCTTTTCACCAAGTTAAAATTAAACATTTCTAGCAAACGTAAAAATGTAACAAGTTCACAATTTTTTGACGTTTCCAGTTTTAAGTTGCCCGATATAGCATTTTTAGTACTTTTAGTAAAATTTTTAGTGATCCTGTATTAAGTACCAATTTCACCTTAGGAGGTGATCACCGAGGGGTGATCACTTTTTACTATCACCAAAACAAAAATCACAGACCACCTTCTGGAATCTCACCCCTGTTTAAAAGAAAGTTATGTGCATCTTTCAAAGCAAATGAAATGCATATGATACCAATTAGCAATCAATTCGTAACTTGATGTGCTTCCGCTTCTGAAAATGTCACGCTTCGTCCTTGATATATATATATATATATATATATATATATATATATATATATATATATATATATATATATATATATATACACATACATATTTTATATTTGAAATCTTCTTTAAAACTAAACCAAATTTTGGAATAATATAGCTATGTAGATGTACATATATCTATTTTTTACTGAAAATGAGTTTGTGGATGAATTTTTTTTTTTTTTTAAGGTCATTCACCCTTTTGATTTGGATGTTATTTACCTTGCTTTTGAAATGCTTTCTGATGCGTTTTCCTAGGTGCAAGAAAGAAATACAATAATAAAATGGATAATAAGTTTGATTAAAATTTGAATTGCTAACAATTTGACTACATAGGCATATCATTTGTAAGGACGTCCCGCAAAACATTCTTTGTTTCTTTGCTAATTGAAGAAATGAAAAGTTAGAATAATTATTTTCAGTTTTCTATTATGAATGTGTTTTTTCCGACTTGAGGAGAACATGACAATCATTTATCATAATAAACTTCATTTGTTCCTGGTGAATAAGTTTAATGGGATACCATCTACGCAAGAATTAAAAGGGCGTAAATCGACTTATGCCGTAATCGGCTCTTGCTCATTTTCAATCTAATTTTCTGTTAGTACGTTTTCATTCCAATTTTTAGGTAATATAAAGAGAAGAAGATATCTTACTTTCTTCAATATTACCTTAGAAATTGGCAAATATAAAAAAAATAAATGAATTGGTAATAAAAAAAATTTTAAATCCGATTTCCTTGGCGTAATTTTGCAATTTGGAACAATACAGGTGACGTGTTGTTTCCTAGTATCCAACTGCCGTTTTCGTTCTAAATTTTTTTAAGAAAATGAATAATACACTCAAGTTTTTTAAAAATATTTTTGAAAGATCCGGAGGAAAATTTGTGGATTTGATTCAAACGCATTCGAATCTTCAAAGTTCATATCTGAATTGAATCAAATTCGTTCGTTTCTTATTTAAATCAAATTCGAATTTTATATTTCGTAACTACATTTGCCTCACCCAAAAGATCCCGCTCTTTCACCCCATTTACCACATAATGATGGAGAGGAATTAAGTACTCATCTACAAATTATTTACAGTTATCTGAAGTAACTAGTTCGTTTTCCCTCTTTTCTCCATCATTATAGAAACGTTGTATTCTATCGGTCAAGGTATTATTATTATCATACACATACACATCCATTTTCCCCACTACTCGTCAGGGCGAGTAATACAATTTAGTTATTAATAAGAAAAATTTCGTGTGTCAAAGGCACTTTTTGAAGGAAAATGTTACATGTACAAATCGTTTAACGAAAAATGCTGTGCCAATTCTACATATAGTTCAAAGGTCTAATATTGATGAAGAACATTTCTCATCTAATAATTTGAATAACTTCGATCTGGAACAGGACATTCCATTATTGGTTCAATCACAATCGCTAGTTTTGGAAACAATCGGTACCCAAGCTGACCAAACTGACGAAGAAATACAATTTTTGAAATTTATTGATAAAATCAACTGTCTTCACTGTGAGACGCCGAAAGAAAATTCATATATTTGCCTGAAATGTGCTAAAAGTGGAAGAGCAATTCAATTATATAAGAAGAAATTGAAAAAAAGTCAACGAGACTATAATTTATTGAAAGCCTCCTACAAGATTCTCAAGCTTTGCTTAAGTAGAATGAAACTTAAACATAATAAATTTAAAAAAATTGATGATCACATTGATAATTGAAAAGTAAATGAAACCACGAAAAGTGTTTGTAAACGTCTTGTAAAAGAAGATTTTTACTATAATGAGAGCGACAAAATATTTGCTCAGTCATTATTTTATAAATCGGCTTCAACGTACAAGTATTTGAGGGACCAATTGAATTTAAAATTACCATCTACCTCATCTATATATAAATGGTCTCCCATTAAATTTATTCCACCAGGAACAAATGAAGTTTTGTTAACTCAACTAGAGAAAGTATTCCAAAATATGGCGACAAAATCAAAAATTTGTGTATTATCTTTCGACGAAATGTGCATAAATAAAGACCTAACCATAAATATATTTTTAGCCCGTGTTGAAGGGTTTTGTGACGATGGCCGTGAAAGAAAAAACGAATTGGCAACGTCAGTTTTGTTTTTTATGCTGCGCGGACTGGTGGATGACTGGAAATATGTTCTCAGCTATATTTTAACTAACAAATCTGCTGATCCTTTTTATTTATCAAATTTAATAAAAGAAAATATAAAGATTTGCAACGATATGTTGAAATTACATGTTGTTTTGGTAACCTGCGATCAAGCAGCTACTAACATCGCTACCTACAAAACACTTGGAGTGACTCCAGAAGCACCATATTTTTTTGTTAACGATACACAAATTCTGGCGCAGTTCGATCCTCCGCATCTAATTAAATCGGTTAGAAACGCCATTTTAAAAAATAAATTTCAACATTTGGATTTTGGAGTGGCCGATGTTAATGTTATTCGAAAAATATTCGAATTTGACACAAAACAAAATGTTAAACTGATGCCAAAACTTACCATCCACCATTTCGAACCAAATACGTTTCAGAAAATGAATGTCAGTTTGGCAGGTCATATATTGAGCAGTACAGTAGCCAGTGCAATTAGGACAACATTGAAAGTTAAACCGGAAACGTTTGGTGAATTTCTGAACAACGCTATACCAACCGCTCAAATGGTGCAAAGGTTTAATGATCTGTTCGATTGTTTAAATTGCCGACATTTCAAATCTTCAGCTCCTTATGAACGACCACGCAAGATTGGTAATAATGTCTACCCATTTCTTGAAGACAGCTTAGCATTCTTAGATAAAGTAACCATTCTTTCAAAGAACGAAAATTATTTTAAGTTTCTCAGAGGTCTTAAAATCAGCATAAAAGCTAACATTTTACTAGCTGATATTTTGAAGGAAAAGTTCAAAGTGGAATACATATTAACAGGGCGAACCAACCAAGATTGTTTGGAAATTTTTTTTTCAATTCTTCGTGGGAAAGGTGGATTTAATTACATGCCATCTAGTCATGAAATTGGTATGCATTTTGCCAACAACATAGTGAGAAAATTGCTTTAAATTCTCCATTTAAAAATTGCTTGTCAGACGAATCGCAAGCTATTGATTTGGACTGGAATAGCTTTAAAACTGAATTTGAAATGAGTCTAGAACTCTAAAGTCTCAAGAGTATGCCAGTACCAATAATTTACCACCTGATGACTTTGAGGAGACAGATATCCATGTTTTAAAGCAAAATGCGTTAGTATACTATACAGGCTACTGTATTTTAAAGAAAATTAATTGCCAAAGCTGCCAGGAGAAGTTGGCGATGAAAGACGACGAAATAAAAATTTCAGAAACTTTTTTGACGGAAAATTTTTTAAGAAGAATGAAACTAACTTTGGTTCATTGAGTGCTCCTTCTGATGAATTTACCAACATAGCTCGATCTTTGGTAGAGGTCTTTGAAAAATATTACCATACAAATTGTTGTTCTCCAAATGTGATTAAATTTTTAACAAATGAATGTTTGAATGAAATTAGTTCATTTTTTTATACTTGTTTTTATGAGAAAGAACTGCAAATGGTCCACAGTAAATAATGAATTTTCCAAAATTAAAACTCATTTCGCTTCAAAACAAGCATCAAGAAAGCTTAAAATATTAAAAGTTGATAATAAATTTTTTTTTATATATTTTTATGCAATTTTATTACACTTATGTCTCTCCATTAACACGATAATTTGTTAGCGCGAATATAATTTAATTTTAATCAACGCGTTTTTGTCTCAAGCCACTAAATATGCCATTTTCACAAAAACATTCAAAGTTTACACAAAGTGATGGGCACGAAATTAATAACCTTTACACAACAACCAAATCCTATCTGTAATAGAAATTGAAAAAAAAAGAAATTATCTTTGTTTGTTTATTTTTTTTTTTGCTTAGGCCGGTATTACATTATCACATTTGAGGAGTGTCTGATCAAAAGTGGCTATTTACGATATTCGAAAAATATTTTGTAATGATCTGGCATCTGGCTGTTTTAAACGCACATTTAAAGATTACTTTTTTATATAGCTTGTTTTGACTGTTTCTGATTTTAGGGACATTTTTGATAGAGAAATTGCCACTTTTGGTTCATTCTGATATAGAAAAAAAATAATTATGCATGTTGAAAAATGTAAATAGCTACTTTTGATCAGACACTCCTCATTTATATAACTATATAAATATAATTATATTTTTTTACGAAGAAAATACTGTTATATTTAGGTTCAAGAAGCTAAATATAACAGTATTTTCTCTGTAGAAAAATATAATTATTAAAATGTGATATCGACTAGCATTTATAGCTGTATATGACCTACTATTATTATTTAAATAACGGTTATTCCAGAATCTTCTCGAAAGAAGCCATGGACATCCCCGAATATAATTTTAATCTCACTGAGTCACAAATTTATGTTACCTTCGCACTGCACGAATATTATGGGCTTTATACCATTATACATATAATAAACATTTTCAACTGTTAGTTATATCGTGAAAATTGTTTCGTCTATATAAAAATGCTCCTTTCATGCAGTTGTTCTGAATTTTAATAAATTTAAAAAACCACATACCTTGCTTAGGGTTATTGCCACAGAATTGGTAATTTCCTACTTAACATTTTTATAAAAATTATTATGTACAATGTATTATTATAATAATGTGCAATGTAAAAGTTGATTCAATTTTATAAATAGATTTGCACAAATTCAAGATTATAAGGGATTGTTCACACCAAGCGCGAGTAGCGAATTACGAGTAACCATTTTTCAGAAAATTTTGACATAAAATACAGTTAAATAGAACGGATTTTTCCATTTATAATATAATTACGATTATTTAATTCAAAATAAACTAAATTAAGCCCTAAAAATGCTTTAAAATAACAAAAATACTAAATTCGTACAAAGATGAAATATTCGCGCATTCGCTAAAAAATAAAATTAGGTTCCACTCGTGTTCTACATAATTTTTATTCGTACGAGTATTGACATTCGTACGAGTATCTTTTTATAAATCATTTCAAATACGATCAAAATGACTTTTAAAGATTAAATTAATATTATTTATATCGAATTATGTATTTTAAGCTTTGTCAAAACGAACAATATAAAAAAACAGGTTTTGGAAATAATTACCGTATTATTAAAAATATTTGATCATGTATGGTATTGATTTTGACATATAAATTCGCTCACGTTTAGTGTAAATCAAATTTGCGAATTCGTGTTTGGAATTTATTCGCAACTCGCAGTTCGCGTTTGATGTGAGTAGTCTCTAATAGTTCATTTTATTCAAAATATTTATTTTGATAAATGATTTTTGTGGGAGTGATCTGATCATATTCAATATAAATGATCCGTTCTGCTCAAGTCGGAAAAAACACATTCATAACAGAAAACTGCAAATAATTATTCTAACTTTTCATTTCGTCAAATAGCAAGGAAACAAATAAAGAATGCTTTAAGGCACATATGTTACTTAAAAATGATATGCCTAGGTAGCCAAATTGTTATCAATTCAAATTTTAATCAAACTTATTATCCTTTTATTATTGTATTTGTTTCTTGCACCTAGGAAAACGCATCAGAAAGCATTTCAAAAGCAAGAAAAATATGTAACATCCAAATCAAAAGGGTGAATGACCTTAACCTTCATCCGTCCCTTAAAAAAGTAACACTAAAATTCCTTTGTGCAAAAATTACCAAAATAAATTCATCAGTAAATTTACGCTAAGCAAATACAAAATTCACTTTTATTTTTAATTTTATTTATTAAAACGAAAGATAACGCAGTAATTTAATAAGATATTTCAAAAATAAAATTCGATTTAAGTCAAAATGAAGCGAGGGACGGATGAAGGTTAAAAAAAACAATCATCAACAAACTCTTTTTCACAAAAAAATGTATATTATCAAAGCAACCTTGATTATACAAGCCATAATCTAAAAAACGAAGCTTTTATAAGGGAATTAGAAACGAGGAAAAAATCAAAATTTCCATAGTAAAACACATAAAACATATGGGAAATCACTTTTTTTCCTAAGACAAATTTGTAAATGAAAACGTTGCAAATTCTTAATTATGATTACTGAAATATTTTCATAAATGTTTGAATTTCAACATATATAAATCTCGTTTAAGCAAATCGTTTTCATTTTCTTGTAATAATTGATTTATTTAAACCAAAATATAAAAAAAAGTTCATAACAACAGCTTTCTGGTCAAATTAAAAAGAAAAGCTTACTACAAATCGTGTGCATTAAGTCAATATACATAGATGGCAGTGGGTAGCAAACATTTTGAAAAATCGTAGCAAAAATTGCGACCTGGGGAAATTTGAGTTCAAAAATTGTAGGAAAAGCAAAGCATATTCAGAAAATATTAAGAACGTGCCACAATTGTGTGATTAAATTATTTTTTTTCGTATTTCTCTGCCAACAATTATAGACATCTAACGTATACTAGTAAAACTAAAGATAAATTTAGCAAGTATTATTTTAATTTGTCAGAGCCAACTTTGATGTATTTTTCAAAATGAAAGTTCGAAAAATATATTTTAGAAATAATTTAATTTTAATATTTCTGCAATTAATGTTTACTTAATACCAATATACCCTTCTTGTATATTGCTGCTAAAGATATTTAGATCACTTTTGTATAAACATTTTGTAACATTTCTGCTTTTTTCAATGAAAAACTTGAAGCTAAAAAACACCATTTTTACTATGGATTCCTATGGAAATCAGTGAAAAGTTATACCACTAAAAAAGCTTCTAAAAAATACGTCATAATGATTATGGCTCTATACTCTAGAAGGCTCTGATATTATTCCAAAATTTGGTTTAGTTTAAAGAAGATTTCAAATATAAAATATGTATGTGTATGGATGTATTTAATACAATAGGTATATACAGGGCCTTTCAGAGCTAGCAGGGGGCCTGGGCCAAATTATTAAAATGGGACCCCATAAAAATAAAATAAAACAATCTTAAGTTTATATCACATGAATTCATTTTAGTATTTATTAGAATTTATTAGAAATTATTAGATTGAAGCTTTTCTCGCTTTATTATTAGAAAATTCTCTAATGATTTGCTCAAAATTAATTTTTCTTGCCATGTCGTGGTTAATGTTTAACATTGCCAATCCACTTAACCGTTGTTCTGCCATTGTTGAGCGATGAATTTTTTTTATTCTTTTAAGAACCCTGCAACTCCTCTCGGCTGAAGACACAGATGCAGGAATACTTAAAAATATCCTTAAGACAATGATAAGATTCGGAAATAAACCAGCTAAGTTTTACTGAGAATATTTTCTAATAAATTTGTTGGTGTCGGATCTGCATTGAAATTAGCTGCATACATTTTTTTAAGGAATTTTACCTTAAAATTTATTACGTTTGATAACTCACTCGTGTATTTTGAATGCAAACGGTTTACTGCAGCTTCAATTTTTTCATCAGTCAAATTTGGAAATGACCAAATAAAACCGAAAAGATTGCAGATATTTTGTAAAGCTTGAAATTGTCTTTGTAAGCCAGCTATTACGGAATTAACTATTACGTTAAACACATTTATCCTGTAGTATTTTTCAGCATCCGATTGTGTCCGTATTGTTCTAATAATGGCAAAATCACATGTAACTCCATATTCACGGGCTTTAGCTTTTGCTTTCGCAAATATTTCATTCCACATTCCGCTTAAATTGCGAAATCTCATTACTAGACTTTCAATATTATTTTGCTCAATATCAAGTGTAGCATTTCGAGCTTCAATTACCAAATTTGTCTGATGCAAATCTGTCAAAATTTCGAGCCATATGATAGAAAGCAAAACACATTCAAATTTATTTAAATATTTCTCAATTGAGTGTAATTCAACGATTGCGTGTGGTGATAAATTAAAGGAATGCATTTCATTTAAAGCATCTCGAATAGATAATAGATTTTTGGCTATTGGTTTTACTGCATCTATTCTAGCAGACCATCTAGTTTTGGAAATCGAATGAAGAGACATACGGATATGTTTCTTTAAAACCTCCCATCTCCGCGGACTACTGCTAAAAAAATTATAATTTTGTTGTATAACTCCAAAAAATTGTACAGCTTCTTTACACGATTCAGCTAAATCAACTCCAACAAGATTTAATGTGCGGTTCCCACAGCTGGAAAAAATACAATTAGGATTACGCTTCGTAAGAATGGTTTGCACACCGTTTAGCTTGCCAGCCAAATTTGCACCATTATCATATGCTCGGGCAATACATAAATTATAATTTAATTCCATATCCGACAAAATTTCAAGAATTCTGGCAGCAATTTCTTCTCCGGTTTTTCCAGAGAATGAATCGAAGCAAATAAAACGCTCTTCAATGTCAAATTTTAAATTGTCACACATCTTGTTCTTGTTATAAAGACAAAATACTATCGAAGATCAAGCGCAAATGAGAAATCTATAGTAACAAAAAATTCGGGGGCCCCTAAAAATCGGGGGCCCGTGCCGTATGGCCCGGCTGGCCCACCCTCTGATTGGCCCTGGGTATATACATATATTATGATCACTGATCGTCTGCACGTGCATCATACATACTCGAAAATATACAAACAAAATTGCCAAACTAATGACCTTTTTTGTGTTTCATTCATGAATTTTTTTTTTTACTACTATTTTGTTATTTTTTGTTTTGTATTTTTTTGAAGAATGCGAAAAAAAGAAGCATATATATATATCTCTCGCTTTGTCGGTGCCATCACAAAATAATACGTTTTGAAATTTAGAATGACATTTTTTTGCACTGAAAAGACTAATCTTATATACTAATCAGTGATATAATTACGAGTACTTTATTCAAAATAAACTAAATTGATCCCTAAAAATGCTTTAAAATAAGAAAAATTACTAAATTCGTACAAAGATGAAATATTCGCGCATTCGCTAAACAATAAAATTACGTTCCACTCGTGTTCTTCATAATTTTTATTCGTACGAGAATTGACATTCGTACGAGTATTTTTTTATAAATCATTTCAAATACGATCAAAATGATTTTTAAAGATTAAAATAATATTATTTATATCGAATTATGTATTACAAACTTTGTTAAAACGAATAATATATAAAAACAGCATTTATAAAAAATTACCGTATTATACAAATTTACAAATATTTGATCATACGGATAGTATTGATTTTTACATATAAATTCGCTCGCGTTTGGTGTGAATCGAATTTGCAAATTCGCGTTTGGAATTTATTCGCAACTCGCGGTTCGCGTTTGGTGTGAGTATAGTGTAATAGATAATAACCTTTATTGCGATTGTCGCATCAAACATCGACAAATTGAAGTTGCAAAAAGTTTGTGTTGCTTATGTCGACTTCGATGAACAATTGACGATCGATTCTACCATTTTCGGTCAATGATAAAATGTTTATGGAAGTCGACATAACCAACACAAATTTTTATCGTCAGCCACACAGATGAAGCCCTATTTTTTATTTTTTTATTAACTAACATAAGATTGACCCTATTAATTGATATTTGTTTTGGACGGTAAATCGCGCATCAATCAAATTAAATATTTATAGCGGGACTAGGATAGTAGTTAGGCGTACAACACATCGAGCGCGAACTGCGAATTGCGAATAAATTCCACAATGCGATATTCGTAAATAGACGCGCATAGAGCATGGCGCGAATTAAATAAACGTCAAATATAAAAAATCTTCCGAAACTTGACGTTTATTTAATTTGCGCCGCGCTCTATGTGCGTCTATTTACGAATATCGCATTGTGGAATTTATTCGCAATTCGCAGTTCGCGCTCGATGTGTTGTATGCCATACTGATATTGTTGAAAGAGTTAAAATTATTTGCCTATATAGAAAACGAAATTTAAAAATATTAAATTTTGAACAATGATGCAATAATAATGTTTATAATTGAAATACACAATTTATAAAACTGTCTATACAACGAACGAGATACTTGTTTCAAATAAATCCATCTTACGAAAATTCAATTTCCTTCCTAAACAAAAATATAAATTAATTTAAATTATTGTGAAACATTGAAAAATTTAAAACCCCGCACAATAAAACAAAAAGCTCCTTACAGAAAAAAAAGGAAAGATATGGATAAAAAATGGTAAAAATGATATTTTAAATTTTTTTTTTGTGTTTTCATTATTCGAATTCGTTGAGTCGATTTGTTAATTCATTTATTTTAATAAAATATAAAAGGAAGTTTTATTTTCATTTCCAAATAATAACAAAAAAAAATGCTTTTAAACAAAAGCTTCAAAATAAAATAAAGTATATAAATAATAACAATAATATTATATTTCTTTTGTGCTTTTGTAATCTATCGATTATTTGGGGATCAAAAGTAAATGAATTTACTAAGAAAATCACTTTAACTGTCGTTAACATTATTTGTCTATTTTACCTAAAATGTACAAAAAACAAAAAAAATAGAAAAACAATTTGAATACGGTAATAAGGTCGGTATAGGTAATTAATTATTATTTATAACATTGCTGAGATTTTACGCAAAAATAATTGTGTGCTCCTTAAATTACAATTCCAAAACCGCATTAAAATATGGTTTAATGAATTTTTGGTCAATTAAATAAAATATTAATTAAATGAAAAATATTATGGAAAATGGAAAATAAATTTCTTTTGAAATATTTTTTTTGTTTTATGAAATCAATAATTTATTTTTGTTTTCCACTTCATACCCTCTGTATATAATTTGGGCAAAAATCAAATTGCTGCTATTGCTTAACATACTATAAAAAGAGATGTAATAGTCAAATAAGCAAAGTACTTTTTAGAGTAGACTACATATATACATAAAAATAGACAGCAAAGCACAAATTCCATATATCACTTTTCAATTTGACATAAGCAAAAAAAAAACGAAAATAACTCGAAACATTGTTAAAAGCATTTTCTTTACGTTCATATTCTTATATATATATATTGTTCTGTATTTTAAGTTTCCAATTTTAGATAAAATAATATATATTCCAGCACAAAATAGATAAAACTACAAAATATAATTCGTTTCGAGACTCTATTTACGAGAGAAATACTATACTCGGAACATTTTTTTTTTTATTCCAATTTTTGACATAAGTGATGTTCTAGGAATTCCTATTTTCTTTCGTAAAATTTTCAATTCGTTTTTCGAGCAAACAAAAATAAATCAACGTACCATAATAATACATTTTATTTTTGTTACCTATCCAAAAAAAAAAAAAAATAAAAAAAATCAAGCAAGGATTGATTGGATTGCAATATGCGGAGAAATTAGATATTTTTTGTATTGAATGTTCCATATATTGTGAAATTTTATCAATGCTGTTAAAGCTACTAATCATTAAATGCCTATGAGTTTCTGAAAAATTGATATTTTTTATATATTGATGGTGTCTTGAAGATTATTCCAAGGTGAAATTAATTTTATAAAGCGGACCTACATTTCCTTGGGGCAACATTTTATTATTCGCCAAACAAGGCATAACTTTTAATTGAAACATTTTGTCGTTCAACGTTTATTTTTAAGGACATAAAATAAAGTTAATTTTTGTTTTACCCACAGGGCAAGTAATCATTGATGATACAAATCTGTGAGTAAAAAATTAGTGGTCTGTAAAATTCATAATACATAACATTATAAAATTAAAATGATATTTATGAAGCCGAAGACATGTGTTCAAAAACGGCACCTGCTTTCAACCACACTAAAAATGTTGCACTCGATTACATTTTGAAAATTATCCCAAAATTTTACGATTACGCGACCAATTTTGAATGAATATTTTAGGCTCTTTTGTATATGTCATTTCAACAAGTGATGTGTCCAATGCCAATTGGTTCTGTTTGTACATAATATCAAACAAGCAATAAGAGTGTATTGCTAATGTATCTATGTTTCCAAAGGGTGAATATGTTGCTTAAATTTGTGAAGAAGTATAAAATGTTGTTACTGGAATGAAGAGCACATACAGCAGATATGGGCCGTGCGGACTGGTTGTCATAAAATTTGAAATTTGTAATTTTATGAAACTTTGTTTCATATGAAACATTACTCTCACAATTAGACGAATCGTCAATTTTAAATTAAGGTGAAGATGCTAAAGAATTCATTACCAAATTTAACATCAAAACTGCTCTAAAAACATTCCAGGAAGGATTACTCGATCCCATCAAAATTATAATAATACCTTATTGATTCACTTCTCTAAATGATGCAAAAAACTAGGCATGTGAAGAAGAATCAACCTTAAAAAATTGAAAGAAAAGAAGTTAACCTTTTTCAGCACAAAAATCAACTGTTATTTACCCAATTTGTGGGAAAGCCAATCATTCGACGGCTGTCTGTTTTAAAAGAATACCTAACAGCTCCATCAATGTTTAATAAAATTTCTCCTCAAAATATTGTGATTATTGCAAGAAAAGCGTCTATCATATTCGGGACGGTTTTGCAAAGAAGAGGGCCGACGAACGAAAAAATCCAATTATCCAAAATAATCTTGCAAATTCCGAAGAAGGTAAATCGGGAAACTTAACTGGGCCTCGCAAATTCTCAGAACACTCCAACTCGAGTAAAGAACCAAGAGAAGAGCGGCGTTAAATAGTTCTAAAAAATAACCAAACAATTAAGCAAACCAATCCAAATGCATTTCTTATCCTAATAACCATTAAAAAATTACTGACCCTTTGGAAACAACAAAACACTCTTTATTTAGTTTATCCATTTCAAAAAATCTTAAGAATTTTCCTACCTCTTCTGAGGTTGATAAACCATGCGTTTTTTAAGAGGATCTTTGCCATGTTCGCGTCGCCACAGTTACATCTATAAATGATATTCATCATAAACTGTTTGTTTATTAAGACATTGATATTTCATCTTATGGAACCTTAACATTCCTAGTGGAAACGGGTGCTGATATTAGTTTAGAAAAAAACATTGTTAGAATGGTGATATTTTTTTTACAAGAATGATAAATGGATACTCAAATATGTACATCTCAACTCAACTAACTCAACTGCCCATTTATACCAGAAGGTATTAAACCGGATCCTGGAAAAGTTCATTGCATTCAAAATTATCCAACTGCAACTAATATTAAAGAAATTATATCATTTTTGGGTCTCGTGGGTTATTGCAGGTGCTTCATTAAACATTTTTAGAAGTTAGCAAAGCCTTTAACTGACCTTTTGAAAAATGTGCTTTCTGTGTGAATCTTTTCCTAAACCTTGGCATAAACCCATGCTGGTTGACAGATATATGACGTATTAGTGTTGATCTAAATGCGTTGCACACAACTAGGTAGTTGAAATAATTTAGGAATTGATGATGAAGTTAATATTCCTCGTAATATGTGACGTCATCTCGTTTGCCTGATTGATAGATTGGAGTTATTTTAGAGATTCTCTATTTTGTGGGAAACACAGCAGTGGATAAGGAATGGTTGAACAGTTTGCACAACGGATTTATCAAAATATTTTTTATAAATTGGCTAGTACACCATCCTGTAAAGTTCCTATAATCATTTCTGTACGAATCTACAAATAAGGAACAACAATTTTCTCTTAGTGGTTTTATAGTACAGAGGGGTTAATTTGGATTATTTTTGGACATTTTTTAATTTTTTTATGTTTGAATCTATGTTTTCTAGGGTTTAAGGCATTCTTAACTCTTTCGCAGTTCATTTTACCATCCCACTTTACGTTGCATGCTTCATCCTAATTTATAGTGCTGGCATAAAAGGTGGGTCGGTTCATGAATTTTGCACTCTCAACGGTCGCGCAATCAGGTGATGAAAAATACCTTTTGCATCCCGCTCCTAACGGGATATGAACTCGGTACCTCCCGATCCAGCCGCTGCAGCTTTAACCACTATTCCGTTTGGTCAGTATTTTTACATTGATTATCACAGAGTAATAAAATTTACGAGCCCTCTTAAGCTTGTTTTTTTAAATGAGGAAATTTACACTGTATAAAGTAAAACTTGTTTTCGTCGAAAATTCTGTTCGATAGTCTCAAATATCAAAAAGTTTAAAAAATCTGATTTCCTCTGAAAATTTTATGAAATTTTAAAAATTTACTTGAGCTTTTAAACTATAATAATTATTGTTGAAATTTCAATAATTAAATCAATTAAGTAATCACAATTCAAATTACCGGATTCCTGTAAAATTGTAAACATGTTTCTATAAAACGCCCGACACCCATAAAGTTAGGCCAAATTTCGTTGTATACCTCTGGTCAAAGTTCCACAAAGGAAAGAAATGTCTGTCTAGGATAAAAAAATGAAGGCCTAAGCTTATTTTTTAAGTAAAAAAAAAAGAAAAAACAGCATCCAGAAATTTCACACGAAAGATACTTCTTCCAAAATGAAATTTGCCCTAATTATTGGGGCATGAGGGAGCGTACATTTTCCGCTCCTATACTCCTGCTCCTATGTTTTTGTCGAAGCTGGCCTTGCCCTTATGTACGTCCAAACTCGGCCAATTTTTTGTAATTTCAACATTAACTAAAAAAAGAAATTCCACTTAAGTTTTAGATTCTCAGGCCGAAATTCCAAAATACAGTCGTTGATTAAATTATTAGAAGCGCTTTGTAGAAAATTAGCACCAGTAAAAATATTTAGTACACAAGTAAAAATAATTTTTTGAGTAAACCAATTTATTATGGGTAGATTTAACATGTACTAATTTGTACTAAATTTATTATATGTTTGTTTAATTTGTAACACCCTCAGCGCTGCTTTTAGCCAAGTTATGTCAAAACACTAAATGAAGGAAATGTAGAACTAGTCCTAGAGAACAACACATCTTTTCAATATTTTGAGCTAGCTCTGCTAGAAATAGTATTTTTTAAAAAATAGAATATAGCTAAATATTAGTAATTTAAGTTTTTTGTACTAACACCACGTGTAAAATGTTTAGTAAATTTAAAAAATTACCAGTGTTCAAAGTGGTTCTAATAATTGGATCACCCACCACTGTAAAGGGAAATTTGCCTTTTTTTCGTGAAATTTTATTCCGAATTTACTTTTGAATTTAATGAATTTTACTTTTGTGTCTTGTACTGAATCAGTTAATCGAAGAATTTAAAAAAAATATAAAGGTGGTTAGCGGGTAAACAATAAAGGTGCATACCGGGTGCTAACTTGTGTGTTTACTAACGTGTCTGTTTGTTAAGGATTATTCCCTCAAATTATCAAGTTAAACATTAAAATAACTGGCATCTCATCATTGACTTCATTTAGCTGATATCAAAAGTTCCGTGTAATCCATCTTATTTTATCTATCCGTTATAGAGCAAGGTATAAAAAGATCCATAAAATAACCTTAACAGAAGTGAACAATTTTAGTCACATAATTTTCCTTTGTGAATGAAAATGGAACTGACCGATACTGATAGAACGAATACTTTAAGAGCTAAAAAAATCTTTCTGTAATTTGGCAAGAAAACCGAGTCGCATTACAATTTTATGTGTAGCCAAGTTAACTTCAATTGGGATGTTGAATCAAAAAGTTAAGAGCTACAAAGTTATTTTTTAAATTAAATAACTGAATTTCCAATTTCATGGTAAAAAGGCATCTAAGACCTTTTCTCATAATAAAAATATCATTTTGCGGGATCCACACTCTGCAGATGTTAATTTATCAATAAAATAGTGAAACGGTTTTGTGAACAAAACATTTGTTTAAAAAGTGTATACAAATTAAACTTTTCATTTTGCACCTTGCATTTTGATAACCAAAAATTGCATTTATCACTTAACATATTTTTTACTTTTGTGGAGCAGAATATGCATATTGTATATTGAATTTGATCGAATCTCGAATTTGTTATTTTCAATTTAATCAATTTTTGTAAAATTACAGCAAGTTTGGTTATTCCATGTAATCAAAAAATATTTTATTGATTTAATTCGCCTGTAAGTATACTACCCCGCCTGACAGGCAGACATACACAACATTAACAAAAACATTTTTTGAATACCCGAAAAAGAATTTTTTTTTTTTACTTACCAATCCAAGATATTTTATCCTTCAACTTTGTTATTAGGGAAATTAAAGATACGATAAAATGGAGGGAAACAATTTGTTGACTTCTATTTTATACTTTAACTTTTCAGATGTTGATAAAAGTGATAAAATTTAAAATATTGCTAGGTTATACATAAAAAATATACCTCCTATTGATTTAATGTCTCTTTAAATTTGCCTTTATGTATACACAAAGAGTAAGAGCAATAAACTTTAATTTGAATTATCATATAAATAGTTATAGCTACAGTTTTGAACTATGATCCACAAAATAATAAAAACTAGATGCATACCAATAAAATTTTAATTTAATTATAAAATTTAGGCCAATCCTGTCCAAAATTTGTATATGTATGTGTACATATAGTAAACTACAGTAAGTACATATCCAAGAGCAACTAAAGACAAAACCAAAACAAGTAATATAAGTATTAAAAATAATTTGATGTTGGAATTTAGATTAAAGTCGAAAATTTATGGATGGCACATGGTATAGTAATAAACTAGTAAACATAATATTTTATCTCCTGGATTATCTCTCATCTGTGTATATACAAAGTACTGTTTAAAATAAAACATAAGGCAAATTTTCAATTAATCCTTTTGTCATTATTTTAATATGTACAGAGTTTTACAATTTGTAACATAAAGAGTGAAAGACAAAATTATAACGAAACAATAAGAATTTAATTCAGAAGTAGCAACACAGATTAAAAATGTAAAATTGTATGACTGCATTTAATAATACTTGTAAAGGTCTTGAATGGAAGAGTTTTAATAAGATTATATTCTATTATTGCACAACTTATAATCATTTTGATTAATAATACTATTACTGTAATTTTCTTAGTTCTTTATACTTTCAATGATTTATAATATTTCTTAAGAAATTTAATCCTTTAAAAAGTAGCACAAAACAGAAAATATAATTATGTACAAAATCAGCCAGTTGGTATCGTGATGCGCACGTGCATCTTAAATTATCGAAAAGCTCGTTTGGTTACGAACACAGTACAATAAAAGCTGTACAAACAATAAAAAGTCATCAAGAATATTATAAAAAATTTTATAAATTATGTTAAGTTGCATAATAAAAATAAAAAATAATAGAATACATCATAATCCGTCAAAAAACAACACAAGGATGATTCAAAAAACTAATCCGAACACAAAATCCAAACAATAAAATGGAATAAATTTACATTTTCAACTTTTTTATTCATGATCTTAAAATGCAAACGAGATTGTGTTAAATTGTGAAAGATTACACAACCGGAAGTTAGTTTTAAATATTTTTGTATTTTCAATTATTTACATAGAATAGATTTGGTATACATAATCATTGTTATTACATGCGGCTGAAGAATGTTTCATTCATTTCGGTTGCATTGCTCCTTTTGCTGAATGTCTCTTGCTATCCCTTCATCAACAGACATTTTTATTTATTTTTATTTTTTTTTAAATGCGACAAAAAAGTTTTCCCAAGTATTTCCGAATTTTCTTTATTGTTTTGTTTCCCAATTTTTTAAGATTTCAAATGATTGAAAATTCTCGTGTGTTTTCTTAATGTTTATCAAACAAAAATTTATGTTTTGTTTACAAACAAAATAATAACAAGCAAAACTGTGAATTTGAACTAATTTTCATTTATACATATTATACGACGTAGTACACATACCAAAACTTTTATGTTTTATTCAGCAGAATTAGAGAACTTCAAGAATCGAAAGTTTTGTCGTTTTCTTTCTGTTTTGTAACAAAAGAAAAAAAAACACAAAATATTATTTTGAAACAATGGAAAAACAAATATGAACTTATTTGTTTTCGAAAAGTTGTCATTATTTACTTGTTGTTAACGACCAACTAGCGACGTCGGATAGTTTTTCGACAAGTTGAATATAGTGGAATGCAGAAATGTAGGGCAACCGCGAAATGGGTATACTTTCAAAATTTCTATTATTTTTCAAATAATATTAATTGCATCGGATGATTCAACTTGAAGGAATTTGTGAATGAAGCTTTATTATTCCGCATTATCAATTAACCACTTCAAGAGGTAAAACTTGTTTTCTGTGGCCATAATAATATCACTTTAAATATATAACCGTTCCCATCTTTTCCAGAATTGCAACGGTGTCAAGTATATATATTGATGCATTTACTTATGCGCTTTTCAGTTATTATAAATAATCCGCGAAGAAATCTTTTCATGATATGCCTTTAACGTCCGTTATGTTTATTCGCCGTATAAGTATTAATTGGTTGTTATCAGTTGTCAGCTTCCTGTGGATCAGCTGCTTTCTTTGACACAACAGTACATAACAGTCCACAAACGTTCCTTTGTTAAGAAAAACTGTAGCTTAAATTTACAAACCTATAGTTATGATTATTTAACTTCGTGGTTTGAATACTTGCGTCCGCCATGATGATTTAAATTGACTCGAGATTCCACTCACAAAAAAAAAAATCTTTAAAAATTTAGCTTTTGTAAATAAATCGATCCGATGAAAATGATAGCGTGTATATGCAATGTTGTTTTTCCCCAAAAATCACTCAGAGGCTGGTAACACGTCGAGCTTGTAATTTTTTGCATTTTCGGATAAATTAAGCAAGGCACGAGGCTTTCCATATTTCCTTTTAAATGACTTTGTCCTAATCAGATGACGTTTCGAAGAATTGCATTTGTATGCAGACTTAATTTTCTTTTTAGTTTGTATGTACGATTTATCGTTCATCCGACGAGGTGACAGAATAAATTGCTTGTATCGTTGGGTTTCAGCTGGTCCGGAATCAACTGCCAATTGATCGATGATGACATGGTCAAAACAAATAATACGTTTAGATTTCCTTCTCAACTCAATTCAAGGCTCTCGGACTTGAGAGAATCAATGATTCAATTACTGGTTCAAACTTCATTGGAATGTTTGTAAGGTTATCTCCGCCAATTGGATCATTTTTTAAATGCAGGTGACTAGCCCGTTCGACCATCTGTTTATAATTTGTTTACCATATCAACTAATATGTTACATTAACGAATTTTCTAGACTCCAAAAGAGTATTAACAAGTTTACCTGTTAATAATTTTGATTGACGGCTATGAAGTTTTCAACAATATCAGAACAAAACATGGCGGTACAAAATTTGTCGAAATAACAAAAAAATTTAATAACAAAAAAATTGTACATATATTGGTATAGCTGGCAAAAGCAATGTGAGACATTTTTTAAAGTTTCATTAAGACTCATAATAAAAATTGAATAAAAAATTTCTTTTTAATTGATTAAGGCACATATTTAATGAAATAATTTTTAACTGAAGTGCAGCTATTCAGACAATATATTTAACGTTTACTTTCTTATGGATTGACCGAAATACGAAGATGTCTCATAAATGTGAGATACATGGCTAGTTATCTTATGATAATTGCTATCAAATGAAATTATCCCAATGTAAATACGATGACCAAGACCCATTTGCTATTGATGATGAAACGTAAATTTGCAAATTTGAAATTTTGAGGTTCACTTTATTAAGGATTGGACAGATTACAGAGATGTCTCAGCCATGTGAGATACATGGCTAGTTAGCTTCTGATAAGGGTTATCAAATAAAATTACCCGTATTTAAATACGATGACCGAAACCCATTTGTTATTGACGAAGTATTTATTAGCATTGCCAATGGTGTCTTGCGATGAAGTGGGACCAAACAATGATATGTAATTTTCTTCAAGAAAATCCCCTGGAGCTAACAGGCTGTTCTATGATGACATTTAGAGTGAAAAACATAACATCGGCCGTCGATTTGACCCTAAGCTGTCCTAACGATTTCTTAGCATTTATCAGCTATCCAACGGTGTTTACGATAAAGTGGGACCAACCGATGATATGTAATTTTTTTCAAGAAAATATCTTCGGAATAATAGGGTGTTCTATCATGACATTTATTGTACAAAAATTAAAATCGGCCGTTGGTTTGTTCCTAAGTTGTCCTAACTATTTTTAAGCATTTATCATCATTGCCAATTGTGTCTTGCGATGAAGTGGGACCAAACGTTGATTTGTAAATTTTTTCAAGAAAATCTCATGAGGCTAACAGAGTGTTCTATGATGACATTTAGTGTAAAAAAATTAAAATTAAAATTTACGATCAATAACAAATGGGTCTCGGTCATCGTATTTACATGTGGATAATTTTAGCCCTTATTATAAGCTAACTAGCTACATATGTATCTCACATTTCCGAGACATCTCAAAATGAACCTCAAAATTTTAAATTTGCAAAACTTACGTCTCATCTTCAATAAACCAATTCATCATCAATAACATATGGGTCTCGGTCGTCGAATTTACAAGGGGGTAATTTTATTTGATAGCAATTATCATAAGCTAACTAGCCATGTATCCCACATTTAGGAGTCATCTCTGTATTTCGGTCAATCCATAAAAAATGAACGTTAAATATATTGTCTGAATAGCTGCACTTCAGTTAAAAATTATTTCATTAAATAGGTGCCTTAATCAATTAAAAAGAAAATTTTTATTCAATTTTTATTATGAGTCTTAACGAAACTTTAAAAAATGTCTCACATTGCTTTTGCCAACTGTACCAATACATGCACAATTTTTTTGTTATTTCGACCAATTTTGTACTGCCCTGCTTTGTTATTTTTCTGATTTTGTTGAAAACTTTATAACCGTTTTGATTGTATGTTATGATTGAGAATAACTCCAAATTTTCTATATTTCCTTTATGTGTCCGGTTTTGCTATCATACAAGTAAAACCGTTAGCTAATATTTATAGGATTTGTTGAAGTTGGTAAGCTCTGGGTTAACATTTTATGTCAGCATTATATCAGGGCTAGTTATAATTCGTGTACCGGTAAAAAGTTTAACAGTTTATTGGTAAACCAGGTTTTTGTCAGTAATTTATAATTATTCAAAATTTTTCTTAAACTCATTCGTTATTTGTTAAACCCAATATTAACCCCGTTTTCTGATATTGGCCATAGAAACTTCGCATTAATTTTTGGTTTTCGTTATTTTGGTATGGAAATTTCTGCAAGTTACCTAGCCGATACAAAAGAAGTTAAATTATATTTCCAATGCGATGTGTTTTGCACTTAAATCCTAATTATCAGCAGCAAAAATGATTGAAATGTCATCTACATTTACATTTTAGTTACCAAATTTGTTTGGAAGTTGATTTGTCAATTTCCGAAAATGATGTTGATGGTGTTGTTGATGTGTTTCAACAAAAGGCAATCAAATAAAGAGCAATGAACCGGACGTATTCTCATAGATTATTAAATCATCATTATTAATTGTAATACATAATCTAAAAAACCTTAAAAGATTTGGAAAATTATTTTCGATCTTGGATACTACCCGTACTCTATACTAATGTAGGTACATAATTGAATGGCATACAAATCTGGATAAATTGTAAATAAGCGCTAAGAAAATTTCTAAATACATCGAAAAAATTTCGGCAACATCGAATGTAATTTTAAGAAGCTGAAAATTCTATCTTTAAAGTTCTAGAAAAATCTAACTTAAAAAAATTTAAGTCTGTAAGGTTTTGTAACTCAAAGTTAAGTGCAAAACATTGCCAACAAAAAATCCAAATAAAATCAAAAAACCTAGGAAATTTATAGTAAATTCGAACTCCGGAATTTATCCGAAAAAACCTGGGTATTAAAGAATAATTTCGAAAAATTTGTAACTCAGATCTATAATATCGATGGAAATTTCGAAAATTCCGTAATACGGTAACTAGAAAATCCGGCAAACGAAGAGCACAGCTCTGATCGTCATTTTATACACAAAACCGATTTTATCCTGTTTAAAGAAATCGTTATTGTTTAAGCACTTTTTTAATGTTGCTGCGCCAGTCACTTTTCCTATAAATGTTAAATCTTCTGCTAAAATCAAGCTTCTACTTCTAAAAGTTTTTAAATTGGTTTATTATTAGATTATAGTTCATGACACAGTACGTCACATCCATTTTTATATAATTTTCAAAAACATTTCTCTCAACAAAATCTAATAAAATAATTTATTGGTATTTTCAAAAAAAAAAAAAACTTAATTTGATCATAAATAAAATATGTATATGAAAAAATAACTTAAAATCCAACTAATAAAATGCATCAAATTGAAAAACAAAAAAAAAAAGTTTTGTTTGGTTGGTAAAACTTTTTTGAAAATGCTGCTGCTCTCAATAAAATTCTTTTGTTGATTTTGGCAAAATTTCAACATATGCAACCAAAATCAATTTTGGCTTATTGAAAACCACACAGAATTTTTCTTAGATTATCAATAAAATATATTGTAGTTGTTTTGTTATGATTTTAGTTTTCTAAAACAGTTAATTAATCGGTTTGGACAAGAGTAAAGTACCAACAATTTCTCTACATTCCTCCCTCATTCAATATAAATTTTTCAATATATCAAAAAGTTTGAGGTATAACAACAAGTTGGTTTTATTTAGAAACTAAACGACAATACGTACAACATAGAGCTTTTTCTGTTAAGTTAAATATTTTTCCTCATTATTTTCAATTTTCACTTCATTTATCAACACATAACACAATTTCCTTTTTATTTCATGATATTATGTTTATTTTTATGTTTCTTCTTTCCTCGACGTGTATACTAAATTTTAATAACAGAAAATAGTTTTTGTTTTGTTTTTAAAGTTCCATACAAAAAGCTTCTTTTTATCATAATGAAATGGTCGTTTCTAAATGAAGGTAAATATAAAAAAAAAAATTGTTTTTCAATACGTACATGGAAATAAACCAAACCAAATACTTTGAATATACGAGCACAGAGTGTAGTCATAAAAAAAAGCTCGATAAGTTGTTTTAGATGGTGTTTTATATACAAAATAGTGTAAAATATTATAAATAAACTCAAGATGATGAAAACATTTCATTTCGTGTGGGTTTTATATTGGAGGACAGTTGAATTATGGTTACCCATTCAATATATGTATATACCTCTTGCATATTTACGATAGGCTTATGCTACATTAAAATCAAACATCGTAAAGCTTTTTTTTATTCTATTTTGGTTCTACAGATAACAATATTTGATTATAGCGTAAAATAAACATCAAATCTATTGACAATCCGTGTGTTTATATACAGCATTGTCGTTACGTAAATCCATAAATTGGATTTTGATACTGACATTATAGGTTTGGTTTATATATATTGATATATAGTATAGTGGCATTGTTTTCACGCAGTATACATAATAATGTAATGTGTCATCTTTAAAAACATTTCAGAGCCATAACTTTGTTTATCATTCGTATAAGATAAATGACGAGTTTTTTTTTCGATGATGAAATCAAATTTTTGTCGTTGTTACGGTACGAGTATGTGGTATCCAATTTATTGGTAATATATTTTTCTTACGATCAGATTTTTTTTTGTTTTTATTTTATTTAATTTATATACAAAAAAGGTGTATACAGGAGATGTATTACATAATATATAGAGTGCGAAGATGGTAAAAACAAATAACTAAATCTCTTTAGTACCAGTATGTTATATATATGTACAATACATACATGAGCAAGGAAAGTAGAACAATGCAGTGGTTTCGATTCAGATTCAATTTTTGTTAGTATTTTAAAGATAACACATATGCTGTATGGGTAGTAAAGGTGGAACTAACTATTGTTTTTATGGTTAACGTGTTAAAATGAAAATAGTTGAGTTAAACGAAGATAAAATAGATAAATAATCTGTACGTATATATAAGATGTTACTAAATTTATTATATGTGCTTTTTAGGCTTTTGGTAATATGCTGAAAACTAAACCTTTTAATTGTTTATATCAAAAAGTAAATTATAATTTTGGTTCTAATGTATTCTATGTATGTACTAAGTTACAATCGATCGGAAATTTTATATTTTTTTTCATAGTCGATGATGAAAACAAGAAAAATTTACTAACCACACCCATTATTTCCTGAAGAGGCAGAACTTTCTCAATCTCAAAATTTTCTTAATTTTCAACCTAGTTAAAATCTAACAAAATTATTAAATTTACTAATTTTCGAAACTTTTAGGATCTTAGATTCTAAAGTCATTAAAAGATTTAATATCCTAATATCCAAGAACGCTTCTAAATAAGTGTGTCGCTATAGAATAAACCAAAGCAATCGGTTTATTTCGATTGACTTAATTTACTCTCGAGGAACTTAAGCCAGAATATTTGTTGGAATTTATAGCAGACATTTATTATTTTATAATAAAAACAACTTAGCTATTTTAAAATGTAGACTAATTGAGAAAGCTTTTCCTTATATTAACAGCGGTTTGTAATAATACTTTAGAATGCCGGTCATGGATACCCCCTTCTTCGTCGGTTCTTTTTTAGTATCTGTAACCTTTCTTAATAACTACTAAAAAAGAACCGATGAAAGAGCTACCCGAAATTGATCTTCTAAAGTATTATTAAAAACCATTGTTACTACAAGGAATTTTTCTAACTAGGTTGTTTTCATTATAAAATATAAGTGACAAAAAATAAATAAAAGGAAACCAATTCAACATTATAACAGATATTGATTAGAACTAAAAAAATTTAATTCTATAAAAAAAAATTCAAAAGCTATTAAAAAAATAGTAAAAAACTTAAAAAAAAAAAAAAATTTGCTAATAATTGTTATTTATCAAGTTTATTAAATATTGTATTTCTACTCCGCTTTCTTGAATTGTATAGAAATTCCTGGAGTTTTAGACAATAAAATCAACAAATGTTTCTAAAAAATCTTGTAATTTTTTTTATAATCCGTTTAGCACTGGGCCATCATTCTACAAACTCTCATTTTCTCAATTTTCAGGATTTATAGAAACTATAGTGGTCGCCCAGTGGTCGAAATTCGACCGTAATTCATAAAATTTTTAAGTTTGAGCGTTATTGAGGTTCTTTTGTCAAAGAGTATATCTCTATAATCATTGCATATAACTTTTTTTTTTTTTTTTTTTTCATTTTATTTTATTACGACTGAGACTGCGCTCATCTAGCAATTTTTCTTTCAAATACAAATTTTTATATATCTAGTAAAATTCACGTTTGTTGGGGTGTAACCCACTGGTTAGCCCCATAATCAATTAAACCTATTTACTAATTTTAGTTTGGTAAGTTCACTAGGTTAAGTGGCCTCGTTCTTTGGAGTCTTCTTTCAACGACAGGGTTATCTATCATATGGCGAATATAGGGGTTTCCATGTTCCTGGAGCCTTATTTCGTGTTTTGCGGCATGCATTTTTATTTCCTCTTTGATGTATTCCATCCGTAGGTCCCTGTGAAGGTCTTCATTTCTTGCGTACCACGGAGCATTGACGATGCTACGAAGAACCTTGTTTTGAAACGTCTGTATCATTTTGGCGTTTGTTTGCTTGGTACATCCCCAGAGTTGTATACCGTAGGTCCATATCGGCTTCAAAATTTGCCGATATAGCAGCAGCTTATTGTGAATTGTAAGCTCAGAGCCTCTACCTATGAGCCAATACATTTTTCTGAACTTTATGTTAAGTTCTTCTTTTTTCTTTTTGACATGCTCTCTCCATTTAAGCTTGGCATCGAGGGTCATGCCAAGGTATTTAGCTGTATTTGCATATGGCACGAGTCGCGAGTTAATTTGTATAGGTAGGTGGTAAGCCTTTTGATAAGTAAAGTTAATATGCGTGGATTTTGTCTCATTAAGTTTGATTCGCCAACGCTTTGTCCAGTTACAAACCGCATTGGTCATCCTCTGGAGTTTGCTCGTTGCATCAGCGACATTATTTCCAACTGCCATAATTGCTGTGTCATCTGCAAAGGTGGCTATGGTTCCTTCATTTGTGGTTGGTATGTCCCTTGTATATAGTAAATACAGGATTGGTCCTAAGACACTCCCCTGCGGGACACCGGCAGAGATTTTCTTTAGCTCAGAGTATTCATCCTCATATTTCACTCGAAAGTGTCTATTGGATAAATAAGATCTTAGTATGGCATAGAATTGTCTCGGTAGATCTCTATGCAGCTTGTATTCCAGACCACTGTGCCAGACTTTATCGAATGCTTGCGCGACGTCCAGGAATATGCTTGAGCATACTTTTTTACGTTCTAACGTTCTTTCAATTATGTTGGTGATTCTATGGACCTGTTCAATTGTAGAATGCTTTTCTCTGAATCCAAATTGATGTGGAGGAATTAGTTGTCGGTCCTCAATTATTGGTTTAAGTCTCTTTAGTAATAATTTTTCAAAGAGTTTTGACATGATTGGCAGCAGAGAAATTGGCCTGTATGATTTTTTATCGTTAGGTGGTTTATCAGGTTTTGGTATCATGATTACTTCTGCTACTTTCCATTGATTCGGAACATATTTTAACCGAAGGCTCGCATTGATTATGTGTAGTAGCTTACGAAATCCTTTGTTAGGTAGAGCTTTGATAATTTGGCAAGTAATCAAATCATACCCTGGGGCTTTTTTAACATTCATGTTACTTTTCACTTCTTCTTTTAATTCTTTGAGAGTTACTGGCCGTATTTCAAACTCATCCAGCTTGTGAATAGATATTATATTTTCATTGGCAGTTTGTCTTGGTAGTGGTTGGAAGGTTTCCTGGAGATACTCCGCAAATAGATCAGCCTTCTCTTTGTGGCCTCTTGCCCAGGTTCCATCATCCTTTTTAAGTGGAGGCACTTGCATTTTGGGTCTTTTGAGTCCCTTCGTCGCCTTCCACAGTGAGTAATCAGAATTTTTTTCATCAGTTAGGCTAACTAGATATCTGTTGATTGATTCATTTTTAACTTCTTTAAGAAGGGATTTGAGGCTGTTACATAAATTGTTAAGAATTGTTTTGTTTTCCGGTGTTCGATTAATTTGCCAGGTTTTACGAGCTCGTCGTTTTTCTCTTACCAACTCTCTAACTTCCATTGGGTAGGATATGTTAAGCGTCTTCTTATTTTGTAAAATGGGAGTGCTTGCCAATGCAGCATAGTGAATTATTTCATTGAGTTGCTCCAATTCGTCTTCCAACTGTCGAGAATTTCTTATCGGTACCTGGAGATTGATTTTGTCCTCCATTATTTCACGAAAGAGATCCCAGTTTGTTTTTGAATTTGTTAATCTGGGTGCACTTTCCCTTTGAATTACAGTTTCACTGACTGTCATGATAACCGGTGAGTGATCCGATACTAGAGAATTGCTGTTTTCAATGTGAATATAGTTCTGAGATATACCTCTTGCTACATAAAAGTCGATTAGGTCCGGTATCTTAGCTTCGTCACTGGGCCAGTATGTTGGGGAACCACCAGAGTAAAATTCACATTTTGATGTCTGGGCTGCTTGAAACAATTCTTTACCCTTTGACGTCGTAAGTCTAGATCCCCAATAGGTGTTTTTTGCATTAAAGTCTCCTCCAATAATAAAATCACGTCCTAATGATTTAAATAGTTTAATGTAGTCCTCCCTTTTCAAGTTATGCCGGGGAGGACAGTATATTGCGGAGACAGTAAGCTGTCTGTGTTTAATGTGAATCCTAACAGTGGTGACTTGCATTGTTTCTTCTTCGATTTCTGTTTCTACATGGTGTTTTATATTTTCTTTTATTAGTAATGCTGAACCACCTCTTGCTCTTTCTGCTGGATGAATGGAATGATATAAGTTATAACCCCGGATTTTAACAAACGAAGATTTAACAAAATGGCTTTCGGATATTAGAAAAATGTCGATTTTTTTTGTATTTAAAAATATTTCTATTTCTGGAATATGTTGCATAAGTCCATTCGCATTCCAGATTGCTATTCTGAAAGTTGTGTTCTTACTTAACATTTTTTATCGGATTGCGTTGTGGGAGTTGCATTTTCTTCAGTTGATCAAATATCATGTTGTTCAGGTTACTTTGGTCATCTAGCCGCTTTGTAATAGCTTCGATGCTGTTCATAATGTTTTCCATAATTCGATTATTTTCAGAGCCCATATATTTGGTTGAACCCGAGCCTTTCACTACCTGAGCAAATGTTCTTCTTTGCCCTGCGTTGCTTGGTTGTGGATTTTGATCCATCTGATTTGATGGTTGAATCCTTCGAATTTCATGATTTTGCGATTGATTTCGTGATTTATCTCTTAATTTTTGTAGGTGTTTAGCAACCTCACAGCCCCGATAATTGGCCGGATGTTGGCCTTTACAATTTATACACTTAGCTGGTACATCTCTCCCTATTGTACATGCCTGGGTAAAATGTTTACCTGAGCATTTTACACATCTCGGATCCCGGCTGCAATATTTTTGGGTGTGATTAAATCCCTGACATTTCTTGCATTGTGGTATGCGTGTAGTGGTTCTCCTCATAGGTTCAATTTTTACCTTCATGTGAAGAATTGCTTTTATACCATAAATATTTTGAACATTTTCTGAGTTATCAAATACTAGCATAAAAAGAGGGAGTCCCCTTTTATTGAAAGTTGGGTTTCCTTCTTGGTTTTCTATTCTCTCTTTTTTAATCATATTCACAGCATCTAGTATTTTAAGACCTTTATTTTTTAAGTCTTCCATTATTTCTTCGCTTGAGCAAGTGTGATGCAAACCTCTTGCCATAACTTTTATCGGACGAGCCTGTTTGTCCTCATAGGTAAACCACTGATACTTTTCAGCATTCAGCTTCATAGATAATGTTCTATAGGTTTCTGAGTCCAGAGTATTAATTTTCCAAACGTCATTGTTTAGCGCTGTTACCTTATATTCTTTGTCAGTAACCGATTTCATCAGTGACTGAATTATTGGGTAACTGGTTACTCCCACGATACTTATTGGTGGGGGGGTTTTTTCTTTCGGTTGCACCAGTTTTGGTGCAATGTTCTTGGTAGATTTACTACCTTTCGGTTGATTGGCCTCAGGTTGGACAACTTCCGGTTCGGTACTTGTAGTTCCACTAACATTTAGTTGTTCAACCTCAGGTGACGATTCAGCTTTTCTTTTCTTACCCTTCCTGGAATGTTTTTTTTTCTTCTTTAGGATCCAGTTCGTCTCCCTTTCTAATTCATCCTCATCAGTGAGATAGTTGACTTTCTTTGGTTCAATACTCTCTAATTCGCTTTGTTCTTTAGCATCCCGATTCATTTTTAGAAGTTCATTTTCTCGCTTTAGATACTCAATTTCTTCGCTTAGCTTGGCAAATGATTGCTCCATCTTCTGTAGCCTCTCAAAGAGATCCATATTTTCCTTTTCTAGGTCAACAGTTCTTTCACTGAATTTTACTGCTCGCATTGTAAAATTTCCGCTGGCATCACTTCTTTCATGGAGTGTATGGCCCTCCTCAAAATCCATAGGGCCAGCCTTCGAAGAGGATGGATCCCCCCCGAATGTATTGTCCAGTCGACTGACTGGAGTACCACTTGGGGTAATAACTTTCTCGGACTTATGCATTGCATAGAGTCTTGCTGGTGATCGTGGCACTATGGAACTTCTTCCAAATGGATTTACAGAACTTATCACCTCTGAAGTATTGCGGTCATTGGATAACGACGACTGGGAGCCCGCTTGCTCACCCCTCAAAGTCGCCGGCACTGGGTATCCGTTTCCCTGCGCCGTAAGGTTTTCTCCGTTAGAGTCCCCCATATTGGTTATTATATTCAGGGAACCACCCCTAGCTAGTTTTGGTCCACGAATGGTATTTTATTTCCCATTTACCCTCCGACAAGTCGGTTAGGGTTTCCCCCTATCCGCCACCTGGGGACGCGCCCGATGGGAGACTAGCAGCTCCACACGAGATTGCATATAACTGTTTTGAATTTAGTTCCATTACGTCAGCTGCATATGTATGAAATTTAAAATTAAAAGTTAGTAACAGTTGAAAAAAACACAATTACAGTTTGTATTTGTATTTATTTTTTGATATAATTCATTGTCAGTTTTACATGTTATTATTCAATCAAATACATAATCGCAAATATCCTTGGATTTTTTTATTGTCGTACTGACCAGGTTTCGCCAAGGATTCACAATTATTTTGCCCATCTTTTTCGAATTATATAAAATTTAAATAAAAAATTAATACAAAATAAAAAATGAAATAAAAAATTCGTGCCCCATATTCTTTCATATATTTTTCATTAAATCACAAAAACTGGGAGGTTAAAAAATTAAATATTGTCTATTGAACTTAAAATAGTTTGAAAGTGAATTTAATGATTCAGAACTTCTGTGTAAACGATGTGTTTTGTAAAAACTCTTTCATCATTTGCTAAATGCCGTTGGCGATTATATTCGGAAATATAAAATCTCAAACCATCGAATGATCCTTGCAGCGGTGTCTGTAAATCAAGTTTTCACCTGAAATGTGCGGGAATAAATACTACAACATACAACCAATTAATGAAGACAAAGCAACTACGTTGGTTCTGTGCTGAGTGCTGCGAAATTACCATATTTGCTGTTATTCAAAAGATCGATGAGTTGACCTGTAACATGGTTAAAATGTTTGAATCATTCTCGGTAATGAATGACTTTATGAAAGCATCAATTGATGCTCAACGTTTGTCTGCCCAGTCGTTGAAAATGCAGATTCCTGTCAACTCATCGACTAACCCACAATATTCTCAAACTAATTATAACAATGCCACATCTGACGTCATTGGAATAGGCGCCGCGACTTCTTCGTTACAATCCGTTGATGTGCCTGACAACGATGTCTTATATGTGAGTAGACTGAACCCTCACACGGAAGAGGCTGCACTAGTTGATTATTTAAAGTCGAAACTAAATAATCTAGACGGAGTTGATTGTCATCTATTGCTTCCTAAGGGGCGAGATAGAACTAATCTCACGTTCGTCTCATTTAAACTTACTTTGGACAGAAGTTTCTCAAATCAAGTATTATCGCCTACTTTTTGGCCAAAAGGGGTTTTAATTCGACGTTTTGTACGTAAAACTGGAAGTTCAAAAAACGGCAGTGGAGTTGTCCTACCACGAGTAGGGATCGACGATCATGTTTAGGAAAAATCAACCTATTTAATTCCAATCCAACTTTTCCAACATGCCAAGAAAATTTTCTGCTACGGAATCATTACCATTACAGTAATGACAACAACGATAATCATAATTCATTATCTTCTTCGGGCCATTGTAATATCAGTTATGTATTTAATTGTTGTTTTTATAATTTTTATGTATTACTCTCAAATGTTTTTTTATATTTTAGGTTTTTCACTAATTCTATTCTCAATCTGAACTCGTTGCAGAAATGCTTATCTTCAACTAAAGATGCTACGATTAAGAACCGGAATGGTACTTGTCTGAATGTTGGATTTTTGAATGCTCGTAGTTTATTCTGCCATGTTGACAAATTGAGAATATTTATCGATACCAAAGATTTCGATGTGTTTGGTGTCGTGGAAACATGGCTTACTAGTAAAATCAATAATGAATCTGTTGCGCTGAATGGTTACAACATCTTGAGATTTGACAGAACTCATAAGAGGGGTGGGGGTGCTTGCATTTACTATAAGAAGTGTTTCAAGGTTAAAGTCGTTCATTCGTCTATGTATGGTAAAACTGAAGTTCTGATGGCTGAAATGATACTACCATCTATGACTATATTGATTGTGGTTTGCTACAATCCGTCAACTCCTACGCAATCCGATTTAGACGATTTTCAGGAATTTCTATCATCACACGTTCTAAACTATAATCATTTCATAATTGGCTGTGACATAAATTGTAACATGATTGATCAATCCAATAAGTTCTACAATCTTTTAAAAGCGAACAATTTAATATCGGTTCCATTTTTACCTACCCATAACCGTACTTGGCTCGATCAATTCATTGTCCCTGAATCGGATTACTCTAGGATATTTTCGTCTAGTCAATATACGTTGCCTGATATTTCCGACCATGATTTACTGGCGATCTCTTATAAAGCTAAATCAAAGCGCATTAAAATGGATTACAGGCTTATCTATGACTATAGTCAGTTGGATGCTGAAATTATTATGAATTTTTTTTCTGACGTTGACTGGAGCTTTTTGCACTCGTCCAATAATGTCAATTTTACCTTCCAGTGTTTTTATGATTGCCTATATTATTTTCATAATAATTGTGTACCAACGAAAAAAATAGTTAATAGCCAGCCTGTTGCTCCATGGTTTAATAGTAGTATTGCTAAAAGTATGCTAGTGAGGGATCATGCGTATATCAAGTATAGGAGAACAGCCGATGTTAAGGACTTAGTAATATATCGTAATGAACGCAATAGGGTAACTAGCTTGATAAGAATCTCAAAACAGAAATATTTTTTTGGAAATAGTAAATTAACCATGAAACGAATTTGGAATAACTGCAATCATATTGGATTAGGAGCTGGTAAAGCTAGTTCTTTGACCGATTTAGACCCTTCAATCATCAATTCTTATTTCTGCAACGTACCCATTTTGCCGGTTGTTATTCCCTTACCTGAGTTTGAGTGCACAGATAATCACACATCTCTCTCTTTCAGCTGCATAAGTGAATTTGATATTTCCAAAGCTGTTTATCTCATTAAATCGAATTCATCAGGTCACGACAAAATCAACTTAAAATTTCTTAAGAATATTTTACCGTATGTTATATCACCTTTGACCTACCTGATTAATAACTGTATCATGCGTTCCGAATTTCCAGATATTTGGAAAACGAATATAGTGATTCCGATTATAAAAAAGAAGGGCATTGATTCTTTGGATAATCTTAGACCGATTAGTTTAGTTTCGATTCTATCAAAAATTTTTGAAATCATTCTTCGTGACCAAATCAACCAGCATTTAACTAAATTTAATTATCTAAATCAGTTTCAGTCCGGATTTCGTAATAACCATAGTACAACATCGACCCTTCTTCATGTTGTCGATGATCTGGCTTGTCATCTTGACAAGATAAACTCGTTTGCTGTTCTTATACTTTTGGATTACTCAAAAGCATTTGACTCGTTAAACCATGTTTTGTTATTACAGAAGTTAATGCTTTTCTTTAATTTTGATAATACAGCACTGAAACTTATGTTTAATTATTTAACAGACAGATATCAAAAAGTCATCATAAATGGAAAAGAATCGGAACCTGAGCGTATAATGTCAGGTGTATTTCAAGGAACGATACTCGGTCCAACTCTATTTTCTCTTTTTATAAATGACTTACCTCACGTAATAAAATATTCCAAATACCATTTGTATGCTGATGATTGTCAAATCTATCTGGGTGGTACTAGTGAAAATATTTTGGAAACCTTCAATAAAATCAATCTGGATCTATCATACATACTAGATTGGTCCAATTCTAATGGAATCTCACTAAATATTGCAAAAACACAAGCAATTTTCATTTCTAAAAAGCACTTCCCAGTGATTCCTGAAATTTTTATCAATAGTGTGAAAATTAATTTTAAGAATCATGTTAACAATCTAGGAATTTGTATAAACAACAGATTCACATGGGATTCACAAGTTGTTAATGTTTGTGGCAAGATCAATTCCACTTTGTATGGTTTGAAGCTCCACAAAAATATTTGCCCTAAAAATGTTCGAACTTTGTTAGCACGATCATTAGTAATTCCCCACGTAGTTTATTGCGAATTTCTTTTTTTAAGTTGTGATTCTGCCTCAAGTGGTTTGCTGCAAGTTACTTTGAACAACATCGTGAGATACGTTAATGGGCTCAGAAGATTTGATCACGTATCAGCTAATTTTAAAGAATTTTTCGGTTGCACTATGGTTCAATTCTTTTATTACAGAGCATTATTGCTTTTATATAAAGTCATTAATAATCGGGTACCTTCATATTTATATGATAAAATTAAAATTGGTTCCAGTCGAAATGGCAGAATAATACTGCCTGTTAACCGTACAAATATTTACAATAATTCACCTTTGTTTAATACATTTACTATTTGGAATGAGGTTCCGATTGAGATTAGAAGAGTGAAGCCTTTTGCAAAATTCAAAAAATTAGTATTTAATTTTATTCAAAATAAATTTTAATTTTGTTTTATTTTTTTTTTTAAATTTTTGTAACATATATATGTATATTTTTAAAATTATATTGTATGGATAGAAAAGCTATGCTTTATCCTTTTTTTTCTAAATAAATAAATAAATAAATAAATAAATAAATGATCGAACTGTACTTGCTGCGATGTACAGTCAGTTTTATTGACCATATTTCTTGCCAATTTCTTAAACGATTAGAGAAAATTCGACATGAGTTTAATCAAAATCAAATGGGAAATGGCCAAAAGCCTTCCTAATTGGCAAAATAGGCCATATATTGTTTTTGAGCGATTGAATATAACCTTACCAGAAGTTAACATCAAATTCTTGAACCAGCCTATTATTCAAGCCCAGGATATTAAGTATTTAGGACTAAAAATAGAATATTAACTAAAATTCCATAATCAAACTAATGCGGTCAAAAAAGAATATTTCCAATGTTATTTGCTATTAAACACTCAAGGGCATTCCTATCTCAATCAATTGCCTGGAAATTGTATTCTTCATTTATTCTGCCTCATTTATTATATTTAAACTCAATCTGTGGTTCTTGCGGAGTCACCAAAATCAATCAATTCCAAGTTTTGCAAAACAAAGTATTTACATTCATTATGAAGCTTCCTCCACGTCATCCTACAATTGAGCTCTACACATTAGATCGTCTACCGTTTTCAGTATTAAATAAGGATGAGTTAATTTTACTAAAACACTTGCTTATCAAAAGTATCCAAAAAGCTTGTTTTAGTTAGAGATGTTCATAATTACTAAACCCGGGATAATTTAAATATTTATGTTAGTAGCTACAGCACTAATTTGAGATTTAATAATATTCTTTGCCGCGGGTGTTTATTATTTAATAACTTACCTGAATCGGTAAAGAGCGAATCATTTATAAGTCGGTTTAAGGCTCAGTTAAAGCGGATACTTTCGGATGAGTTTGTTAAGAACTACGTTTTAAATCATTAATTAATTATACACATGATTATTTTCAACGAACGTTTTTTCTTTTTATGACATTACCGTAACATTTCTATTTATTATTCAAAATCATTCAACTTTTGGAGTATGTACACATATATTTATTGTATTATCATTTAAAATTCTCATGATAATATTGAAAGTTCAAAAAAAATTTCAGAAATTTATCTAGAAATCAGTTTTGGCCAAATTACAGAACATTTTCTAAAAATTGTTTTAGAATGCCATTTCCATCGTACATGAAGAATTTCATCAAGATCGGATATGAAATGGCCAAGTTCCTTCCTAATTGGCCTTATTCAAGAACTTTATCTAAAAATCGTTTTAGAGTCCCATTTCCATCGTACATGCTGAATTTCATCAAAATAGGATGAAAAATGGCCAAGCTCCTTCCTAATTGGTCATATTCCAGAACTTTATCTAAAAATCATTTTAGAATCCCATTTCCATCGTATATTCTAAATTTCATGAAAATCGGATAAGAAATGGCGAAATTCTTGAATTTATTCAAAATCGTATTAGAAATGGCCAAAAGCTTTACTAATTGGACATATTCCAGAACTTTTTCTAAAAATCGTTTTAGAATCCCATTTCCATCACATATACTGAATTTCATCACAATCGGATAAGAAATGGCCAAGCTCCTTCTTAATTGGTCTTATTCCAGAACTTTATCTAAAAATCATTTTAGAATCCCATTTCCATCGTACATTCTAATTTTCATCAAAATCGGATAAGAAATGGCCAAGTACCTGAATTTCATCAAAATCGGGTAAGAAGTGGTCAAGTTCTTTCCTAATTGGCCATATTCCAGAAATTTATCTAGAATTCATTTTAGAAGCCCTATTCCATCGTATATTCTAAATTTCATAAAAATCGGATAAGGAATGGCCAAATTCCTGAATTTAATCAAAATCGGATTAGAAATGGCCAAAAGCGTTCCTAATTGGCCATATTCATTATCTAAAAATCTGAATTTCATCAAAATCGAATAAGAAATAGAATCCCAATAAAATTCTTGTAAAAAAAAAATCACAAATCCTCAGTTCAAGGAACCTCTCTACAACGGACACCATTTTTGGTCCCGTCGAAGTTTAACATTTTCGTTGATGAGTGTAATTAAAAAAAAAAATCTATTTTATTTACATAAAGCAGAGTCTCCGGTTGTGGGCACAGTTTTGTTTTTGACCCATAATTTTCCTTTGAGTCCATATTATGCGGAGATATGAATATCAATGGAAAGCTAGAGGCATTAGCTAACTGTTTGCTAAAGTAACTACATTGATTCCGTCAACTAGAAAAATTTGACGACCAATTTTGTTAAGTCATCTTTTTCACCAAAAAAAAAAAAATTGTAACCGATTGTGGGCACCCTTCGAAAATTCGCTGAAAATGGGAATAGTTTAAGGAAAACGCACCTAATTTGAAAGAATTTCACGGTTCATTAATTTTAAACGCCTTCGCAGTGACAAACATAACAAAAAAAAGCATTTCGACACATTCAGCCTTTCGACGCATTCGGCCGTTCGATATTCGGCCTTTCGACATTTGGCCTTTCGACCCTATTACGACTAATTAACTTAGAATTGTAGAGGCTAACGGTTTCGGTAACTCTCATCGGCACGCGGGAGGTCGCTGCGCTCCCCCCTCCCCGCTTAGCCCTCCGAGGGACATTAGATTTGTACTTCGGGGGACGTAGGAGCCGGGATCAGCAAGCATGTCGCACTGCGTGCCGCGCGTAGGAGCGGATTATATAGAATCTATTAATGACACCTAATAAAAGAAAAATAGTTGCACTATTTTGTTATGCAAGATTTTGTAATTGCAAATAAATACGTGGAATTGACCATGGATCCACGATCAATTGTCCGTACGATCAATTATCCATACGATAATTGATCCACGATCAATTCTATCCACGACCAATTGTCCATACGATCAATTGTATTCACGATCAATTGTTCATACGATCAATTGTATCCATGATCAATTGTTCATGCGATCAATTGTATCCACGATCAATTGTTTCCACGATCAATTGTGTCTACGATCAACTTCTCATGTTCAATTGTTACACGATCAATTGTTTACGATGCGACTAATAAAATAACCAAACAAAAGGTATTTCAGTACAAAAATTTATCACTAAAACACTTTTCAAGAAGGTTGTTCAGTTCAAATGCTCAAAGGGCAGGGCATTTCAGTCAAACTGTTTTCTTACCGAAATACCTTTTTTTCGATTGAAGTTTCTTTATAAAAGAAGTTTTAGTCATAATATTTGTACCTGCAATTTTATGACTGAAACTCCTTTCATTTTTTGACTGAATTGTTTTTGACTAGATTCCCCAAGACCAATTTTGTCTCGAATTCCTTTTTAATTGTTTGACTGAATTGCCTTCTCAAAACGTATTTCAGTCACAAATGCAAAAGGAATTTCAGTCAAAAAAGTTTGACTTGAATGCCTTTTTAGTTTTTTGATTGAACTTCCTTCTGAAAAGGCATTTGAGTCTAAAATTATTTTGACTGAGTTGCCTTTTAATTTTTGACTAGAACCAAAGCAACCTTGATTATACAAGCCATAATCTAAAAAACGAAGCTTTTTTAAGGGAATTAGAAACGACGAAAAAATCAAAATTTCCATAGTAAAACCATAGACAATCATAATAGATCTCTCATTTGACTAAAAACAGAAAATAAAAACAAAAATTTTCCATTCAAATATTATCGGTGTATTGCATATACGTATTATATTTGCAACGCATTCTAAAATTATTGCCTTATAAAATACACAACACAACGATACATTGGAATTATCAGAAGTTTTTGTTTTTTTCCTTTAGTTACTATTAAATGAGAAATCTAGTATGAATGTCTATGGTAAAACACATAAAACATATGGGAAATCACTTTTTTTCTTAAGACAAATTTGTCAATGAAAACGTTACAAATTCTTAATTATGATTTCTGAAATATTTTCATAAATGTTTGAATTTCAACATATATAAATGTCGTTTAAGTAAATCGTTTTCATTTTCTTGTAATAATTGATTTATTTAAACCAAAATATAAAAAAAGTTCATAACAACAGCATTCTGGTCAAATACAAAAGAAAAGCTTACTACAAATTGTGTGCATTAAGTCAATATACATTACATAGATGGCAGTACAAATTTTTTAAAAATCGTACCAAAAATTGCCACCTGGGGAAATTTTAAGTTCAAAAATTGTAGGAAAAGCAAAACAAATTTTCAAAATATTAAGAACGTGTGATAATTTTGTGATTAAACAACCTTTTTTCGTATTTTTCTGTATAAATCTGAGACATCTAACGTACACTAGTAAAACTAAAGATAAATGTAGCAAGTATTATTTTAATACGTCAGAGCCAACTTTGATGTATTTTTCAAAATGAAAGTTCGAAAAATATATTTTAGAAATAATTTAATTTTAATATTTCTGCAAGTAATATTTACTTAATACCAATATACCTTTCTTGTATATTGCTGCTAAATATATGTAGAACACTTTTGTATAAACATTTTGTAACATTTTTGCTTTTTTCATTGAAAAACTTGAAGCTAAAAAACACTATTTTTACTATGGATTCCTATGGAAATTAGTGAAAAGTTATACCACTGAAAAAGCTTCTAAAAAATACGTCATAATGATTATGGCTCTATACTCTAGAAGGCTCTGCTAGAACTCCTTGCCGCTTTTGACTGAAATGCTTTTGACTGGTTAACCAAATAAAAGGTATTCCAGTCCAAAAATTTGTGACTAAAATTTTTTTCAAGAAGGTCGTTCCAAAAACACCAAGGGCATTTCAGTCAAATCGAAATACCTTTTTTTAAGTTCCTTTTTAAAAGGAGTTTTAGTCATAATATTTGTATGGACAATTTTATGACTGAAATGCCTTTCGTTTTTCACTGAATGGTTTTTGACTGAATTTCCGGAGAACAATTTTGCCTGGAATTCCTTTTTAATTGTTTGACTGAATTGCCTTCTCAAAAGGTATTTCAGTCATAAATGCGAAAGGAATTATAGGCAAAATAGTTTTTCCTTCTGAAAAGGCATTTCAGTCTAAAACTATTTTGACTGAGTTGCCTTTTAATTTTTGACTGAAATTCCTTTCTGTTTTTGACTGAAATGTTTTTGACTGGAATTCCCGGAGCCAGTAGCTACATTGATTCCGTCAACTAGAAAAATTTGACGACCAATTTTGTGAAGTCATAGTTTTTGGCAAAAGAAAAAAAATCGTAACCGGTTATAGGCACCCTTCGAAAATTCGCTGAAAATGGGAATAGTTTAAGGAAAACGCACCTAATTTGAAAGAATTTCGAGGTTTATTAATTTTAAAAGCCTTCAGTGGCAAACATAACAAAAAAAGGCTTTTTAAAAAATTATTCAACTTCAGTCAAATTCGATGGCAGAGGCTTCAAACAGATGATGCAAAGCCGATATCATCATCAGATAATGGAGAGTTCTTTTTTTTAAAAGCGTTTGGCCGACGGGTTCCCTTTTTTTACTCTTCTTGGGGGGGAGGGGTGACGGACGCTTTAAATGAAAAAACAGGGTGTCTGAAATCGGTTACATTTATGTGCCCACAACCAGAAATCACGACCATTCTCGGAGTAACCAAAAAAAAATGTGATGCGTCATGATTTTGATATAAATCGATGTGGCATCTCAAATCACAACGAAAATATTGTAGACATATCGATAACACTCACCTGTTTGAGATTATTCACTTAGGTTTATGGCACTTTTAAAACATTGGAAAATTACAATTGCGTTGATTTTTACGGACTTCTTTTTAATGTGATCGCAGCAAATGAACAAGCTCGTCCATTCACTTCGATATTAGCTAGAAAACTGCTTACTGTCAAAATACAAGTACGATAACAGTCAGATCAGCCATATTTGCATTCTGTCAAAAGTTATTCAGGGGTGCTCACAACCGGAGAGTGCCCTCAACCGGAGACTCTCCCCTACAATAAAATTCGTAAAAGAGTAAAATGTACAAATAATATTAAGAAAAGAAATTGAGGTGTTGATTAGTGATTGGACTAGATAAGTTATTACATATTAAAATTTTCCGCGGCAAAATTTGTATAATGTTAAGGGGATACATTCTTCGTCTATATTCATCGTTCTCTCTTTATTTTTGTACATGTAGAGACTTTCCCACGCATCTAATTGATTCGGATCGTTGACCGATTTTACTAACGATAAATGCCCGTTTTCTAGTGTGTGTGTGTGCTGCTACCGCTGTTTTTGTTGATCGATTGTACTTTATGTGCGCTATATGTTCTTTGAATCGTGTATGTATTGCTCTCCTGGTTTGGCCTACGTAACGTACACTTGATTACAATCACCACAGCTAATTTGATATATGCTTTTGTATTACATATACGATTTTGTAGTTTTTTATTATTGGAGAAAACTAACTCCATGTCGTATTTCCTAAAAACTGATTTTGTGGTGTTAGTCGGCTTTCTGTAGATGCCTACGTCGATTCCATCGCTGTTATGTGTCAACAGTAAGTCTAAAAAAGGAAGTTTCCTATTATTTTCTTTTTCTACAGTGAACTTGATGGTTTCGTATTGGATATTTAAACATTTTACTACAGTGTCCACTTCCGAGTTTTTCATGATCGCAAATACATCATCCACATATCGAAACCAAACATCTGACAGTTTATTGGTGTGTCTCAAGTTTGTTTCTAAATGGGTTGCCCATGCTGGTTCCATGTGTTAATTTGTAGAATTCGCCATTGTACTGTAATTCATTCTGCTCCATATACACATTGCAGCTAAGTATGGGTAGAGTGTTTGTTTAGTTTCTGGAATATCTATCCGTTGTAACCAGTTGCTATTGACCGCCAATGCTTCCGGGATTGGAACATTCGGATTTAATGAAACAATATCGAAAGATCCCAAAATTTCATCATTTTTGGGTTTGATGGTTTTAAGTTTTTCCACAAACTCGAAGCTATTTCTAACGTTTAAACCATCAGGTGGTGAAAAAACAATCGGTCTCATTTTATTGCCTTGGAATTGATGGATTCGAGACTAGTAATCTTTGTTTGGATATTCCTAAGATTTCGTTGATCATCTTAATGGCTTGCGTTGTGGTTTTGATCATTTTCGGCAATGGATTCTCGTTTAGTTTACGAAAGTTGCACCCGTATGTAGTATGTACATGTAGTACATTAATGTTAGCTTTGTTATCTACATTAAATAATTCACAGTGTGCGGCATCACGCTTTGTATTTTCTTATATTTCCAATTTAGATGCTTGAAAATTTTAACTGAGTAGTCTGAGTGATATAAGAGTTGACATTTAACAAGAATCTTCGAATAGAAAATGTTTCGGGTTCGATGCTCACCGTAGTACGTATTAATTTTATTATTATTTTTCCCATGAATTTTGTAAAACTGTAATCTACATTTAGGCTGGTACCGCGAATTATTTTTCGATATTCAATTTTCTCCAATAAGCTTTCGGGTTCGATCCTCACCATGGACGTTTTGCTTAGATCAATAGGAACAAAGGTGTTTAGAGTATTTGAAGGAGTTTATTTTAAGTGTACTTATAAATAATGTAATTGTTTCAGAATAGTTCCAGAATAATTCATTCTTAAAGGGATTAAATTTAATCCTCCATAATCCACCAACTCACCAAGACCAAGAAGCAGTTACAAATTATGTAGTTTAGTAATTGTGCTGTGTTATTTACTAACTAAACTAGTATTTTCAAAAGTAGTATTTAGTGATAATTAACTAATTTGAGTTTGATTTTCAAAAATATTCGGAGAAACCCAACTCAAATTTCCAGAAAATTTAAGCATCCCTCGGATACGTAGTTTTAGAAATTGTGTTGTCTTAATTTTTGTTCTCTTAAGTTACGGGAACTTCAGTTTGGAATTTATACTTCAGAAACTAATTAGTGGGTTTCAGTTTAATTTTAGTTACATTAATTGTAATTCATTACAAGACAGCGTCCATCACAGATCAAACTTCTATAATTTAGTGGCGGGTTCTTGCTTAAAGCTTGGTCGAACCTAATGATGTTGTATTTTGTAATGGTTGTTGAGGATAATTTCTCATTTTGTTCTAACAGGACCTCTTTGTTTTGGAAAATAGTTTCTATTAACGGAATTTTTTAGTTTTTACTCAGATGTTCCATTCTATTTAAGTTTTCGATAGTTTTCTTGTCGATGATTTTTTTCTCAGAGACCGGAATTGGGTTGAGTGTCTCAAAACTGTTAACGTTAAATTTTAATTTTAGTGATTTTCTTGGTGGATCAGGATCACTTGTTAAAATTCTTACCGTTGTTTTGAAGCTGATAGCGTTATAAAGTCCCGCTTGGACTGTTATATCTTGTTGATGTGCTCATAGTCACGGTGTGATTGTAAAGATTTTCCTCTGGGTAGTATCTACTTAATTTATATATGTGGTTGTTCAGTGAAATTGAAATGGACGTATAGTCAATTTTTCCTTGCATTTTAGCGATAGATTCTGAGCCCAAAATGCCATCAAAAAATTTGTGAAAGCCTAGTTCATAATATATCAGGGTTGGTAAATTATTTCCTAATAAGTTAATTAAAATTGTTTCTCGATTTTATGTGATCGTTAATAATTTTTGATTATTTTTGTTTTTCTTATATCCTTACTGTTATCGGATACTAATAAATGGTTTGGTATTATTTCTAGCTTAATAATATTCTTCTGGTTTTAACTCTTTGCTATAACACTCCTTAGGGCATCAAATATCCGTATACCGGAAACCGAAATACCGGAATACCGGGCCTTTTTCAGTACCAGTATTGAGCGATCAATACCGGTATTTAAATGTTTATTGATTATTCGCCTAATATTCATACATATGTACCTATTTATATACCGACTTTGTTTTCGTTACAAATCTGTATTAAATTTAAAAATTAAGTGTTTGAGGTTGAGGGAGGTTAATGGGGTATTTTTTTTAAATTGTAAGTTCTACTTTGGTGCTTGTGAATTTGTGATGTAAATTTGTACTATCAAACCGCTCTATCAATGTTTTACCATCCAGGTGTAATTGTGAATTTCCAAACGTTAGACAGTCATGTCTGATAATAAAAAACAATTTGATATTGTTGAAAGCCAATTCTCAACCAGAGCCCAGTCTGGCATTATTTTTTATGCGAGAAGAGTCGAGCGGTCTCACCGATACTTCAGAAACTTCAAAAACACAATTGCCTATTCCTGAAACAAAAACAGAAATATCTATCGATTTCCATTCAAAGTTTTTATAACATCAATTGGACTAAAATAATCGCAAGGGGTTCGCAAGTCCCATACTCAGTTCGACAAACAGTAGTGAAAAAACTGACAGACCTTCAACTAAAAGCAATCCGATTTAGCATCAACATTTCACATTACATTTGATGAGTGGTCGGTCGTCCATAAAGAATAGGCGTTTTTTTGAATGTTAATGTCCATTCCCGAAACAAATTCACCGCCCCGGTGGCACAGTGGTTAGCATGCTTGCTTTAAGCTCCGGAGGTCCCGGGTTCGATTCCCGGCGGGTGATGAAAAAATCACGGCTGGTTAATGTTGGATCAATGAATTAATCATTCATTATCCGTTAAAAAAATGATTACGAAACTTCAAATGAAGCGGCCAAATCCCTCTATGAGATGTAGCGCCAGCGAAAAAAAAAAAAAAAAAAAATTTGGAATTTGTGTTTAGCTCGCATTCATAAATTTTGTCCAGCAGAAGCGTGTATCAAACTTATTGAAAGCAAACTGGATGAAATTTGACCGTGACATAATTTGCATTACTTACTGCCGAGGGCTTCTGTTATGAAGAAAGTCGGCCGTTTGATGGTCATCGATCAACAACTTTGTTTGGCGCTTGTGATATAGTTGGCTATTGTCGACGTTTTGTATACAGCACAACAACCGTTGATGAAACTTGTTCTGAATCTAAAGAAGACTATGATTATAAATTTGCATATGAATCTAATGAAGCGGATTTGAGCTGATTGATCATTTTTAATAGCTCTGCAACCACAAACGACATTGGCAATAATTTGGTTCCATTAATTAAACAAACTTAGGAAGATTTAGGAAAATTTGTAGTCTACAAGCTTACGTTAAAACTGAATTCGGCAGAGAACTACCTTTAATCTTAGATACAAAAACAAGATCGAACAGCTTAATTTTTATGCTACATAGAGCGAATTTATAAATTAAAAAATTGCATCTTAAAAGCTCTGATCGACGTCAAATCAACTGTCAGCTGACGCAACCCTGACATTCATTCTTCAAAATTTGTTAGAAGGACCATTCGCTGGCCGAATGAAAACCTCTTTGGTCCAGAGGATAATAGAAAAGTGTACAAACTTATCTTGACTTTTGCAATATTTGCACAAAGGAAAGTAACCCTAAAACAAGTTTGGCACGGATGTCAACTTTAATCGACTAACTAAACACGAAATAGTTAATATAACTGTTCATCCGGATACCAACTTTCTTTAATCCCAGCTCCAGAAGCTACATACTCAACATCAGAAAGTGATGTTGACAGTAAAGCCCCACGTGCAAAGGAAAATCATTATCGATAAGATTGCAAGAGAGGATTGATGTTGCAATAAACGAACGTCAAAAATACCGGTATCCCGGTTTTGTCGTCATGTAATACCGAAATACCATAATTCATATTTTGAACAGAAATTGGATGCCCTACTCCAGATACGGGAGGAAATTTAGCCTTCCGTGTCTGAATCCCAGTTTTCTTGAAAATTTTCCTAGTCCGTTACTTGAATCTCGTTGTCTCCGGATTCTAGTGATTGTTCTTGAGTACCTTGCACAGTTTCATGGTTATTGATTAATTTCTTGTTAAAAGTCCTTCTAGACCTCATGGAAACATCTATGTCGATGGGCGAAGGTGGTTCTCGAACAGAATGATTCTGATTGCATTAAATTCTCTGTTTCCATGGTGAAACGTGTTACCCTTTGATGAGTTACAGTTAACCAGGTTTGTTTTTGGGAATAATTTGAACCTGACTTAACTTTTTTGAGTTGTTTGAAATGTTTGAAATTTTTTCATTAGAACTAAATCTACATAGGAAAGCATAGGCTTTCTCTATGCATCTGCGTTTCGTTGTTTGAGCGTACCCATGGTTTCTTCAATCCCGATATGAATGCAGCAAGCGCATCCTTGTTGATGAAGTTATTAATTGCTAGCCACGCCAAGAAGTAGTTCTGTTTATCAAAATTTGTAAAGCCTTTAACAATGGCAGAAATGTTGAAAAATATTATTATAAACCTCAAACTAAATTAAAGTGGACACTTAGTAGAAACTAGAATTCGATTTAATTCAATTCGACGATTACGGTTTAGTTGGTTTTGACTTTGATTATGCTGGCCAATTTTGGTTGGCTATTTTTTTATTGAGATTTTTATGTTTTTGTTTCAATTATTTTTTTTCTATTTTTTTATTAAAATATCTTTAACATTCCTAAGGGATCATACCACATACTCCGCATATAGCAAAAACAAAAAAAACTGGTGGTACACAAATCGGATCCAGAAACCGTATATATGGTATGTGTACATACATTAATTTACCTACGTACATACATACGTACATATAATGGAAAGTTATTACAAATTTACGAAAGGTGTTTTTCCTGTTTTATGGAAAACTATAAAGTAAAATTTATATTCCAACTGCAATGCAAAAATCCTCACAAGATGTTACAATTGCAATTCGCTATAAATTTTTTTTTTCGATTCTTAATATTCCGTTTTACATTTTTTTTTATTTTCATTTATTGTGCTTTGTGCTATACAACTAACGTTTATTCAGGATAAATTGTTGTCAGGATAAATGTTATAGCAGTTGCAACTTAACAAAAAAAAAAACTGGTATTTTACTTGCAGTTTTTCATATACAATTTTTTGTTGTTGTGTCGCCGGTGATAAAGAAATGTGACAGCAGTTTAGAAATATTATGTACATACATAATAAAATAAAAGCTAGGTATATAGAACCCAAAAATGTATTTTATGTTGACGTGATGCTGCACCACCGGATTTCTTGATGGCAAACATTTTTCTTTCTCTTCCGTATATTTTGTTGTATGTATATTTTCCGTATTAGGCCAACAAACATATATGATATATCAGCTAAATACTGCAGATAAGCTTAAATGCTCACAGCTTAAGATGATTTAGTTGTTTTTATCCCTCTATCTCTATTCATTTAATGCAAATTGTATAAAAGACGTAGATCTAAATAAAATGAAACTTTATTAACTGACCTAAACTGTTTATGTGTATAAGTTTTTCAGGCTTTTGGTTCCGTTTAATGTACAGATACCGCGTGTGCACAATATGACGCAGAATCACAAGCTAATAAATTTAAAAAAAAACGAAAGAGGAAGATGTTAACTGGAACAAAAAAAAACTCATCATTAATCTTTGAAACGAGTTAAAAAAAAAAAATAAACAGAATCAACAAAAAAACTCTTGATTTTTAAGCGAACATAATATAAATGAATAAAAGACGACAGATGTGATAACGAGACATCTCATTTAGAAAAAGATTTTCTTCAACACTAAATTTTCTAATTTTTTTTAATAATAATAATAATACAAAAAAAAGTTGGATTTTCTTGTGCTTTTCTTTCATTCCGTCGAAATACGTACATATATTCCAGTCACGTACATTGCGAATCATCTTACCAATATGATGAACTTCGAACCGATGTAAACAAAAAAACGAAATGAAAAAAAGCAAAATAAATAAATAAAGTTTTTCATGTAAGTTATATAAAAGATTTTCTTTTCCATGGTTCTTCTTCTTGGCAGCCTCTCTCTTTTTGGTTTTGCAGTGAATATAATGAAAAATTGGAGCACAGGTTTATTTTATTCATGTTTAACAAACAAAAAAAAAACAAAAATGATTTTCGTAAATATGGGTTTCAATCAAACAATTGGTTATGTGGCCGGACTGAATGAACAGCAACAGCATCAATTTGATTTTAATTGCAAAATGATGTTAGATTTTGGGATAGAATTTTATTTTTATTTTTTGGTACACAGTTGGTGAATTTGATTAGATTTTAGCAGCGGTTAGATTGTAAAATTGAATTATTTATTTGTTTGTATATGGGCGCCAGCCATAGAAAATCTAATTAAATTTTTAAACATTTAACCAACAATCCTGAATTTCTATTTTGTACGTATATATATACAATATTATATAAAAGTATTTAAAGCACACAACATTATGTTTCACATTAATAATCCTTTTTAAATTGCTCTAAAATCCCTTTGCAACTGAAATTGTGTGTTTACTATATATATCATTATTTGACGTCAACTAATATCATTCTAATCATTTTCATCATCATTTGATTTCATCCGCTCACATACTCACATTTACTATATAAAGTATATATACAGAAAAAAGCTCATTTTCCTTTTTATTGTTTTTATTATTATATTGTCTTAACTGGAACAACCAAAATAAAAGCAGTAGCAAAAAAAAAGTTTCCTTATCTCGCTGACAGAAATATAATAAATAAACTAAAACCAAATAAAACTTTCTCGTTTTCCTTTCGCTTTATATATATTAAGTTGAGCTTTTATGTTATTTTTTGTTTGTTGCTATATGTCATAACATTATTAATGTTTTTACTGTTGTTATTATTACTTTACTATTTTTAATGTTTAAATAACGTAAAAATTACTCATCCCACTCTATACTTATTATTACAAACGACGACGACTCATTATTATTTGTTAAATTGTATTATTTTGAAATAAAATAACACAAAAAATTAAAATTATAGCTAAAGTTTTTTTTTTTTTGCAACCGGATGTTTTCTTTACAAAAATTTATTTGTTGTGTTTGTTGTTAAAAATAAAATGAAAATAATATCTATTAAATTGATATTATACATGAAAAGGATTTATTTCGTCGAATAATGCTAAAAATTTAAAAAAAAAAAAACTTTTTATTTTACTACAGTTGTTGTGCTATTATATTTCTGTCAATAATATATAATTAGAAAATAGAAAATTGGAGATGTTTTAGTAGAATATACTAGTAAGTCGTATTTATTTTTAGAAAATTAGATGGATAGCTAAAAAAAAATGTTTTGTGTTATGTTATAATAAAGACTTAATTTAAAACGATGAACAATTGTTTTGTGCAAAATAATGGGAAAAGATAATTTTAAAGTTTTTATTGTTGATTTGTTGATATATTATTGTATAGCTTATTAGTTCGAAATACATTTGGGTGATCCTTTGTATGCGTATTGTTGACATTTTGGATTGGGTTTGTGTTTGGCAGAATTGGTTTGGTTGAAATATTTGGAAAATTCATTGACTTAACACTTTGTATTATTAAAAAAAAACTGTTTGATTAAGAAGGGCAAATTATCGTTATTAGTGCGATTAGATAAAATACAGTATTCAAGTTCTCTAAAATTATTCGTTAAATTTTTATCTCGATTTTCTTAGGATAAATTATTAGGAGTGGTCGAAATATTTATATTTTATTTTTGTTGAAAATGGTGCATAATAGAATATATTTAGATAATCGAAGATAGCGTTGCGTTAAACATCGAATCATTTACTTTCTTCGTTTACAAATTTTATTAAATTTTCATTTAATTTATTTATTTAATAAGTGAATTTTGTGGTATTACATATTATACACTGCGCCAATTAAAAAACGGAAAAGAAATTTTCTTCGAAAAAATACCCAGATTTGATTGAACGCTTGTATCTTGGGGAAACCTTTCAAAAAAAAAAATTTATTTCTAGTTGAAGGAAATTTTGTTTTCGTTTCGATACTGGAAACCGTTTTATTTTATTTTGTTTTTTATGACTTTTTGAGTAAAACAAAAGGTGTCTAAAAAAAAAAAATTTGCTGCTGTTTGAAACTGTAATTTTATAAAGAATTTAGAAAACTTGCAAAACGATACTAGGAAAATTTTTGTACGGCCAACGTATCAAAAAGCGTAGAAGTAAATTTTTTTATCTTGTAAACTTAGCACTCTACGATAAAATGTTAAGTCACTTTAACACTAAAACTTTAACACACTAAAACTTCAATAACTCGACAAGGAGTGGACCTGGATGCACAGAAATTTTCCTAGTATAATTTTGCAAGGTTTCTAAATTCTCTATAAAATGGTCGATTTGGATTTTTGAATGATCGAGCAAGTTCGTTTACAGTTTCAAACAGCAGCAATTTTTTTTTTTAAGACACCTTTTGTTTTACTCAAAAAAGTCATAAAAAAACAAAATAAAATAAAACGGTTTCCAGTATCGAAAAGAAAAATTTCCTTCAACTAGAAACAAAATTTTTTTTTTTCAAAAGTCTTAATTCACCAAGACACAAGCGGTCAATTCTGGGTATTTTTTCGAAGAAAATTACTGTTCCGTTTTTTAATTGGCGCAGTGTATCTAATATATAATTACCCAATTCATTCACTAACTCCGGAACACTTTTCTTATATTTCTAATTTACATATCAAAATATTATAACTGAGTAGCCTGAATGATAGAGGTGTTGATAAATTTCGAACGGAAAATATCTCGAGTTCGATGTTCAACCCACATTTTTCATTTTTATTTTTTTTTTTTTAGTATTCATTTAATAACCAAATATTTTACTATAAATTAAATATTCCGCTTAATAATTATTAAAGTAATTATACAAGAAAATACGTGGTATTTCTGCGCCTAAAGGTATTGGAACACTACTATAAGTTATTTAAAAACTTTTATATTGAGTTGTAGTAAGCCATGATAATTTTTTGGTAAACATTTTTTCCAATCATAAACTTCATAGCATCATGCGAATGAAGTTTTTCTTAACCCTTTCAAACGCCATTTAAAATTAACTTTCTTCCCAAAATAAAATATGTAGCACAATTATGCACTGCTATGATATGGCATTGCTCATAAAACTGTAGTGTGAACATAAATACATAAGAGGACGATCGCACAAGAGGAATGAGACAAAAATTAAAAATTACGGTTGGTCGAAGCGATGAAAGTTGATGTACAATATATTGTACAAGGCGTTTGAGAGGGTTAAAATAAAACTAGATTAAACAACAACAACAAAATTGTTTATGCATGTGTTTAAAAAAGTATACATTCGGGCGAATTAAAAAAAAATGTTTTTCTATAATAATATGCGAATGAAATATATATACAGTCAAACCTGTTTTTGTGCGGTAGATAGGGACCGTACAAAAAAAAACGCACAAAAAAAAATATTCACAAACTTCATAAATCGCTATAATAAGTAACTTTGGACAAAAATTTAAAAAACAATTTTTTTATGCGGTGGATGGGGACCGCATAAAAAAAGTCTCCCTTAGAAAATATGTCAAAGTTTTACGAAAATAAATTACACATGGAAACATTTAAACAAATTTTAATTTCTCATTTTAAAATAAAACGGTAAATTTCCTTTTTTCTTACATCATTATGTATATTTTTTTAGTTTATGTTCAAGGTTAACAATCAGTGTGGCTATTACTACGCATTTCGTTGGTTGTGAAGTAAACATTTCTTTTAACTAAATTATATTCTTTGTGTGCAAGATAATAGGTAATTAATTACATATTGAAATTTGCTGGAATATGGAATATATAAGAATATTGAGCATGTCTAATGATTAATGAACTTGGCTGATGCAATAGGTATGAAAATGGCTGAACAGAATCTCGATATTCATATACCGCATAAAAAAAATCGCACAAAAAAAATCGCATACAAAAAAAAATCGCACAAAAAAGCGCATAAAAAAAAATTCGCATAAAAAAAGACCGCACAAAAACAGGTTTGACTGTATTTCATGCCTAAGAAAATCGATATTTCGAGATTTTCAACGATCGCCAAACATGTCGTCGGTAGACCCATGTGTGTACTTTAACCATGCCGTCCTCTTATCAGTCTGGTAGACTGATAAGAGGATGCCCTACCAAAAAATGACCTGGGGTCAAACCTTCTAGATCATCTGGGCTGATAAAGGTGTTAATGGTCGATAATTTAACACAGCTTCGGCGTGCTTGATGACCGTGTTCAACTCTTCAAAAGTTAGTGAGGCACTACCATTGACTCTACGAAGATGATGCTTCGATGACTTTACTGCCGCTTCGTACAGACCACCGAAGCTGAGAGAAGATGGTGGTTGAAAGTGCCAAGAAATACGGTGGTCTTGGCAAGTTTTTATAACTTCCTCTTGGTGATGTTTTGAGAAGAATAGGTTGTGCAGTTGTTGAAGTTCGGAATTAGTGCCTGTGAAATTGGTGCCGTTATCAGAATATATGTGATGACATATTCCTCGAGTAGCAATAAACCTCTTTAATGCGCCTATGAAAGCCTCTGTAGTCATGTCCGTCACTAATTCCAAATGCACAGCCTTCATCGACAGACATATGAAGATTGCTAAATACACCTTTGTAGGCCTTTTCCCTCGTACCTTGCAATGAATGTAGAAAGAACCACAGTAATCCACTCCCACGATACTGAATGGAGGTGCAAAGTTGATTCTATGAGCCGGTAGGTTACCCATCAATTGACCTGTAGTTCGAGGCTGCAGCCTAAAGCATCTTATACAGGATTTATACGTGTTACTCGCCACTCGACGCCCATTCAATGGCCAAAACTTTTGGCGGATTGCTGCTAACATGGCTTGTGGACCAGCATGCATAATGTGATAATCTGAAAATAAATGTTTAGTAAAAGGATGTTGTGATGGAAGAAGGATAGGGTGTTTAGAGAAGAAAGCTAACGAAGACTTTTGTAGCCGGCCACCGACTCTCAGTATTTGTTTATCATCGAGGAATGGAGATAAGGTGATTTTGTTTCGGTAAGCCCCTTGATGATAACAACTTTATTTCTTCACGAAAAACCTTGGCTTCAACCACTTGTTTCGTAATCGACACCGTAGAATGCAGGTGGATTTAAATCGGCTAATCCAAGCCATGATATTTTGAAGACTTCGTACATTATGTCTGTATTTTATGGAGTCTAATAGATCATTTCCGTAGTTCACATTGGATTCGTATTTGACGGCAGTAAACACTGATTATTCGTTGCGACGTTCAGGCAATTCTGAGGGGTCTAATATGGGTAACGCTTGTGTCCAAGTTTGGCCATCGTTGGATAAAAATTATGGGCCATGAAACCATAAGGCACACTTCAAAAATATCTCTGGCATCATCCCTCTTGAAATAACATCTGCTGGATTTTGCTCAGATCTTATGTGGTTCCAATTGTTGACATTACTTAGTTGTTGAATGCTGGAAACTCTGTTGGCCACAAATGTGTTCCAAGAAGAAGATGCAGATCTGAGCCAATGAAGAACGGTAGTTGAATCGGTCCAATAATAAGTGACGCTAACTTCAAAATTTATTTGTGAGAGTACCCGATGTGCTAACTCTGCAAGAAGATGAGCAGCGCAGAGCTCCAAGCATGGCAGAGTAGTTTTTCGTAGTGGCGATACTCTCGATTTTGAACACAACAGTTTCACCACGATTTCCCCGTCTTGGCTAACACATCTCGTGTAAATGGCTGCACCGTAAGCTTGTTCGCTCGCATCAGCAAATCCGTGAATTTGTATGTTGACTGGAACCGGAACTTTGAAGAGATGTCGTTGAATTTTTAGGGAATTAAGCTGAGGAAGTTGGCTTCTGCAGGTTTCCCATTTGGTGTGTAGACTCTGGGGCAGCGACTCGTCCAGCGAATCACCTTTTAGCTGCCATAGTTGTTGTAGAAACAATTTACCCAGGGTGATAACTGGAGCTGCTAGGCCAAGAGGATCAAAGATTCGAGCGATGTCAGAGATAGCAGTTCGCTTTGTAATTTTGGACCTATCTATAATTGTTACGCGAAAATGAATTTCATCGGCTTGCGGTTGCGAATACATGCCTAGTGTTTTCACGTATTCGCGGTCGTCGATCTGAAGAAGCGATTCTTGATCTGCAACAGGAATATCACTTACAATTTCTGGAGAATTAGAACACCATTTTCGAAGGGTCATTTTAGCCGTACCTAGCATGGATGTAATTTGATTTTTTATATTTTTAAGCTCCGATAGCGAATTTGATCCAGTTAAGAGATCATCCACATACATGTCATTATAAACGGCATTACTGGCATGAGGAAATGTGTCTTTAGCCTCTATAGCCAGTTATTGCAAACAGCGCGTGGCAAGATAAGGAGTCGCAGAAGTTCCGTAAGTGACGGTTGTCAGCCTGTAGGTTTGTAGATCGTCTTGTGATAAATCACGCCACAAAATGTATTGTAGATGCGAGTCTGATTCTTCAATTAATATTTGTCTATACATTTTTGACACATCTGCAATTACGACGAATTTATGCGCTCTAAATCGAATGAGGATACTGAAGAGATCATTTTGAACCACTGGACCTACCATAAGGATATCATTGAGAGACTTGCCCGTAGTCGTCTTTGTAGAGCTGTCGAAAACCACCCTTAATTTGGTACTAGAGCTTTCGGGTTTCAAAACACAGTGCTGGGGTAGAAAATAGTGACTTTCCGATAGATTTGATTCTGTGACTAATTTCATATATCCCAGTCGTCTATACTCTTGCATGAATTGTACATATTCCACCTGGAGTTGATGATTTTTGATTCGTGTTTTCTCATTATTTAAAAAACGACGTAGTGCCATAGTCCTAGAATCACCTAACGTTGATGGAGGTGATTTCAATGGTAGTTTAACAATGAATCTTCCTTGATCGTCGCGTGTTGTATTTTGCTTAAAGTGGGCTTCACATCTTTCCTCAGTTGGACTAAATGTATGCGCCGGCTGGGTTGGATTTTCTAGTTTCCAAAACTTTTCGAGGATGTTATCACTAATTTCGTCATTGATTTGACCATTCATAATTGATAAATTACAAAAGTAGTTTTGGTTTGAAGTTTTGATTTTGCCCGAAATTATCCATCCTAGAAGTGTATTTTGAAGGGTCGAATATGCATCATCTAAAGTTATTTGTCCTACTACTAGCAAGCTTAAAAAGATTTCAGCTCCTATCAGTAGATCTATTTGTTGGGGCTGATGAAATTGAGGATCTGCTAGCTGTATATTTTTTGGAATAGACCATGAATTAATGTTAATGTTGAAAATAGGTTGATGTTCAGTTATTTTTGGTAAAATGAATACATCAAGATTTGTAGAATAAGCATTAATTCGTGATTGTAGAGTAATTGTTGATGATGTACGACTTGAAGCCTTTGAATCGCCTATTCCATTGATAAGCAACTTACATTTATTTTTCTTTAGTCCAAGCTGAGCTGCTAGTGACTCTGTTTTGAAATTAATCTGGGAACCAGAATCCAAAAGCGCCCTGCACACAACAGGAGATCCATTAACATCAAGAACATTGACCACAGCTGAAAATAGGATGACGTAAGATCGAGAATGCGATGTAGAAGCTTCTAATGCTGTGCTGGAACGATTAGATGATATGTGAAGTGTAGATGAAGACTGCGGAATGACTCCGCTGGCAGTTGGGTGTAATTCTGTAGAGATGTGTGAAGATATATCACGGTGAATGAGAGTATGGTGTTTTCTAGAACATTTACGACAATGTTCAGTATTCGTACAAACATTAACAACATGATCGGAACTGAGGCAATTCGAACAAAGCTTTAAGTTATCAATTTGTTTGATTCGATCCTCAGGTGATAGAATTAGAAATCTTGTGCATCTAAAAATTTAATGGCCCTTCTTTTTGCAGAATGTACATTGATATGTCTTGGTATTCTGTGCAGCCGTAGAACCTGTACTTGTATGAGCAACAAGTTTTGATGATCGCTGTGGATTATTGTAGTGACGAGTTGAAGCAATGGGATGATTGGTTTGCAGACTGAGTGTAACACTATCTAAAGAATGACATCGTTTATTTAGAAAAACCATCAATTCCTCTAACGTGGCAAGTCGTGTTGCTGGTGCTTCATCGTTCCATTTAGCTAGCGTCTCTGGATCCAACTTAGTGCACATAATGTAAACTATCAAGTCATCCCATTGTAAAGTAGGTCGCTTAAGACTTGCAAGAGCACTTAAATTTGAATTTACCGTATCAATTAGTTCTCTCACATTCGTGGCCGATGCATTTCCAATTGGTTTAAACTTGAAAATTTTATGTAGGTGACCATTGCAAATGATTCTTTTGTTGTTATATCTATCATTTAAAAGTTTGATAGCCCGTTCATAATTATTAGCTGTGATTTCAAGAGCCGATATAATTGATAAGTACATACTCTCCCACTTTGTAAATATTCGCTTTTTTTCGCTTGGGATCGTACCCTCGTTTATTCTCTCGTTCAATAGCCGCGATGCTCTGTTTTGCTTCATCGCTCAGATGCTCCCGGCCATCGATAAATCGCTTCGTCAATTCATTCTCTACGATTTGTTTTAAATTAACATCCTCTCCTATCTATACGCATTTTCGCACCAAACAGTAGCTCGAATGGCGACATTCTAATTGCACGCTGCAGTGAATTGTTTAGATAGCGCTGCAGGTCTTGCGTTTTCTTATACACTGGTATGATAATTCAGAAAATTCTTTCAACTTGGCCGTTCTCTGTCGCCACACCAGCTGTAACCAACTGTAGGCCAATCCCCTCTTTATCACAACACTCACTCAACTCTCCTGATCGAAAAGTATCGCCTCTGTCCGCGATTAGTCTCTTTGGATTCCCGAAAATAGCTTTCTGAGTATCTAACCATAGAATTACTTCGCATGATGTTCTTTGTCTTCGTTGGGTAGATCCACGTAAACTTTGTAAAACTGTCAATTACACAAAATACGTATTGGTACAACTTGCGGGTTGATGATAAGCTCCCTAAATGGTCGATATGGTACGTAAGTATAGGATGTAATAAACCTTCCTGTTTACCAGTCTTCCTGTCTGTGATAATACAGCGAACACAGTCTTTAATGCAATGCTTGGTTTTCTCAGTGAGCTTCGATAGTATTGTCGTTCAATAAGCTCCCAGTTTTTTATGATTTCACGCTCCATTTTTCTCGGCACAACCAACAATGGATTTCCATCTTTCATCTTAAATAGAATATCGTTATTAGTGAAATATTCAAGGTACTTCCTGATTTTCAGAAGTTCAAAAATCGGCACCAATTCGCTATCATCCTTCTGTGCTGCTTTCATTCGATGTAACACATCGTCTACTATTGGTACTACTACAGGACCTCTGCTTAGTGCATCTACGTGTCGCATACGGTATCCTGGTCGATGTTCTAATTTGAATGTACACTCCTGCAGTGTCAGTGTCCTTCCTGCGATTCGTGGGTTGAGCTCTTTCCGCTCCATCGTACCTTTGAATGCTGCGCAGTCGGTTATAATCTTGAAGTTAAGGCCTAGTAGATAAACTCGTAATTTCTTAAATGCGGCTACAATGGCAAGAACTTCTAATTCATAACTACTATAGTTCTCCTGACATTTTGATCATCGTCCGACTTCTGTAATAGTACGGCACCTAACCCCAGCTTACACGCGCCCGTGTGTAGCTCCGTTTCCGCCTTCTGAGAATATATTTTTAACAACGGATGACTGATTAAAATTTTTTTCAACTTTTCGAAAGAAGCTTTCTGTTCCACGCCAAATTTGAATTCCACTCCTTTTCGTAATGTGTCACTTAGGGGTCTGGCCAACAACGCATATAACTTTCAACAAATCTTCGAAAGTATCCCGAAAGTCTCAAAAACCTCTGAATCTTCTTCACCAAATCTGGTTCTGGAAATTTCGAAATCGCCCAAAGCTTCTGTGATGACAGTTGAATTTTCCCATCCTCAATCTCGTATCCCAAACAATCGATTTTATTACACAGAAACTGGCATTTAGCTAACGCTGGAATGATGACGTCATCGATGTAAACACAGATAATTCTTTGGCGACACAGTTGTTCGAAGACCCTATTTATGAACCGCATAAATACAGAAGGGCTGTTGTAAAGACCGCAAGGTGTTTTCAGGAACTCGTATTGCCCGAATGGAGTTACGAATGCAGTGTATTTCACCGAACTTTCAGCAACAGACACATAGAAAAATCCATTTCTAAGATCCAATGTCGGGAAGAATTTCGCATTCGCTAATTGATCAATTTGATCGTCGATTAAATGCAACGGGTATTGATCTTTTACAACTATACTATTCAATTTCCGACAGTCAATGGGACTAGAGTATTCTGATGAGCTATGACGAATAATTTTCTGCTCCAGCCATTCATAGGTTTGGTTCTTCACCACCTCCATATCCAATGGCGACAGACGTCTTGACTTGAATGCAATTGGTTCGGTTACCTTGATGTGCAGTTTGATGTTAGTTTGAACTTTTTGGTTCTCCGGATTATAGTTCACCGCTCATTTTCTGATTGCGTCAGCTGCTAATTGATCCTTAACATACCCCAAATCAATTGAAATATCTCCGTGTTCAATCACTAATGAATATCTCTTAATACTTTCCGTTGTTACGACAGTCACTGTTTGGTCAATCAATTCCCTACCAAGAATAAAATCGACCGGTAACCCTCATCGGGGACCACATGAGTTTTGGTTTCATATTCACCACCTTCAATAATTAATTTGGTATTGAAATATCCTAATGTACGTAGACCCCTAGCTCCGGCACAGTGAAATACAATTGGTTCACCATACAAAGTGGATACTCCGGTAACTAGATACTTTTTAAGTGACATAAGGTTAATATCGTTTCCCGTATCCACTAGTCCGCAAAATTCAATACTCTCCAACGAAACAGCTTTAATTGTTTTGGATGGTAACATATTCCGCCCTTCTACAATATAATTACACAAAACTGTTTGGAGTACTCCGATTTGCTGTCACAGTTTGTTGACAGATGTCCAAATTCTTGACATTTGTAACATTTTGGGCCTTTAACTTTATCCTTGCACTCTTTACTAATATGACCGTTATTTCCGCAATTATAACATCTATTTTGCCACTGTAACTTCAAATTTTGGTTTACACTTCGTTTTCCCTTTTATTTCTTCGTAAATCATCACCTTGGATTTGAACTCCTCGATTGTATTCACTCCATACAACACCGCTTTATTTGGTTCATAATCGGATATATCGTCAATGCAATATTGTATTATGGCAGCCGCCTCTAAATTATCATTTTTTCCAAATTCTCGCATTGCCAATAAATAATTTTTGAAAGTTTCCTCTGGTAGTTTTTTCCGCTCAGCCATCTGTTTATGAACCAAAGCACTATTTTTATTAATGGAAAACTCTGCCTTCAATAAATCGATCAATTTTTCCCATGTGTTGACATCCTTAGCTATCCTTAAGGAATTTTTCGCCGGTTCGCTCAGTAAACGCTTCGCATAAATAATTTTTTGTTGTTTAGTCCAGCCGGTGCAAATTGCTGCCTCATTTATATCATTTCCAAGTTTGACTAAGCGTGAAATTGCTGACAACATAGGCATCTCGGACGAACCAGTACTCCATATTTTACATGAAGAGTTACGAATGAAAACGCTACTTGGAAAACTTGTGCCGCATTCGTTAACAATTCATCAAAAACTGAATCGAAATTGGTCGAACCAATCAAGCCAACAAAACGCCTTTTACATCGACTATTAAAATATTCGAGACCTATTTTTATAGGTAAGAATCATTTAAATCAGAGCACTATAACATGCATAATATGCAGATTTTAGATTTGGAAGCACTGTTTTATGTAAAAACCTTGACAATTTTCTCTGAAATTTGAATTTTCTATGAAATTGGTCGAACTAATCAAGCCAATAAAACGCCTTTTACATCAGTTATTAAAGGATTCTAGACCTATTTTTAGACGTAAGAATCATTTAAATCGGAGCACTATAACATGCATAAAATGCAGATTTTAGACTTGGAAGCACTGTTTTATGTAAAAACCTTGGGAATTTTCTCTGAAACGTGAATTTACTTCTAAAATTGCTTTAACTTTAAATTGAACTTCTAAGCGGGGTAGTTATGTTAGTCGTTAACTCAGAAATGAAGTTAAATATTATGAACTTCTTGCAACGGAGTTAAAATAAACTGGACTTTTTTAAGAGTGCACCATTGTCTTTGATTAAAAACAAATCGCCTCTCCTCGCGAATTTATATTTATCGGGGATGATTAAATCATTTAAAGAAAATGGAACTGGCTCATTTGTGTCTCATGTATTCCACCGAACATTTCAGAGTTACGTAGAATGAAGCTGCGGTTAAAACTGTTGACACTGCACTTGTCACTCTTTCGTGCGTGGATAGTATCCCTCAAATTTTCCATGACACTATGCAATCGTCAATTAAAAACATACGGTTTTCCCTATTTCAACAATTTTGTTACATAATTTGGTCAAAAAGGAAAATTTGTTCTCGTCACACGTTCTCAATGTGTACCGTGTGAAAATTTATTTGTTTATTTTTAATAAAAATCAACAATTTGAAAGCTTTGTTCGTAAAACGGAAAATGCTTGAAAATTAATGTGGGCAGAGGATCTCAATTGTTTAACATATTATGAGGGTGTATCTTTATAGACTGGTGTGTAAATAAAAATGACCTGTAGCAATATATATTAGTAATCTAAGACAAACATATTGCTCTTTCGAACATCTAGCTAGATATATGCCAAACATAATAAAACATTGTCCATTATTTGAGAAAAATGTATTAGATCTACATTTCAAATTCAAAATTAATTCACCCATCAATTTCACAAAAAATAAACACATACATACTATATACCTACTTCCTATACTCGCCAGCATGTATCCGTATATATGTACATAAGAATAACACAATCTATATAAATCTGGTATGTATATACCTCAATCCCCAAAACTAAGAGACCTAACCTAAAAAAAAAATAAAAACTTATCAAGTTTCTTATTTATCCATATAATAAATAAAAACTAAAGTAAATATCTTTCTCCAAAAATAAAATAAAAAAAGGAAAAATTTATTAGTTTCTATTTCAAATTTTCATAAAATCACTTTAAAGAGGGTTAATATTCATAACATAATTTTAACCCATATCTCAACATTTTCTTCAAGAAAATTTATGTGTACGAGAGTATATTCACTATATAGCGACTTTAACCATTATTGAACCAGCTACATATAGGCACAAACAAAATCAATATATAATAAGTACATATGTATATATCCTCGTATGTTACATAGTTATGTTACAGTTTGGTTACAGTTTTTATTTTTTTTAGTAAATACCATTCAATCACGGAATGAATAACAAAATCACAACAAATGAAAATTCAATTATATATCAGATGTGTATCTCTGTTATGATTGGTACATAAATATATGTATCCGTTTCGGATATACTTAAATCAAAGGCTTATGTTTCTTTTTTATTTATAAGCTTTTATCCAAAATGCCAACAACAAAAAAAAACATCTACAACGTATGACTATTTCCAAAATCGAAAAACTAATTTAATTTTCTTGGTTTTCATCTTTTTGTTGTTTGTTGCCTTTATTGTTTTGAGATTTGTGTTGTGGGTTAGCAAAATACAAAAAAAAAAAAAAAAAACTCAAAACAAATCGTTCAATCAATTTTGAAAATTTATTATGTGTAAATTGTTATTTAGGAAGAAAAACTCATTCTCACACACACACACAAGCAACAGAAACGAACAAAAAAGCACATTTTCCGTTTGTTTTCTTATCGACGCAAAGACACAAGAAGTAACAATATATAGAAAATGACAATAAGGGGTAAATTTATTTGTTTATTTATTGGGATTTTTAGTAGTTATTGTTGTTGTTGTATTTTCCAAATCTTTTTATTTTGTTTTGTTTTTGTTATTGCGCCCCCGTTGTTATAAAGTGTGAGCAAAATGGAATATTTGAGAGGAAGTACGGTTGTCAGATATTTCGTAACTTTCATTCCTTTTTTTCAGCAATCAATTTGATTAATCTACAATACATATTTAAAAAAAAAAAAAAAAAATCGAAATCGAAATGAAAACAACTGGATTAATTTATGTGTTTTCGATAAACGTTCACGCAATGGGAGTTTTTTTTTTGTTCTTCATTGAATAAATTTCAAAATGCGTACGTATAAAGATTTTGAGTTTTTTTTTTTTCATTGAAATCTCCCCCACCCGGTAGATCATCGCCAAGATTTCTGTATTAATTTAGCTGCTCTAAATCGAGCCAAGGCTTGAAATTCCAAGTTTCCAAATCATGTTTCCATGAATTAAATACGTACGTTCTACGAGTGTATACACAAAATTAAATCAATAAAATCAGGAAATTGATCTTGTTCCTGTTATTTATTTATGTAGCTTCCAGTGATTTTTTTTTTTTTTTTGGTATAGCGATGAAATGAAAATCATATTTCATTCGCGTATGAGTACAAATTGACACCCGCCTAATTTTGCGTTACGATTTATGTGTAAAGTCAGTGGGGTGCATAAAGTTCAAATTAAACCAAAAACAAAAAAAACTGCGTTCATACACAAAATTATTTGGTATTTAAGGATACTGATACAGTGGAAATTCGGTTTATCCCCTCTGGCCTAGCCCATATGTTATCAGTGAGAATATCATAAATAAATGATTGTTTACGAGATAATCGTATTGTGTGTCTTCCTCATGGACTTGATCGATTGCCATCGTAACTGATTTGTATTGATTAGTTCCAATGGTTTTGTTAGTATGTCAGCAACCAATATTTTAGCTTGGTTTCTTGGAAATCTAAATGGCTCTACAAAAATTGAGAACGAGTGACAATGTATTTAAATCGTTTGGCACTTCTATAATCATTGATAACTATACAGCTGAATTCTGTTCATCGTCAAAATTTAATAATTTACGAATCCAAATCAATTTTTGACAGGAACTTTTCTCAACACTATTACGACTATGTGGTAATCAGTATCGCTAAAGGAAAATCCTAAGCCACAATTCGTGCTTTGAATATTATTACCTTAACTGCTTGGTTTATTTCTAGCAGCACATTTTTTCCATTTTATTTGGCATCTCGGCTTATTGTTATTTTATCACTGGAATTTTCAAGAATGAATCGTCATTGTGCGACCAGATATCCGACAGAAATCAATTTTCTAGCTTTATGCAGCAAAATGGATTCCCCAATAAATTTTTGTTAACTACAATATGAAAGCAACAGGAATCTACATAATTTCATGTCATCCTTGCACAGAAAGAACCAATGCTTTGGAAAGTTTTTTATTTTAATATGTGAAATACAAACGTAAATATTGTTACAAATGTAAATATTTTTCAAATTTTTCTAATGTTTTCCTATCATCCTTGCGCAAAGGGTGCAATGCTAAGCGGCTTTGGGGAGTTCTCTATTTTAGTATGTGAATACCGGCATACAAAAAAAAAATCTAAACCCGAGGTCTGACACGTTAATTCTTATGTATTTTGATGCACTGTATACGAATCCGACGTCCATTTTGCTCCATCACCCACCAGTTTTCCAAAAAATCCCAATTTTGAGTTAAAATTGCCCAAAAAAATACCAAAGTCTATTTTTTGTACCGTTTACTCCAGGTATATTGTTTCCGGAGTTTTTTAACCGCAGAAGAGGATTACGTAGTATAAATTTACTTGTGACACTTCAGTAACCCAAAAAAAGTTCAAATTGAGGTGAAAATGGCCAAAGAAAAATTTCTAAGTAATTTACCTTTCTATTTTGGTTACTAATGGTTTTTGACTAAACCATTGTTAGAAAGTCCGACAAAGAAAGTCTTACTAAAACCTAGACGGACAACTTACACTGAAACCCAGACAATCAAACTGTTACTCAAACCGAGACGCAAAACTCACACTTGAACCATGACAAGCAAACTGAAATTCAGAGAGTATAAGTTACAAATAGAAGACAAATAAGACAAATTCGCGGCTTGTGTGACTGAAACAAAGTTAATGGCAATAGAAAAGTGAAACTTAACTAAGAAAGTTTAGCTGAAACGAGTTCCCCTAACCTTGCTGCAGTTTGAGTTTATCTGCTCAAGATTGAGTTACAGTTTGTTGCTTTTCAACAACTTTTTGTTCATTGACCTATCACGAGCGTTCAAGCAAAGTTTTATTGATGTCAAGTGGATTTCTACGTCTTTTTCTTAGATTTGTTTCTTCATCTCTATTGAGCATTCAACAATAGTCCCCTAACATGTTAACATCCCACCTTCCCTGATATCTCCTTTCCATCCTGGTGGAAGCGCTCCTCTTGCTCTTCAATATAGTCGCAGGAAAGTAATCAAGATGGGAACCCAAAAAAATGGAGCTTTAAGTTCATAAGACAACACATATACCAATTGCCTGTAATTTTCTATCAACTTTGTAACAATGTCTTTGTACTTCTCAGTTCTGGTGTTTCGTAGCTTTCTCATTTTTTTTGCATGGTTTTAACGAAATTTTTGTCTTGAAATACTTTTCGTATTTCAGATCCGTTAAAAATACTTTCTTTAATTTTAGCCTCTGACAGGTTTGGAAATTGTTGTGCCTTCACATATTGCTTCATCAGCCCAAGTTTTATGTGTAGTGGAGGTAAGAAAATTTTTGAGCGATCTAATAAAGGTTCTTCAGTTACATTAGAAGACTGAAGACTGTGTAATGGACTGAGTAATGGTTTTCTCGGTCTCTACTATTCCAGAGACATTTAAAACAAGGGTACTTCACAAAACCGGGCTGTTGCCATATAGCAGTTTTGTTATAATTTTTAAATCCCCACAAACTTGCCAATTGTGCTCCGAGTACTTGATTTTTTTCAAAATATATCCTAGATCTCCGTAATTCTCTCCCATAGAGATTGGGTGGACTATTGGGACAGTGGCATATTTAGAACCGCTTTTTGAGAGCTTTGAGGAATCAATGAATAGTCTCCACTCGTTAGGTTTGTAAATATTAGGTTTTACATCATTCATCAGTGCTGGTATAGTTGTGCAATATACCAATGAAGTTTTTTTATCTTTGGTAAAGTGCTTCCGAAATTCCTTTTCTCTTTCTCTATCTAAGTTTCGACTTTTCAGTTCACTAACTAAGTCTTCAGATACATCTTTTGGTAATGCATATTGGAACTTTCTCTTCGTTAGGTGCAATATACTTTTCTTCACTCTCCTCCATTTCATTTTCACTGCTGTAAAATTCTTCCCTGCTGGACGCTTCACTATCACCTACGTTATCCTTTGAAACTTCCATTACTTCATTGTTTGAAAAACTTGAGTTGAAGTAATTGAACTTTACAGGTTTCGTCATTGTACATATATCTGCGTACTTTATATTTGATTTACTCTTTAAATTAAAACCTTTCACTTCGGTATTACAAAAGTAAGATTCCTCTTTCGGTCAATTTTTTTTTTCATATTACGGGTGTTGTAACTAAATTTGAGTTACTCTTAATATTCTTGAACCGCTTTAGCTTAGTTGAACATACATTTTATATAATTTTGGAGTCTACATATTTTCCTCAAGGATCTCACTACCGAAACATTCGTGGTATATATTTTTAGTCGAGTCAGATATAGTCTACCGACATTTAGCTATTTCAAATTTACCACAAATGTAACAAAACATATTCGGGTCTCAATCACACTGATGTATTCTTGTAGCCGTATGCTCCTCAAAGGCCAAGTTGCCTACCCTTGAGGAGCTGCGATCGCATGATGACGACGCCTGCGGGCCCGTTCTCCCACCTTGACCAGCCGCCGATACTGGAGTAACCCTCCCCTGCATCGTAACATTTTTATGTGTGGTTGCTATGACGACATGAAAGCCGTAACCCAGGAACTTAGCCCGATAGTGTGACATTTCCGTTGCCCACCGTCACCACGTGGAGGTGGCCTGGGTACATCCACACGTTAATTTTCTGTTGACACGTGTTTTTTTTGGGATAATGACGAGTCAGAAGTAAATTTGAACTATGGAATCCTTTTTTGTGGTTGAAAATACTCCGGAAACGATATATCTGGAGTAAACGGTACAAAAAATAGACTTTGGTATTTTCTTTGGCAATTTTGACCTAAAATTGGGGTTCTGTGGAAAACTGGATGGTGATGGAGCAACACGGGCATCGGATTCTTATTCAGCGCATCAAAGTACATAAGAATTGACATGTCAGACCTCGGGTTCAGAAATGTTTGTTCTTTTTTGTGTGCCGGTTTTATTCAAAAACATAAATTTTTCAGAAATGTTCCAATTTCTAAAAATGTTAGAATTTCTAAAAATTGTCAAAGCGGGAGTTTGCGGCGTTAGCCCTTCATCTAAAGTATAGAACCCGCAAGTATGCGTTAAATACACTAAAATTGAAATTGTTAGAAGTTTTTAAGGGGAAATGTAAAATTCGCTAATACTACAAGTACATTGTTGATTCCTATATACAGGAATAAATCAGAGTAATAAGTTTAGCACTTCAGTCGCTATGGTAAGATGACTAAGGTGAATTATTTTTCACAATGCTCGCGAATCGAAACTGAATTGCAAAACTCTAACAATTTCTCCTATTCGTAAAATGTTGATATTTTCAGACTTTTTTATTTTGAATAACGACAGCAACCCCAAAATAATTCTACCCATGTACGCCACACATTGAAAAGATTTTGAGTTTTCAAGTAGTTGATTTTGATTGAGTCAAGGGGCAACCAGAAATTCAGAAAATTATTTTCCCAAAAAATATAGAAAACCGCGGGAGTTTCGCTCGAAAATAACTTGGTATGGAAATTTTGGAATTTTTGATTTATTGGGTTTTACAAATTTCTTGGGAATTTATATCAAACCCTAGATAACCTTGATAAACGCTTCTGGTTTATGTTGACCGAAATCCTTATCGTAAAACGGTTGTGATCATTATTTATCGTCAAAGAATATCTACTTCCACAAAGGGTGGACGTTTACATATAGGACCACTTAAGCCAGATTGAACCAATTCTAGTGCATATCTTGATTTTCGCTCGGCAATTTTGGAAAATGAAATTCAAGTAGATTTAACATTAATGCCACAGGTAAAAATAAATGCAATCCGGTACCGATATTCTGTTTTGGAGTTTTTTTAATTACTAAAGGATCGAATCAAATCCACAGAAAGATCGACACAGAATTAATATCGGTGAATAATAAATTAACTCAAACAGTAAGTTATTCTGGTATATTCCATATACATTTATAACAAAGAGGAGAAATTGTTAAGAGTTGCTTCGGTTGATTCCTGTATATAGGAAAAAATCAGAGTAATAAGTTAGCAGTTCAGTCGCTATAGCCTGATGAGATGATTGAAAAGCGATTTATTTTTCACAATGCTCACAGATCGAAACTTAATTGCAGAACCTTAATAATTTATCCTCTTCGCATAATAAATTAAGTAGCTATATGAGATAACTAGAAAAATATTGCCGCTAAATACACGAATGAATGTACGAATCATCTTCTCAATATCCAAATAATGGATATCTAGGTCTGAAGATTTAATAACGGGCCAATGAAATTATACAGCCGGTGTATATAGCCGGTAATATTGCAGCCACATATATTGTAGACATATTTTGATATGGCCTGGCAGTATGTCTTAATGTTTCAATGTTGCATTACGTTCTGGAGAGAATATCTTTTAAGATACTCTCGGGACCGTGCTCGTTTTATATCCTTGGTTTGATGGTGTTCATTATGACTCCCATGCTTGCAATAAAACAGATCTATTTGCATGATAGAAAGTCAGCTTCATTTGAACTAAGGGAGTTTTGCTTGCTGTAACGCACACAATTTTTGTTTAATTCAGGAACCGTACCATCTTAATGGTACTGTGTCTGGCTTGATATCAACTTATGGCAGAATCTTTTTAAGATTCCTGTCATTAGAAGTCGAACCTGCATTTTTATTGGTAACAATATTAATGCTTTGTTTATTGAGGAGTGCACTGTGGCTGATCTGATAGCTGTGCTATTATTCGAGTATCAAATTCTTGTACCAAATTGAAGCTTGCTTCTGTTTACCTCCCCTATATGACTCGCCTTTACCTCCTCCTTTGGTTGAGTTTAATAACTTGTTGTTGTGGGGTAAAAAGAAATACATCCCCCTGATGATTAGGTGTGATGCTAATGCTCGTCTCTCAATGTGGGCGTCTCTATTCAATTTTTTTATGCTCTTCTGAGATTGAAATTCTCAATAAAGGCCGTGAGCCATCTTTGAAGAACGATATTCTCTCTTCTCATCACATGACCAAAAGACCACCGTTTAAACCATACCATGCTCCTTCCTCTCTACTTGTTATACCGAGCGACATGGAATTACAAGCATCATTGCTTCCAAAGCCAATAACGATTACTCTTGACAAATACTTGTCCTCTTATCACTAACCAGAAGTTTCGGAACAAACTTTTCTGTAGTTTTAAACCTAAAAGGTTTAGAAAATTCGTTAAAAATCTAAAATATAAAGCCAAAAAATCTAAACTTCAGGTTGATTGGGGTAGATTCTTAGTGGCTCGAAAGGGTTATAAAAGAAGATTAAGGTAAGATCACAGATGTTCGTGGATTAACTTCTGTGAAGAAATTAACAGCCTGTCGGCTGTAATTAGACTTAATAATAATTTGGCTGAAAGTGATGTTTGCAGACTAAATGCTCTTCGTCTGCCGAACGGTCAGCTCACCTCTTCTAACCGGAGGTTTGGGAGTTGCTTCTTTATGTTCATTTCCCCGGTTTTGACTTCGGTTCTGATTTTGTTGCTTCCAAGCCTACTACTAACTTGTATGTTGAAACCCATAGTTGGGGTTTGGTTCACAAGCTGATCACGCACAACGTTCTGCGTTGAAGTCTGTTCTTATTTGCACGTTACAAAGCTGGGGGTCCACATGGGATTTTCCCTACTGAATTACAGTATGGCTTTCTTTATATTCGGGAGCATCTACTTCATATATTCCAAGCGTGCATTGCATATACATAGCATTGTTCCACAATGCTGGAACAAGACTAAAGTTCTTTTTATCACGAAAGCTCGCAAGTCTGATTATACGGACCCTAAGTCATTTCGGCCTTTTTGTCTGTCTTATACTTTCCTTATTACTTTAGAAAGGTTCGTCAACAGATTTATTAGAGACCACTATTTGCCGCTCTTCCCAACCAGTAACATGCAACATGCTTATAGAGATATTAATTCCTGTCAAACTGCTCTACAAGAATTTGCCACTAAGGTTGAAAAGTCCCTCAAGCTTTTGATATTACTTCATATCTTACGATTATTAAGCCTATTTTTGGTATTGATCACACTATTGTTTTATGGATCGAGTATAATATGTCTCGCATTGTTGAGGCTGAGTCATTGAGGAGCTACTTTTTATACTACAGCATTTTGGCTTGATTATCCAAAGTTATGCTGATGATCTTGTTGTTATAGTTGCAGGTAAATATTTGAATGTATTGGGCGACTTAATATGTTACAACAATCCCTAATTATGGTCTATACATTGTGTTTCAATTCAAAAAGCTACTTGCATTTTTTGGCAGTGTAAAAGAGCGTTTGGGGAAATCGTAAGGTCTGAGCCCCAAAATGTTAATATTTATTTATAAATCATTGGTTTTACCAATCCTCTCGTATGCCTTCATTGTTTAGTGGCAAGTGGTTAAATTAAAGAATTCTGTAAATTAATCTAATGGATTTTAAAATACTCCACTCGAATCCTCTTCTTGCTTTGGATTCTATTTTGTGTCTGCTACAGTTGAACACCTTCATGCTATCACTGCTGGCTCTACAGTGTATCGCTTGAGATGCATTGGTGTATCAAGTGTTTTAGGTTCAATGGTAAATACTTTTTATTGATACCACAAATTGATATGGTTAATGATAGGCTGTTGCTTGAGTTCAACTTCGAAAATTTATGCTCGGTAGTCTATCCATCGAGAGATTTGTGGTCTTCACAGTAATTTCTTAAAACTTTATCGGAGTCTCTTACCTTCTTTTCTGATGGCTCTAGCTCTGAAGAGCTAGATGGCTCTAGCTCATCGCTTTGTTGTCTGGGTTCGACTACCATTGTCTTTCAGGCATAATTAATAGCTTTGACTCAAAGTGTTATTGAGGCTTTGAATCTTGCTATTAACAACAAAAATATTTTTTTTTCTCTGTACGGATAGTAAAATCGTGCTGAATTCATTGAAAAATCCTTTGATTATTTCCAAATTTTCTCTGTTCTAACAATAGAGGCTCATTGTGAAATTGATTGTAATGAGATCGCCAATTTCATAGTCAGTGCTGGTTCGCAATTAACAATAATCGGTCTCGAATCAGTGGCACTATTATCTTTTATTAGCGGAAAGAAGGCTATAAAAAACGTTGCTCTTAAAGAGCCAAGGCTGAAGTAGCCTGTAACTTTTGGTTGCAGTAAGGCGAAGCACTATATTAGTAAGCCAGATCGAAGGTTTGCTAAGTTTACTTTATCTTTAAATCAGATACCAGTTCAGAAAACTGGTTGAAACTCTCACTGGCCATGGCCGTTTTGAGGATCATCTGCATCGCTTGCGATTGGCTAATAAACAAATTATAGAGTATCGGATAGAGCACGACACCTTGTGGAACTACCAAATGAATTTCATGCTTGGCGGATTTTTCGCCCGATGCACAAACAAAAAATTCTCTGTCCTTAAGAAAATTGTTAATAAACTTTATTAGATAAATCGGGAGTTTTGTTTGAATCATCTTGTAAATTAGACCTTCGTGCCAAATGACTCGCTACTCAGGTTTAATTTGCGGATTAAGGATAATTTTGTTATGTTTCCAATTTGCTGCAGACTAATTTAGCATAGATGTTGAATATTATAATTTTGGAAATTTGATTTCAACTGGAAAAGAACCAGGAGGTGTTGAGCTTAAATTTTGGATAGATTTCATATTATCTAAAAGTTGACGAGTTGTGATTGTAGTGGGTAGAGAATTTGGAAATTTCACTGTAAATTTATCAACTAGCATTAAATGGAGATCTGTATGTGAAATGTTCAGCTTTCTCATTGGTTAGATGTTGCTGTAACTTTTTGTAGCCTGAGACATTATTTAGAGTCACTTTTATACCGATGTTGCACAGTTTTATTAAGATGTTTTTGATATTAAGCGGGTTGAGTGTTATTCTTAGTTGGTCAGTGGTAAACACACAGGTTCTGTTCTTCAATATATTTTTAGAGTAAGTAAAACAATTGTGTTTCCAAAGTCATTTGTTAACAAATTCTGAAGTTTAATTCTTTGTTGGTATTTTTGTAGGTTTACAATTTCCTAAAGTATAGAAAAACTTCAAGAATTTTTGATTGAATAACGGTACTCCATCATAACTGAGGGTCTTAAATCGGTTACTAAAACTTATAAAATAACATTCCTTTTTTTGATTCAGGAACATCCTAAAGAAGAATAAAATATTTGAATGCACAAACGTGCCATAACTTTTATTGTGAAGGATTATGCTTTTAGTCCCTTTTTCATAAAATTATTTCTCTCGAGTAAATATTTTTACTTTCCCGCCCATACGCTTTTATCCATTTCAACTTTCACTAATCTTTTTCATTATACCAGCGCTATATACAAGTATAGTTGTCCCGAACATATTTATATTCCCAAAACATTGTCTCGGGGCTTTCCGTTTCTATCCAGCCACCACAAACAAACAAAAAAAGAAAACACAAAGTAAACAAAAACGGAAATTTAAAATGAAAAGTTTTAATGAATTAATTATTTTAAAAGCTTTAAGAAAAACTTGGAACCATTTTTTTGTTGTTATTGTTTTTTGTATTATAATTTAATTATCGTTTTGATGGTTTTATAAATTTTCCTTGTTATTATAAATATTATCTACTTTGTTTAGAAAATTCATTTTTAATGCCCATAAAAATTACGGGGAAGACAAAAACAAAAATGGAAAATCATGATTAATTACGTTAGATAAATAATCACGATTTACTTTTTTTTTTTAATTTAGCTGAAATAAGCTTAATGAACTTGTTAAATACATATATAGATGTCGTATCACAGTAAGCCGCTAACCGATGTGTGCACAAACATATACTACCTTGTTTGAGCGGTTGTTGTTTGTTATGCCGGAAGAAAACATTTTCAAACTGGGAACAATATACAATGGGAATATTTTTTCCCGTCTTACGTATTTCCTTTGATAAAAAATTCAAATGGAATTTCTCATTCTTTGCCTGTATATAAACATATACATATAAACAATATTACTTTATTTCTTTTCTTTAAGTGAGAAGACAATGAATATGTTAAAAACACAATAACTCTGTGTGGATATAATCGTTTGGGATGTTTTTGTGTAACCATCGTATAAACGATGACAACGATAACAACGAAATGTTGATAATGGGAAATGCTTTTAAGCTACGGTATTATACACATCTATTCAAATCACACAAAAATATTATTATTATTATTAAATGGGAGACCAAAGTTTAGAGATAATAAATCAGATACATACATATGTATATAAGTATGGTAGATATATGAGTGCGGGTTAGTATGAAATATTATTGTAATTTTATGCCATATTGATGTTAGACAACCAAATAAAAATGATAACATCTTCTCTCGTATATTTATTGGAATGTTTACAGTAATATGTACATTAGGTCAGAAATTTTTTTTCAATAAAAATAATAATAATAACATATATTATCGAAATCCGATCGATTAGATTTTTTTTTATTTTCCTCTTTTTTTCCGGCTGCCCCACATTATTCAACACACACACAAAGTATAAATCGTAAAAATAATAATAATTCAAAAACTGATTGTTATCGGTTTTATCAGGAATATAATGTAGGATCCAAAATTATTATTATTATTCTTTTTTTTTTTTTTTTTGATTTATGATAGCCAAACAATCTTTATGTGATCTGCACACAGTTGAAAACATTGGAAAATATTTTATACAGCCTCCCCAATACTTTTCATTTCCGTTTAAATATGTATTTTTATTTTCTAATCAAAAAACATGGGTAACATTCAGGAAGAAGGATTATTTTGTTCAAAAAAATATTTTTTTTTTTTTTTTAAGATAACCAAAATAGCATCTGGTATTTTCTGGTGTGATGTTATACAATATAAATTTTCCGAGTTTAAAAGTTTTATTTTTTGGAAATTTAATTGTAATTTAAAAATTTAAAGTTTTTTTTTTATTTTTTTAATACAGCAAGACCCATTGATAATTCATTTCTAATCTTCTTGTTTGTACGTTATAAGAAACAAGTTGTATTTTTTTTTCTTTTCCCACTATAACGAAATTATAATGGGTAAGTATTATAAACGCGAAACAATTTTATTGTTCCAGATTTTCACATTTCTCGACGAACTGTTTATCAGAACTTGAAAAAATCGATTAAGTCTTCTCGAGAATTCATATAAGAGTTTTTAAAATATGGTAATTTTTGATTTTTCACATTTTATTGAATATATTAAAGCTTATTTTCTCGGGAAAAACAAATCGATCGGTGATTGATTACGATTAAAAAATTTGTATTTAATCCCATTTCATTTTTACAACTTTAATTTTAACTAAATTTAAGTCGCGGTGAATACATTTAAGCAAACAATTTATTTATGTCCCTCAATATTTAAAAATACCTGCTTTTTGTTTCTTTTCATTATATGTATGGTATGAACATTTAAATAATTTGTTTTCTGCAAAATACGTAAACAAAAGGTTTTTTCTCTGTTTTTAATGCCCAAAACATATCTCCTTTGCAACGTGTGGCCAAGTTATTTTCCGTGATATTTTTTACGTTTGAATACAACCACATTTTTTAATTTTTTCTGTATTAAAATAAAAAAAAAAAAAAGCATCGACAGCCCATTATAAAAAAAATAGAATGTAATCGCTACACTCAAAAAAATGAGTTAGTTTAACTTATAAATTATGTTGGACTTTAGCCTAGGTAACGCCTAGGATGGAGCGAAAAAAAATAAGGGGCCCCCGCAAAATTACCTTTTAGTGTTAAAACCACCTGGTTAAAATATTTCAAAGTTCATTAATATTTACCATTGGTACTTTCCATTTAAATATGTCCATTTCATTTAAAGACCGACAGACAAACACCACTTCGAAACCTAATTTTTCGAACTTAGGATACCCCAAAACGGATAAATGACCAATAATCGCATTGTCCAACATTTTCATGAATACTACACTTTATTTTGCTTACGTAAAAGAAAGTAAAAAGTTATTGGTCAAAATGTTGTTTATTCTCTCTAAAAGTTGATAGTGGGCATTTATCACAGAGAGTGGCTTTCGAGACGTTAGCAATTTCAATTTCTACCAGTTTCTAAAGAAACATGTACTTCAGGAATTTTTGTATAATAAAAGTCTAGTTTAACTCGGCTAAGCATACATATTAGCCTAAGATAACAAAAAAACTAAATAGAAAAATTCAGTTGGAAAATACCAACGCTAAATTTTAAAATATTCTATCTACATATTTAAAAAATATTTTAACCAGTCATTAACGGCACCATAAACTAGCTTCCTGACCATCCTAGAGCCATCTTACCAAAATTCTAAAAATAGAAATTTTCACTCCACCTTAATACTAAAATTTAATTATTCCGCGGGCGAAATACATTAGTGTTAAAATTAGTACCCTCCCCCTCCCCCCTCCTTGTAGGTGGGGCGAGAGTAACCTAGAAACTAAAATAGGAACCCCTATTATTGAATGATAACCCTATTTTTGAAATTGGCCTTCCAGATCACCAGATCTTACTTCGCCAGATTTCTTTTTGTGGGGCTATCTCAAAGACCAAATCTACAAATAAAAACCAATAACACGTGAGAATATGATTGAGCGAATCAGAAATGATTGTGCTGAAATTCAAGCAAACACACTTCTCAGTTGTGTACAGTCATTTAAAATGCGGATTAACAAGTGCATTGAAGTCGAAGGCCATTATTTTGAGCACTTACTTTAATTGAAAGATGATGAGGCGAGAGGATTAATTTAAATCAAGCACCCTTTTCCCAATTATTCGAAATTTGCAAAATGAATAAATTGTTTAAGCCTGACTTCGTGTATTTATAGCGATACCATGGTATTTTATTGCATACGTGTTGCAGAATCGTTTGCGTAGGTTCTCAGTAGGAGAAATTGAAAAAAATTGAATATCGTCAATTACAGCGCCATCTATCATGAATCGAAAAAAATGTTTCAGTCAAATCCTACGTTTTTTTAGCCGTAGAATCCGAATCTGCAATAAAAAATAGGGGTTTCTATTATAGTTTCAAAGTTACCCACCGCCTCACCCTACATGACCAATTTCGATGAAAGTGACCAATAATAATATATTGCGCTGTTTTTATGTATCATATTGGTAGTTATAAAATATGTATTCAATAATTAAAATCGTGAAATGAATAAGTTCGATTATCGCCGCTGACCAAAAATTTAATAAATTTCCATACTCATCGACACGACATAAAAACTATTGTGTGTAAAATTGTTCGTTTGGCTGATTGACCACCAAGTGCGGCACAATAGGTTTTTAGTTTTTTACAGCTTTAGACCATAATTTATTTATTTAATTATATTTCAACATTTTTATTTGCGTTAAATATATGTAAATAAACGGAATTTATGATGTTTTAAATTAAACGAAGTTTTCAAAAGGGTTGATTGAGTCGCAGGCTTGTAAAGGCTGTAATTTTAGAAGAAAATGGTCTAAGAGAATTGCATAGATTTCTATATTGCAGAAATGAAGTTAGAACTAAAGTATGTTTTATGTTTAAAAATTGGAAGCATTTATTTCAAAACAATATCTAATGTACTATTTTTGTTTAAATAAAATTCGTCGTAATTTCATTTCGTTTACATAACCCGTTTGGTAGAAATCGATGTTTTTAGTAGGATTTTGGTACATTATAGAAAAATTGGCATATCTTCGAAACTAGAACGAATTTTTACAATCTGCTTTTTGTGTATGATAGGTAACAGTATAGCCTATCATACGCAATTTACAGATTGTAAATATTCAATCTAGTTTTTGAGATATCTTAATTTTACTGAGCGAATGTATGCAATCAGGATATCGAAAAAACACACTGTACTACTATCCATGCTTTTCGGAGAGGCAGAAAAAACTTTTTGTTCGCAATCGTTTTCAAAGCTAATAATTATGATAATACAAGTTAATTAAATAAAATTCGTCGTAATTTCATTTCGTTTACATAACCCGTTTGGTAGAAATCGATGTTTTTAGTAGGATTTTGGTACATTATAGAAAAATTGGCATATCTTCGAAACTAGAACGAATTTTTACAATCTGCTTTTTGTGTATGATAGGTAACAGTATAGCCTATCATACGCAATTTACAGATTGTAAATATTCAATCTAGTTTTTGAGATATCTTAATTTTACTGAGCGAATGTATGCAATCAGGATATCGAAAAAACACACTGTACTGCTATCCATGCTTTTCGGAGAGGCAGAAAAAACTTTTTGTTCGCAATCGTTTTCAAAGCTAATAATTATGATAATACAAGTTAATTAAATAAAATTCGTCGTAATTTCATTTCGTTTACATAACCCGTTTGGTAGAAATCGATGTTTTTAGTAGGATTTTGGTACATTATAGAAAAATTGGCATATCTTCGAAACTAGAACGAATTTTTACAATCTGCTTTTTGTGTATGATAGGTAACAGTATAGCCTATCATACGCAATTTACAGATTGTAAATATTCAATCTAGTTTTTGAGATATCTTAATTTTACTGAGCGAATGTATGCAATCAGGATATCGAAAAAACACACTGTACTACTATCCATGCTTTTCGGAGAGGCAGAAAAAACTTTTTGTTCGCAATCATTTTCAAAGCTAATAATTATGATAATACAAGTTAATTAAATAAAATTCGTCGTAATTTCATTTCGTTTACATAACCCGTTTGGTAGAAATCGATGTTTTTAGTAGGATTTTGGTACATTATAGAAAAATTGGCATATCTTCGAAACTAGAACGAATTTTTACAATCTGCTTTTTGTGTATGATAGGTAACAGTATAGCCTATCATACGCAATTTACAGATTGTAAATATTCAATCTAGTTTTTGAGATATCTTAATTTTACTGAGCGAATGTATGCAATCAGGATATCGAAAAAACACACTGTACTACTATCCATGCTTTTCGGAGAGGCAGAAAAAACTTTTTGTTCGCAATCGTTTTCAAAGCTAATAATTATGATAATACAAGTTAATTAAATAAAATTCGTCGTAATTTCATTTCGTTTACATAACCCGTTTGGTAGAAATCGATGTTTTTAGTAGGATTTTGGTACATTATAGAAAAATTGGCATATCTTCGAAACTAGAACGAATTTTTACAATCTGCTTTTTGTGTATGATAGGTAACAGTATAGCCTATCATACGCAATTTACAGATTGTAAATATTCAATCTAGTTTTTGAGATATCTTAATTTTACTGAGCGAATGTATGCAATCAGGATATCGAAAAAACACACTGTACTACTATCCATGCTTTTCGGAGAGGCAGAAAAAACTTTTTGTTCGCAATCGTTTTCAAAGCTAATAATTATGATAATACAAGTTAATTAAATAAAATTCGTCGTAATTTCATTTCGTTTACATAACCCGTTTGGTAGAAATCGATGTTTTTAGTAGGATTTTGGTACATTATAGAAAAATTGGCATATCTTCGAAACTAGAACGAATTTTTACAATCTGCTTTTTGTGTATGATAGGTAACAGTATAGCCTATCATACGCAATTTACAGATTGTAAATATTCAATCTAGTTTTTGAGATATCTTAATTTTACTGAGCGAATGTATGCAATCAGGATATCGAAAAAACACACTGTACTACTATCCATGCTTTTCGGAGAGGCAGAAAAAACTTTTTGTTCGCAATCGTTTTCAAAGCTAATAATTATGATAATACAAGTTAATTAAATAAAATTCGTCGTAATTTCATTTCGTTTACATAACCCGTTTGGTAGAAATCGATGTTTTTAGTAGGATTTTGGTACATTATAGAAAAATTGGCATATCTTCGAAACTAGAACGAATTTTTACAATCTGCTTTTTGTGTATGATAGGTAACAGTATAGCCTATCATACGCAATTTACAGATTGTAAATATTCAATCTAGTTTTTGAGATATCTTAATTTTACTGAGCGAATGTATGCAATCAGGATATCGAAAAAACACACTGTACTACTATCCATGCTTTTCGGAGAGGCAGAAAAAACTTTTTGTTCGCAATCGTTTTCAAAGCTAATAATTATGATAATACAAGTTAATTAAATAAAATTCGTCGTAATTTCATTTCGTTTACATAACCCGTTTGGTAGAAATCGATGTTTTTAGTAGGATTTTGGTACATTATAGAAAAATTGGCATATCTTCGAAACTAGAACGAATTTTTACAATCTGCTTTTTGTGTATGATAGGTAACAGTATAGCCTATCATACGCAATTTACAGATTGTAAATATTCAATCTAGTTTTTGAGATATCTTAATTTTACTGAGCGAATGTATGCAATCAGGATATCGAAAAAACACACTGTACTACTATCCATGCTTTTCGGAGAGGCAGAAAAAACTTTTTGTTCGCAATCGTTTTCAAAGCTAATAATTATGATAATACAAGTTAATTAAATAAAATTCGTCGTAATTTCATTTCGTTTACATAACCCGTTTGGTAGAAATCGATGTTTTTAGTAGGATTTTGGTACATTATAGAAAAATTGGCATATCTTCGAAACTAGAACGAATTTTTACAATCTGCTTTTTGTGTATGATAGGTAACAGTATAGCCTATCATACGCAATTTACAGATTGTAAATATTCAATCTAGTTTTTGAGATATCTTAATTTTACTGAGCGAATGTATGCAATCAGGATATCGAAAAAACACACTGTACTACTATCCATGCTTTTCGGAGAGGCAGAAAAAACTTTTTGTTCGCAATCGTTTTCAAAGCTAATAATTATGATAATACAAGTTAATTAAATAAAATTCGTCGTAATTTCATTTCGTTTACATAACCCGTTTGGTAGAAATCGATGTTTTTAGTAGGATTTTGGTACATTATAGAAAAATTGGCATATCTTCGAAACTAGAACGAATTTTTACAATCTGCTTTTTGTGTATGATAGGTAACAGTATAGCCTATCATACGCAATTTACAGATTGTAAATATTCAATCTAGTTTTTGAGATATCTTAATTTTACTGAGCGAATGTATGCAATCAGGATATCGAAAAAACACACTGTACTACTATCCATGCTTTTCGGAGAGGCAGAAAAAACTTTTTGTTCGCAATCGTTTTCAAAGCTAATAATTATGATAATACAAGTTAATTAAATAAAATTCGTCGTAATTTCATTTCGTTTACATAACCCGTTTGGTAGAAATCGATGTTTTTAGTAGGATTTTGGTACATTATAGAAAAATTGGCATATCTTCGAAACTAGAACGAATTTTTACAATCTGCTTTTTGTGTATGATAGGTAACAGTATAGCCTATCATACGCAATTTACAGATTGTAAATATTCAATCTAGTTTTTGAGATATCTTAATTTTACTGAGCGAATGTATGCAATCAGGATATCGAAAAAACACACTGTACTACTATCCATGCTTTTCGGAGAGGCAGAAAAAACTTTTTGTTCGCAATCGTTTTCAAAGCTAATAATTATGATAATACAAGTTAATTAAATAAAATTCGTCGTAATTTCATTTCGTTTACATAACCCGTTTGGTAGAAATCGATGTTTTTAGTAGGATTTTGGTACATTATAGAAAAATTGGCATATCTTCGAAACTAGAACGAATTTTTACAATCTGCTTTTTGTGTATGATAGGTAACAGTATAGCCTATCATACGCAATTTACAGATTGTAAATATTCAATCTAGTTTTTGAGATATCTTAATTTTACTGAGCGAATGTATGCAATCAGGATATCGAAAAAACACACTGTACTACTATCCATGCTTTTCGGAGAGGCAGAAAAAACTTTTTGTTCGCAATCGTTTTCAAAGCTAATAATTATGATAATACAAGTTAATTAAATAAAATTCGTCGTAATTTCATTTCGTTTACATAACCCGTTTGGTAGAAATCGATGTTTTTAGTAGGATTTTGGTACATTATAGAAAAATTGGCATATCTTCGAAACTAGAACGAATTTTTACAATCTGCTTTTTGTGTATGATAGGTAACAGTATAGCCTATCATACGCAATTTACAGATTGTAAATATTCAATCTAGTTTTTGAGATATCTTAATTTTACTGAGCGAATGTATGCAATCAGGATATCGAAAAAACACACTGTACTACTATCCATGCTTTTCGGAGAGGCAGAAAAAACTTTTTGTTCGCAATCGTTTTCAAAGCTAATAATTATGATAATACAAGTTAATTAAATAAAATTCGTCGTAATTTCATTTCGTTTACATAACCCGTTTGGTAGAAATCGATGTTTTTAGTAGGATTTTGGTACATTATAGAAAAATTGGCATATCTTCGAAACTAGAACGAATTTTTACAATCTGCTTTTTGTGTATGATAGGTAACAGTATAGCCTATCATACGCAATTTACAGATTGTAAATATTCAATCTAGTTTTTGAGATATCTTAATTTTACTGAGCGAATGTATGCAATCAGGATATCGAAAAAACACACTGTACTACTATCCATGCTTTTCGGAGAGGCAGAAAAAACTTTTTGTTCGCAATCGTTTTCAAAGCTAATAATTATGATAATACAAGTTAATTAAATAAAATTCGTCGTAATTTCATTTCGTTTACATAACCCGTTTGGTAGAAATCGATGTTTTTAGTAGGATTTTGGTACATTATAGAAAAATTGGCATATCTTCGAAACTAGAACGAATTTTTACAATCTGCTTTTTGTGTATGATAGGTAACAGTATAGCCTATCATACGCAATTTACAGATTGTAAATATTCAATCTAGTTTTTGAGATATCTTAATTTTACTGAGCGAATGTATGCAATCAGGATATCGAAAAAACACACTGTACTACTATCCATGCTTTTCGGAGAGGCAGAAAAAACTTTTTGTTCGCAATCGTTTTCAAAGCTAATAATTATGATAATACAAGTTAATTAAATAAAATTCGTCGTAATTTCATTTCGTTTACATAACCCGTTTGGTAGAAATCGATGTTTTTAGTAGGATTTTGGTACATTATAGAAAAATTGGCATATCTTCGAAACTAGAACGAATTTTTACAATCTGCTTTTTGTGTATGATAGGTAACAGTATAGCCTATCATACGCAATTTACAGATTGTAAATATTCAATCTAGTTTTTGAGATATCTTAATTTTACTGAGCGAATGTATGCAATCAGGATATCGAAAAAACACACTGTACTACTATCCATGCTTTTCGGAGAGGCAGAAAAAACTTTTTGTTCGCAATCGTTTTCAAAGCTAATAATTATGATAATACAAGTTAATTAAATAAAATTCGTCGTAATTTCATTTCGTTTACATAACCCGTTTGGTAGAAATCGATGTTTTTAGTAGGATTTTGGTACATTATAGAAAAATTGGCATATCTTCGAAACTAGAACGAATTTTTACAATCTGCTTTTTGTGTATGATAGGTAACAGTATAGCCTATCATACGCAATTTACAGATTGTAAATATTCAATCTAGTTTTTGAGATATCTTAATTTTACTGAGCGAATGTATGCAATCAGGATATCGAAAAAACACACTGTACTACTATCCATGCTTTTCGGAGAGGCAGAAAAAACTTTTTGTTCGCAATCGTTTTCAAAGCTAATAATTATGATAATACAAGTTAATTAAATAAAATTCGTCGTAATTTCATTTCGTTTACATAACCCGTTTGGTAGAAATCGATGTTTTTAGTAGGATTTTGGTACATTATAGAAAAATTGGCATATCTTCGAAACTAGAACGAATTTTTACAATCTGCTTTTTGTGTATGATAGGTAACAGTATAGCCTATCATACGCAATTTACAGATTGTAAATATTCAATCTAGTTTTTGAGATATCTTAATTTTACTGAGCGAATGTATGCAATCAGGATATCGAAAAAACACACTGTACTACTATCCATGCTTTTCGGAGAGGCAGAAAAAACTTTTTGTTCGCAATCGTTTTCAAAGCTAATAATTATGATAATACAAGTTAATTAAATAAAATTCGTCGTAATTTCATTTCGTTTACATAACCCGTTTGGTAGAAATCGATGTTTTTAGTAGGATTTTGGTACATTATAGAAAAATTGGCATATCTTCGAAACTAGAACGAATTTTTACAATCTGCTTTTTGTGTATGATAGGTAACAGTATAGCCTATCATACGCAATTTACAGATTGTAAATATTCAATCTAGTTTTTGAGATATCTTAATTTTACTGAGCGAATGTATGCAATCAGGATATCGAAAAAACACACTGTACTACTATCCATGCTTTTCGGAGAGGCAGAAAAAACTTTTTGTTCGCAATCGTTTTCAAAGCTAATAATTATGATAATACAAGTTAATTAAATAAAATTCGTCGTAATTTCATTTCGTTTACATAACCCGTTTGGTAGAAATCGATGTTTTTAGTAGGATTTTGGTACATTATAGAAAAATTGGCATATCTTCGAAACTAGAACGAATTTTTACAATCTGCTTTTTGTGTATGATAGGTAACAGTATAGCCTATCATACGCAATTTACAGATTGTAAATATTCAATCTAGTTTTTGAGATATCTTAATTTTACTGAGCGAATGTATGCAATCAGGATATCGAAAAAACACACTGTACTACTATCCATGCTTTTCGGAGAGGCAGAAAAAACTTTTTGTTCGCAATCGTTTTCAAAGCTAATAATTATGATAATACAAGTTAATTAAATAAAATTCGTCGTAATTTCATTTCGTTTACATAACCCGTTTGGTAGAAATCGATGTTTTTAGTAGGATTTTGGTACATTATAGAAAAATTGGCATATCTTCGAAACTAGAACGAATTTTTACAATCTGCTTTTTGTGTATGATAGGTAACAGTATAGCCTATCATACGCAATTTACAGATTGTAAATATTCAATCTAGTTTTTGAGATATCTTAATTTTACTGAGCGAATGTATGCAATCAGGATATCGAAAAAACACACTGTACTACTATCCATGCTTTTCGGAGAGGCAGAAAAAACTTTTTGTTCGCAATCGTTTTCAAAGCTAATAATTATGATAATACAAGTTAATTAAATAAAATTCGTCGTAATTTCATTTCGTTTACATAACCCGTTTGGTAGAAATCGATGTTTTTAGTAGGATTTTGGTACATTATAGAAAAATTGGCATATCTTCGAAACTAGAACGAATTTTTACAATCTGCTTTTTGTGTATGATAGGTAACAGTATAGCCTATCATACGCAATTTACAGATTGTAAATATTCAATCTAGTTTTTGAGATATCTTAATTTTACTGAGCGAATGTATGCAATCAGGATATCGAAAAAACACACTGTACTACTATCCATGCTTTTCGGAGAGGCAGAAAAAACTTTTTGTTCGCAATCGTTTTCAAAGCTAATAATTATGATAATACAAGTTAATTAAATAAAATTCGTCGTAATTTCATTTCGTTTACATAACCCGTTTGGTAGAAATCGATGTTTTTAGTAGGATTTTGGTACATTATAGAAAAATTGGCATATCTTCGAAACTAGAACGAATTTTTACAATCTGCTTTTTGTGTATGATAGGTAACAGTATAGCCTATCATACGCAATTTACAGATTGTAAATATTCAATCTAGTTTTTGAGATATCTTAATTTTACTGAGCGAATGTATGCAATCAGGATATCGAAAAAACACACTGTACTACTATCCATGCTTTTCGGAGAGGCAGAAAAAACTTTTTGTTCGCAATCGTTTTCAAAGCTAATAATTATGATAATACAAGTTAATTAAATAAAATTCGTCGTAATTTCATTTCGTTTACATAACCCGTTTGGTAGAAATCGATGTTTTTAGTAGGATTTTGGTACATTATAGAAAAATTGGCATATCTTCGAAACTAGAACGAATTTTTACAATCTGCTTTTTGTGTATGATAGGTAACAGTATAGCCTATCATACGCAATTTACAGATTGTAAATATTCAATCTAGTTTTTGAGATATCTTAATTTTACTGAGCGAATGTATGCAATCAGGATATCGAAAAAACACACTGTACTACTATCCATGCTTTTCGGAGAGGCAGAAAAAACTTTTTGTTCGCAATCGTTTTCAAAGCTAATAATTATGATAATACAAGTTAATTAAATAAAATTCGTCGTAATTTCATTTCGTTTACATAACCCGTTTGGTAGAAATCGATGTTTTTAGTAGGATTTTGGTACATTATAGAAAAATTGGCATATCTTCGAAACTAGAACGAATTTTTACAATCTGCTTTTTGTGTATGATAGGTAACAGTATAGCCTATCATACGCAATTTACAGATTGTAAATATTCAATCTAGTTTTTGAGATATCTTAATTTTACTGAGCGAATGTATGCAATCAGGATATCGAAAAAACACACTGTACTACTATCCATGCTTTTCGGAGAGGCAGAAAAAACTTTTTGTTCGCAATCGTTTTCAAAGCTAATAATTATGATAATACAAGTTAATTAAATAAAATTCGTCGTAATTTCATTTCGTTTACATAACCCGTTTGGTAGAAATCGATGTTTTTAGTAGGATTTTGGTACATTATAGAAAAATTGGCATATCTTCGAAACTAGAACGAATTTTTACAATCTGCTTTTTGTGTATGATAGGTAACAGTATAGCCTATCATACGCAATTTACAGATTGTAAATATTCAATCTAGTTTTTGAGATATCTTAATTTTACTGAGCGAATGTATGCAATCAGGATATCGAAAAAACACACTGTACTACTATCCATGCTTTTCGGAGAGGCAGAAAAAACTTTTTGTTCGCAATCGTTTTCAAAGCTAATAATTATGATAATACAAGTTAATTAAATAAAATTCGTCGTAATTTCATTTCGTTTACATAACCCGTTTGGTAGAAATCGATGTTTTTAGTAGGATTTTGGTACATTATAGAAAAATTGGCATATCTTCGAAACTAGAACGAATTTTTACAATCTGCTTTTTGTGTATGATAGGTAACAGTATAGCCTATCATACGCAATTTACAGATTGTAAATATTCAATCTAGTTTTTGAGATATCTTAATTTTACTGAGCGAATGTATGCAATCAGGATATCGAAAAAACACACTGTACTACTATCCATGCTTTTCGGAGAGGCAGAAAAAACTTTTTGTTCGCAATCGTTTTCAAAGCTAATAATTATGATAATACAAGTTAATTAAATAAAATTCGTCGTAATTTCATTTCGTTTACATAACCCGTTTGGTAGAAATCGATGTTTTTAGTAGGATTTTGGTACATTATAGAAAAATTGGCATATCTTCGAAACTAGAACGAATTTTTACAATCTGCTTTTTGTGTATGATAGGTAACAGTATAGCCTATCATACGC